>JARHVA010002155.1:1467500-1535000 GCA_037957365.1 Torreya grandis
TCCTACCCCTATAGTATCACCCTAAGACTCTCATGAGTGATATAATACCTAAAATACATATCCAATAAACCTAATACAACCTCTTATGCCTCTGTGTATCCATATCACTAGGCTATCATACTCATACCTTCTCATAAGGTCTCTTCATGCTATGACTAGTGTCATGAATAGACTTCTCAAGCACTTGAAACCTTAAAACTGATCTTAAAACACTCTTTTATGCTTATAAACCTTTTACACATGTATTACATGCTTATAAAACAATGTAATACCTTTTCACATACCTATTAATGCTCACCATGCACATGCTCATGATATGACTATGCTTGTTATGACTAGGCCTCTCAAGACAGCTTGTCTCAAGGACTAGTACTCAAACATCATTACCTAAATGATTCTATTAAATAATAAATTTTATTATACAACACTCTCACAACAATAAAATAACCTTGACAAAAATCAATATAATAATTAAGTTCCCTTCGAATTCTCTCTAAATATTAGAGACACTAGGTTACCTTCAGATTCTCTCTTGTCACATGGATTCCTTATCATATCAAGCACAACAGCTCATGCCTCAAAGAACACTCACAATAAATATTCACCATATTCACCTTGACATCAATGACATCAACCTTGGCATCAATGACATCAACCTTGACATCAATGACATAAACCTTGACATCACTGACAACTCTTATCAATAGAAATTGGTTTAGTTGCCAAATGAATAGTTACCTAACTAGGGAACTAATGTCAAAATTCATATCAACCATGTTGAATCTTATTTAGACACATGGGTGTGAAACATGAAACTCCACATGGGTTATATTAACTAAGGTGAAGCTTGCCTTATTTAAGACCCAAGTTGTGCAATAGTTTATTATTTTAAATTTTGGTGATTATTTCAATGGCCATGAGGTATGACTACTAATTTACACTCTTATACTTTAAAAAAATCCACTTTACCAAAAAAAAATTACATCTCTTATGATGAATTGAAATGTTTCCTCCCCACAAAATTCATTGACACACTATATAAATGAACACACATCTTCATTTTTTACCATCACATCAATAAAAAATATCGTATTATTGTTTATTAATTCTTTATGCAAAAAAGATGAGACATGGTTAGTGGTTATGAGTTTCAAGTACAACATGACTACCAATTTAAACTTTTGCTATGCAAAACCCCTCTTGTCAAAATTATGAAATCATATTCCTTCTCATATAATTTTTACCTTTAGAATAATTATTAATTTATTTGTGTTTATATACACTATTATATAATAATAATATATAATAGTATTTAATTTAAATACACTATTAATAATAGCATATAATAATATAAACTATTAATAATAGTATATTATAATATTTAATAATAGTATATAACAATATTTAATAAATAATACATTCCTATTGCCTTGAACATGCACATGAAATCAATCTTGACCTGAAGCTTATATTTACTACTCTAAATGTTAAAATAAATGTAACAATATAAATGTAAACTTATACATTTATTTTTTTAAGTAAATGTTATAGCCAAACATTGCACCCTAGGAGAGGGTGTTCAAGACTCTCCCATATTTGGAAAACATGGGATTAACTAAAGGCATGTGGGTTGCCTATAGTAGAGCTAAACCTCTAGGTTAAGGGGTTATCTCCCTTGATTTATCTCTTAAGCTCACACACTACACTAAGCTAATCACTTGGGGGTGAAAAAGGAAGAAGGAAATAGAATGTAAACCTATACTAATGAGGTGATACACCAAAATATTAGTCCAAAAACACACTTGCATATGCACTAGGAATGAAAACCACTAAAGCTAACCTCAACTCTATGACCTTATTTTCAACCTCTATGAGAAAAACTTATACTAGAAGGTCATAGAGTTGAGGTCAATTTTAGTGGTTTTCATTCTTAGTGCATATGTAACTGTGTTTGTGGACTAATATTTTAGTGTATCACCTCATTATCATAAGTTTACATTCTATTTGCTTCTTCCCTTTTCACCCCCAAGTGATTAGCCCAGTGTAGTGTGTGATCTTAATATATAAATCAAGGGAGCTAGCCATTTGACCTAGAGGTTTACCTATACTATAGGTAACCCATAGGCCTAGAGGCAATGCCATGTTTTCCAAATAGGAAAGAGGATTGAACACCCTATTCTAGGGTGAAAGTTTTGGCTACAATAGTTATGGCATGATTGGTGGGACCAATGTCCAAAAGAATAGAAGAATTATTGGTATGTTCTTCCTACTATCAATTTTTGGAAGCATGCAAGCAAACACCAATGGTGATTCTGAATGAATCATCTAGTTGTGAGCAACCAAAGTACCTATTATAAAATATTTTGATCAATTATTATGTTTCATTTGACTAATGAATCTAATATGGATAGATATCTTGAGATTTCTTATTACACACAACCCTATCAAATCTATTATCCATCTTTTGGTCAACCCATTCCTCTTCCATATGGTCATGAAGTTTTTGAAGAGTTTTGTGAAGAAGCCTATGCTGAAGGATATCAAGGAGTTAAGTTTAAGGCCCTCGAATAAGAGATATAATATCTTAAGATCCAATTTCATAAGGAAGAATTCAAATCCCTTAAGAGGCATATTCGTGAAAACATTCTTCCTCAATTACCTTGTTCATTCTATCAAATTCCTATGCAACCTTGTTAAGCTCAATACCAAAGCTCATATCATCCTAATCCAATTATACCTCAGCCCAAGTACTTTTTGGCACTTATTCCTAAGATCTTAAACTCAAAAAGGTTGATGAAGAAATGGGATCAAGAGATTGATGTGATCCCTATGCATTTCATAGAGAGAATGAAAAGGTCTATCCAATTCTTTATGAAAAAATGGATATTGGTTGAATAGGAAGATAAATATGTCATTAATGAATACTTTCATGAAATTAGATGCTATATAAAATGGTGGGTTGATAGGCTTGTAAGGTGGGAAAACAAAAAAGTTGATAGGCAAATTTCAACTATTGAAAGGCCTCATGAAAGCTATGGAGAAAGTGAAAATCCATTTGAAGAACAAGTCTATCTCTCACATCCTCAAGTTTCTTCTTATGTTTCATGTTAGTCCTCTCATATTCCTTGTCACCATGAAGATCCTATTTGATCCTCAAAAAATCTTAGTAGCCCCAAATTTCTAACTTGGAACCAAGAAGTTGATGATAAGAATGAAAACTTTGTGTATGGTTAAACCACATTTCCCTCTCTTCAAAAACCTAAAGCATGTCTATCTTTGAAGTCCATCCAAGATGATTTTCCTCATGAAAAATAATCCTTAGTTGAAAAGATGGAGGCTGAAGTTACAGCTGTGGAAATGTTTCAAGAAGACAATGAAAATCATGAGATATTTGTTGAAGAAAGTGACATGTCTATAGCCTAGTATAACCTTCTTTCTCTCCAAGAGTTCTTCCAAGTGTCTCCTTCCATACCTATTCCTATTCATGATCCATCCATAGATCCTCCTACTCCCTCTCCAAACCATGAACTAATTCACCACCCTCCCACCTTATCCCTTCTTGAAGGAGAACCCATCTTATGGGAGACAAGTAAGGAAGAACAGGCTCAAGGTGAAGTAGATCAATAATATGTTTTAAGTGACTGTGAAGAAGAGCTCATCATAGGGACTCCACTTAGTGAGAAAAAAATACAATGAATCCTTATTAATCCAAGAAAGGGAATATATAAAAAAATTTACAACTGTTCATAAAGAGCTTGATCAAGGTGTGTGGTAGACCTATCAAGAGATGTTCAACGAGTATGAAAGCCTTGAGAATCTAGTTCTTAAAAGAGAGCAAGAGGAGATTGTTGAGGAAGAATGTAAAGTTTATATTAAATAAACATGTATTAAGGAATATCATGATGTATTTTATGATGATTATGATATTCATGAGCATGATCAAGAGGATGCCCTTGAGAAAGTTGTGTTTTTTTAGGAGAAAGAGAACCAAGATGATTGGCTACAATAGATTGAAATTTTCTGAAGAACTTTTCAATGTTGAAGGTAAAGTGCATAAGAAAATAGGACAAGATGTCCTCATTTAGGACAATAACAGGATTGGATTAACTACACAAATCTCCTTGAAAAGCTTGAAGAGTTTATAGACAATAAGAAATTTGACCCCATTCAAAATATAATGGAGATCAAGGAATCATGACCATTTGAAAAAGAATTGGAAGTCGAATACTAGGAGTAAATTATAATGTTTATATTGTTGAATTTATTGAAGAATTCACCTTTGTAGGTGATCTATTTGTAGCTATTCTGATTGCATTGAAGGCCATGCCAAAGAGATTGGAAAACATCAAGAATTTGAAGACATCAAGAACAATGCTCAAATGTCAACTTGCCTAATTCATTTTTTCATTCCATGGATCAAGATATGGTGATAATTTCCCATTTGATTGAGGAAGATAAAGTTAATTTAGGTAAGTCTGTATATAGCTTAGTTTGCTTAAGTGTTGTGTGTGTTTTCCCTAAGGGGTTTTTAAAAGACAAGTGTGTTAATTTGTCTTGTTTTGTGTTTTTGTTTCCTTGTCTTCTATTTGGTGTGTTTTGGTGTCTGATCAAAGGGTTTTAAATGTCAAATGTGGTGTATAGGTGATTATATTACCCAATGGATAGGAGAAGATAACTGGTCCTTAGCATAGTAGGCTTGTTACCCCTAGGAAATCACTAAAATGTTGACTAATTTGACCCTTTGGTCAAATAAGTCAACTCCCCATGTAATTTAAAACTTCTATAGGCCTCCATATGTTGAAAAATGTACACCATGGTCTTAAAAGAGGTCAAATATTATGTTTCATCTTAGTCACATTTTTCTAAGTTTATTCTAAGTCATTTAATGCTCTTTTTTGGCTATTTGGATGAATTATATAGTTTATTAAGGGGGATAAGTGTTTTGAAGTATATGTGGATGTTCCATGTGTCAATCAAGTGTTATGGAGCTATTATATAATTGATAATTATAGGTTCAAACACTGGGATCAAGAAAATCAATTAAAAAGGAGGAGTTTTAGTTGTTGTATGGACTGTATAATAGTTTCAACACATGTGGAAGCTTCAACAGTGTCTCTTAAACTCTCCACAATTAAGCTCCAAGATTAAGTTTTTATCAAAACTCCAAAACTACCATAAACCATTATTTTTCTCTCTTCACTCCCTTTGGCAAGTCAAACAAGTCTACCAATTTGTAACTGGTATGGACATGGTAGGCAGAGTCGAGGGAAATGAATTTGGTGGATGAAATTAATCTATTTATAATATCATTCCATGGAATTATTTTTCAAATTGGTGGATTGAGCTTCATGAACAAAGGTTAAGACTACTACTACCTTCAAGTTGACTATTTATTCCTAACACCTTTAGGTTTCCTCATCTATTGCAGTAGTCTATGTGAACTAAGGAGTAGAGGTAGTCTTTTAAAGCATGATCATCTTTCTTAGGTTGATTTTAAATTGTTTTGAATGTGTGATCATAAAAGGTGAAAAATATCACTCTCTTTTTGATAAGAAATGCATCATCACCATTGGTCTGAAGAATATTATTTTCACATTTGCAATATTTGTCATTTGTGAGTAGCTTCAAATCAAGGTAATGTACCTATGTTTGTGTTCTTAAAACATGGAAGGTAAGTTTTCTCCATGAAGGGTTTGTACTAAGGACTTGGAATTTATTTGAAGTAATTTATCAAGATAGTAAATAAAGACTATCAGAGTCTCAGTGATCACAGTCATTTATAATACCTATAGGCATGTATAATAGGGAAGATCATATAAAACCCTAAGAGGTAGGTTATATTCATTTCATGAATTGAATGATATTCTCAAAGTCATTTAGAGTTCACAATCTACAGTCAAACCTCCTAAAGCAATGTATATATAAAATCAAAGTTAAAAAAGTTATTCAAAGGGAGAGTTTACCTTAGTCTCTCTGAAATAAGTCTCTACTCTACAATGTGCCATCTCATAGTGAAGTGTCTTGAGTTTTATACAATCCTAATGGTGTCCTTATTATATCCTAAACCTAAATAAAACATCTTGACATGGGAAGATGATTTCAAATTCAAAGAAATAGATAATTTAATGGTTCAAACCTAATTATATTTACACTAAAAAACACTCAATGAAAAGCTATGATGTTGAGACTAGAGTTTAAAATGCAATAATGACCTAAATGGAGAGATGAGAACATAGTCTGTAGGCATGAGATAGGTTCATTCAAGTGGGAATATGTCTTAATGACCTTGAGATTTATTAGAAAACATGAATTACAATTTTCAAGCCTAAATAGACACTTATAGGAGGGTCTTTATTTCCTAAACAACTTCTATAGTCTGACTATAGACCTATGGCTTATTGATAGTAGAGAGACATTACTACATGGTTCTAAGGAATAAATGAACTCAAACAAGTGTGAAATATTCTCATGAACCTTAGAATTAAGTGGAGGGGTTAATCACAATAGTCATTCATGAAATATGCACCTACAAGAATTCTTAATTCTCCAAGTGGCTACCTATAGTTGTAACACAATCTATAGATTAACCTAGTGTCATGAAACATGTAGGTTTGGAGATTGAAAAGGATAAAATAAGGAATAAACACATTGAAAACAAACTCATATTTTATGAAATCACATTTGATGTGATTCTTATAAAGGAATAAATAGGGTTTTGAATCCTAACCTATAATCAATTGAGTTGTACTTGCAGTCTATAGACCCAAAGTCTAGTATTGAGGAGTTTAGGGTGTAGAAGGTGTTAAAAACATATCCAATCATTGAAAATTTGTGAATATGGTATTCATGACCTAATTAAACTCTCTAATCCTTAGTTAATTTAGAATAATAGGGGAGTTTCCCTCTATTATGTCTCAAATAGAGGGAACTCCATAGTTAACAAAGTCTGTAAACCTAACATGTCAACGTTAAAAGGATGAATGGTAGAGTCCTAAGAGATTGTGAGGATGATGTATATAGTTTATTTTAATATTAAAAAATCACTCAAAATCCTTACAACCATTTAGAACCTTCATAAGTAGATATACACATAAAGATATATAGTTTAGGCCTACTAGGATTAAAACTAGGTCTAAAAACCTCATGGCCTCTATCTTGTTCCATATTAATAAATGAATTTTATAAGACATGAGAGATACTTAATGGGAGTATATAAGATGGATTGGGATCATTGTTTTTTAAATAGTAACTCAAAATAGTCACTTTTGACCTAAGACTATCTCAGACCTACCTAAAATGTATTGTAAAAGCTCAAAGGTCACTTTCCTTCACTCAAATTTGTATGGACACTATGCATGGTTCAAAAATGAGTTGGGAATAATTAAATAGGGTCTCTATCTCAAACTCAATAGAATTGGTTTGGAGTTTTAGCCTCTGGCTTTTATGAACAATTGTTAACAATCTAAAACACCTAAAACCCTCTCAAAACCCTTATTTAGACCCGATGGTGAAGACACAAATAATTATAGATCCAAATGGGATTATTTTTAATTGAAAATATTTGGAAAATTTTGAACACTCTCTTATGATTCTTCTTATCTAGTCGATCGATACTATCTTTTGAACGGATAAACCTAATATGGGGTTTTCTATAGGTACAGAGGAGAATTGTTGAATGAAAATCATGGAAAGAGGTCTATAAACAATTATTACCTCTCTCAATACTCATTTATAATAATATTTAAGCATGAAAACCTCTCTACTAGTATATTCATTACAAGCAGTCTAATTGAGATAGTGAGAAGGCAAGGTGACTATCCAAGATGGGAAGTGAGAAGCATGTTTTAAGTTTCAAGAAGTTATATATGATTGATAAAGTGAAAAAAATATCTTGTAAATGTGTATAACACATCTTAAATGGATTCCCTTGAGCAACTACAGGTCAATTTAATGACATGTGAGGACAAGCCTACAAGGGCTAGTGAGTGGATGCTAGACAATGGATGATAAGCAATATATGAAAGGCTATCAGTTAAGGGGAATATGAGGATTGTTACAATATTATTTACACCTTTTTATGATAATTAAAATGTGTCAAATAACCCTATGGTATTTTCAATCAGTCAAGTTGGTGATTCATCATCAAGGTAGTTTCAAAGAAAGACATGAAGAGTCTCTATTTCAAATTGAGGGAGGTTGTTATATTTCTAATGAAAAATTGTCCAAGACCACTTCATGGCCTAGTTTCCACCTCATTCTCTCCAATTGGAACTAGTTCTAATAATTTGAAACTTGGTCTTGTGACTCTTCCACTTATCTTCTTCTCTCTCTTCTCCTATACTCTATAAATGTAAGTAATTTTGGCAATTGTATCAAGGACACACCTAGTATGGTAAATCCATGATAGTTTGGAACCTTGTTTTGCCTTCAAATAAATTTATGAAGATTGATTTATTTTCTTCAAATCATTCCTAAGTATCTCTAGTGGTGTATTTGATTTAAAAGTGATGAAGATTTTTTCTCCATGTTTTCATTATTCCCTTGTATGCATTGTGTGAGTGGCATCTCTTTTGATAGGTCTCATGAAGTGTATTGTTTGTTAATGTGTACTTAAAGTTTGAGAAGGACTAGTAGTCTCTAGTATCAAACCTTATTTTCACCTACCTCTAGATATGCATAGTAATCTACCTCTATGAGAAACACCTATTCTATAAGGTCATAGAGTTGAGGTCAATTTTAGTGGTTTTCATTCTTTGTGCATATGCAAATGTGTCTGTGGACTAGTATTTTTTTGTATCACCTCATTAGTATAAGTTTACATTTTTTTCCCTTCTTCCCTTTTCATCCCCAAGTGATAATCCTAGTTTAGTGTGTGAGGTTAAGAAATAAATCAAGGGAGTTATCCCTTTAATATAGAGGTTTACCTATACTATAGGCAACCCACATGCCTATAGGTAATCCCATGTTGTCCAAATATGGGAGGGGCTTGAACACCCTCTCCTAGGGTGAAATGTTTGGCTGCAATAGTAAATATAATAAATTATGGTCATTGTATATTTGATAGAGTTGGTCTCATAGCTACATGCATTATGATGTGGAAAATAGTTTTTTAACATCTAATTTGGTCAATACTTAAGCATTTTTAGTGTCTAAGTATTAAACCTAAGGATTTTAAGGTATAAATTTTACAATTGATGTCTATTATTGGTAAACATATAGCCATTTTAAAGGTTTTTATGCCTTTCAAATTAATTCATGGCATTTATAAGAGTCCTAGTTTGTAAAAATTAAAGTTTTCAAACACTCACTTTGAACGTGATCCAAAGTGGTGTGATTTGGGTTGCATAGGTCATATTGATGACCTATACACATAAACCAACATGTTATGTTAATTTAACTTATTTATCATCCCTCCCTCATCTCTGATCACTTCCTACTCATCCCTCATCACCCATAATCACTCTCTCCTCATTCATCATTGTCCCTAATCACTCCCTAATTAACCCTCATTATCCCTCATCATCTCTAATCACTCTCTCATCATATTTGATTACTCCCTTATTGACCCTCACTATCCATCATCATATCTAATCACTCACTCCTCATCCCTCATCATCCCTAATCACTCCCTTATCAACCCTAACCATCCCTCATCATCTTTAATAACTCCCTAATTATCCTTAATCATTCCCTCATTAGCTATCACCATCACTCATCATCCCTAATCACTCAATCATTATCCCTAATGACCACTTCATCATACCTAATCACTCCTTCCTTGTCCCTCATCATCCCTAATCACTCCCTTATTGACCCTCACCATTCCTCATTATTTATAATATCTCCCTCATCATCCCTAATCACTCCCTCATTGAACCTCACCATCCCTCATCATTCTCAATCACTGATTCATCATCCCTCATTTCCCATAATCAATCTTTCATTAACCCTCACCATACCTCATCATCTATAATCACTTCATCATCTTCCTTAATCACTCTTACATTGACCCTCACCATCCCTCATCATCTCTACTTAATTCATCCTTATCCTTCCTCATCCTTAATCACTCCATCCATTACCTTGATGGTGGTATTTTTTAGGGTTTAATAATGATATAAGCTACAAGTATAGAGTTGATTTATAACATAAAACATAAGACATAGTGATCAAAATGATGTGGAGGCAAATTTGTAACATAAATATTTATTACCTATGAAAAAATATGGGCCTATTAGAAATGATGTAATTCACAATTAAAGATCCACTAGAAAAAGAGAATCAAGTAAAACCACCATAACAAAAAAATGGGTAGTAAATATGAGGATCACAAAGCTATGTGATTTCTTGAAACCAATCGATTGCTTTCTATATGAGGACATTTTATGATCTGAATAATTACATTGAAGGACTTATATTTCTATGTCTATTGATTGAGTCATGATACTAGAGAGTGGAAAATAATTTTCAAATGATTAGAATAAGTAGTTGAAGATTAGAAAGTGGTGCTTAATTCATAACTTAAATATTCAATCTAATGAAGAGTGTCACAATATGAGCTCTCTACTTACACATATCGAGAAGTGGGTGAAAGTTATCTAACATTATTAAAAGGTAAGTAGATAATAGATTATGAACCCAACGATATAGTTGGTACTAAAAACATCTCTACTTATCCCAAGGAGAAAATATATGAATTAAAAATATTGTTTTATTAACCAATGTAGATCAATGGTGAACCAATACACTTAATCATTTCCAATGGAAGTTACAAGAATTTAATTTATCATAAAGCATATATTTAAAAATTAAAATTGAAATTGATGAATTATCCATAACCATATGATAGTGTATGGTCTAGTGTAGGCCTTGAGAAATGGATCACCTAGCAGTGTCACTTGGTGTACAAAATCAATATTATTAAATATGCAGTTCTTTGTGACATCTCACCATTAGAGGTATGTGATGTTTTACATGTGGTCAACAAAATATTTACCATTTACATGTAGTTTACGAAGTAAATCCTTAAAAATTTGTGATAGATTGTCATGATCTGAAATACCATATATCATAGTTAGTTCATAAGCTTTCAATCATTAGTACCAAAAAGTGAAAAAATCTTGTCAGTTTTATTAATAAGTATAGTATTGATGGAAATAAGTAAATGTAATAACATCCTTATGGAACTATATCATAGTGTGGTTTCTCCAAAAATAACAAAGATGTAATAATTGAGATATGAACTAGATGAATACAAGGATATCTTTTAGTCACCTAAATAAGTTCCTACATACTATACACTAAACAATAATATTTATTTGATCCCTTAACTACCTCTACCTCAAAATTATTTATACAACATATAATTTATAGATAATGAATAGATCAAGTGGTATATCCATGAAATCATGGATAATGGAGACATCATGACCAAATCATTGCTTTACAAAAGCTCAATTGTGCTTGTGCAAAAGAAGGATGGGACATGAGGTTGTGAATTGGTTAAAAAATATTATAATGATTAAAGTGAATAACTATTATCCTCATCTAAATATTAAGGAATTTTTCTACCATATTCATGGTGTAAAAGTCTTTTCCAAAATTGATCTTAAATTTGGGTACATCATCATATTCATGTTAAACCTCTAGAAATTTGCAATATAGTGTTAAGAAAAGGAAGTATTTATTGACTAGTTTGTTATGCATTTTAGGTTAACTCATGCAGTGAATTAATTCATTGAGATGTTGAATGACATCCTCATGCCCTTTAACTATGTCATTTTAAAAATCTACCTTGATGATATCCTATTATTTAAAAAACATTGGATGAAAATCTATACCATGTTGAACTAGTGTTTCACATTTTGAAAAAACATATTTCTATGATAACATGAATAAATGTTCATTTTTCATGTAAGAGATATAATATTTGGGTTACATTACACACATAATGAGTGCATATGTGAATCTAACCAAGAATCAAGTAATACAAGAATGGGAAACACTAAATAACTTTGCATAGATTCAAATCTTCTCAGAATAAAAAAAAATACAAGAGATTTGTGTTTAATTTTTATCCTTTGAACCAAGATACCAAAGATAGAATTGAATAAAGTTTCATCTAGTTTTCTACACAACAAATATAATTCAATGAACTAAAATTTAGAATCTATTTTATGCTAGTAATTATGTTAATTGATTATAAATTTGGAAGATCATCCAATCAATTCAGTAATAAAATTGACTATCAAAAATGTTTATTGATAGCATAAGAAGTCTTGAAAAAGAGTTAATTTATAATATAATATATTAAATAACATATGATTGAAATCAAAGATACCTTTAGAGTATATACTTACGTCAGATGATAAGGGATGGTGAGGGTCAATGAGGGAGTGATTAGTGATGATGAGGGATGAGTAAAGAGTGATTAGAGATTATGAGGGATGAAGAGGAAATGATTAGAGATCATGAGGGATGGTGATAATCAATAAAAGAGTGATTAGGGATGATAATCTCAAGTGATTAGAGATAATGAGGGACAATCAATGTCAATGAGGGAGTGATCAAGGATGAGGAGGGATGATGAGGGAGTGATTAGGGATGATGATAGACTATGAGGAAGTGATTAGGAATGATGAGGGATGAGGATGTGAGAATTCACTAGGATCTTTGTATCAATGAATGGCCATGGTGAAGTGATTATGTAAGTCAAGAAATCACACATCATACAACTAAAAACAATTGAAACCATCCATGAGATAATATTTCAAAAGCATTACATTAAAGATCCCATCATATTCCACCATTGAATACAAAGGATGAAATGTCCTTAAATAGGTAGATTGAGTGTAGGATGACTCAACCATAGAAGGTGAGTGGATGGGTTCTTCCACTATGAGTAGAGATAGAACTAAGGGAACATAGTGGAAAAGTGACCTGAGTGGACTAGGCACTCAAGGGACCAAGTGGGATGGATGACCCCATCCACTCATTGTGTGACCCCATGCACTCATAAATATATGATGACATTATGATAATGTCATAATAACCTCATAAATACATATTAGGCCCTAATTATCCACCTAATCAAGGTGAATAACATAAAGGTAGGAAAAATCAATGGAAGGGTAAAACACTATAGAAATAGAGGAAAGAGGGAGTGATTAGGGATGATGAAAAATAGTGAGGGTCAATGGAAGAGTGATTATGGATGATAAAGGAGTGATTAAATATGATTAAAGATAATGAAGGTCAATGATGGAGTGATTAGGGACAATGAGGAATGATGAGAGTGACTAGGGTTGATGAGGGATGAGTAAGAAGTGATTAGGGATGAGAGAAGAATGATGAATAAGTGAAATTAACACAAAGTGATCATTTGATGTGTACATGTCATCAATGTGACCTATGCTACCCCAATAACACCACTTTGGATCAAGTTCAAAGTGAGTGGTTTGTAAAATTTAATTTTGACAAACCTAGGACTCTTATAAATGCTAAAAATCAATCTAGAAGGTACAAAAACCTAAAAAATGATTATATTTACCAAAAATAAACATCAATTACAAAATTTATGTCCTAAAATCTGTAGGTTCAATACTTAAACCCTAAAAATGCCTAAGTACTGACTAGATTGGATTTTAAAAAACTATTTCCACATCATAAGGCATGTAACTATGAGACCAACTCTATCAGATACAGAGTGACCCTAATTTATTATTTTTACTAAAAAAAATTGAATTATAAGGAAATAAATTTAATAATATAAATGTAAACTTAATATTTAGAGTAGTAAATATAAGCTTTAGGTCAAGATTGGCTTCATTTGCATGTTCACATGATTTTATGTGCAAAATAATAGGAACATGATCACTTTATTACTTTTTTAATAAAGTGATCATGTTATCTATTAACACAATCATGAACTAATACAATCATGTTATTAACGTGATCACACTATTTGAATTTGAATTCAAACACCCAACCTTTTGGCTTGAGAATGGCTTGGATTCCTGAGCCAAAGGTTGGGACCTGTCAATCTATAGTCGAGTCTGAGAGTTTTGATAAAAAATAATAAAATTCAACTTCAATCACCAAATACACTATGAATTTTAATGGTAAAATTAAAAAACTTAAAACCATCATGATGAGCACACTCTCCTCTTTCTAAAAATATGATTTTTATAATTTTTGATCTTTTGAAACCCTTTTGTCATTCTATTATATTTTATTCATCTCATAGCTCATGGATCCAATTTCTTGATTTTGAGGGCAGTATTTTCAAACTTTTTTGTTTCAACCTTATTAGGCATAGAACCATAAAGTGTTATTCAAATGGGTTTCGACATTCATATCCTCACCCTTGGGTGGTTTGGAGGAAGAAAGATAAGGATTCAGATCAAAGGTTCTTGTGGTGCAATCACGATGAATTCTACCATCTTTCAGGAGCTTTCCCACCCCCATCTTTGGTTGGGGACCTTCCTTTTAGAAGGGAAGTGAATCAAAAGTAGGATGAAGTTTAGCCTTTTATTCCTAGTCCCTCATTGTTTTTAACTACCTACCCCTCGTCTTACTTTGGCAAAACAAAAGGAGCCTTTGGACTCTCCCATCAAGAAAAATGGGTGCAAGATGGAGGCATAGAGGTTGAGGTCAGATACAAAATACTAGGTCAAGGATGGTTCCCAATAGACTATGAAAGACATTCTCTCCTAGCATGAAAGGTAATTAGCTTCAACCATTGGCTAATTTATTGTTCCTTTAGCTTCCTTAAGGGGTGGATGTTGGGATCCATAGTTTATCCTCCAAATTATGTTGGTTATGTTTTTTTTGGTCTCAATTTATTAATGGTTATGAGGCTTCTACTTTTTTGATTACAGGCTAGATTTAGGAAGAAACTCTAATGTTTTGTTGATTATTGGTAGATTTTTAGTTGATATTTTGTTTTTTTATTTCTTTTGTCAGCTTGGCTAGGTTGGGTATGTCTTATTATTTTTAGTTGTGATGAATGATTTGTGGGTTGATTTTGTTGACTTTGTATTAGATTTTGGTGGGACCTCCCATCAAAACCCTCTTTTTACCCATATCAAAAAATAGAAGGAAATCATTTTTTTGTGATCGATATCTATACATCTAGTTTGCCTTAGCTTCCAAATTGGTATTGTTTTTTCTCACTTTCATATTATCTTAACTTTTTATAATTCTCAATCAACTTTTTATCCCTACTTATTATACTTTATTGACCCACAATAAATGCCTAGTTCGAAGAGAAAACAAGCCCCTTAATCAATATTTTTACCAAAGATAATTCTTGATGAAATATTGTAAAATAACTCCATATAAAATTCTAAAAGTGTCTAAATTATGTGTGTCCAACCATAGTATTCATATTTATACCAATTGTTTTAAGGGCTTCACCCTATTTCCACAATGCTAATACCAAAAAATGATTACCAAAAAAATTAAAAAAACCAAAATCATATGCCATAGTCAAACCCTAATTTAAATTATGTTCCAATGAAATTCATATTTTCTCAAAATATTTTATCTTCCTAACCAAGTTAAAAGTATCATAAATTCCCAAGGTTAGTTGTATTTACTTCCCTAGTATCTATAAGCAATTCAAATCAATTTAAACAACATTAAGATTTAAACCCTATTTTTCAACATAATATTTACACAATTTTATTCAATATAATCTTAAAATAGTGTTACTTAAATAATAATCACCTTAAGCCTAAAGGATTCGACCAAGATACATACCCAATATAAATATTATTCCCAATATCACTAATATCCATAGTAAACCTTTATACTATGTTAGTATTCATTTAGATCAGGATTGAACCCATGTGATAATCATTGTGTTTAGGGTTATGATTACCTCAAATTTTAAATTTGGCATTTTCATAATATAGTAGTTAACCAAGTCACATCTCATATTCCAAATATGTGCATTCTTTAACATTTATATTAAAAAAAAAACATAATCTGATAAGTATGCAGATCTAACGACAACAATAACACTAAAGTCAAAAAATATTTTGTATGTCAACAACACATAAATAAAAAATCTAAGTTTGAAAAATACTAAATGTAAATATAATCAAGTATAAATGATAATGTTAATGAACCAAAATTATTTTTTTGTTTCAAATAAAGAAAATAGAATGCAACAAATATAAAATTAGATAAAAAAATATAAGTAACCAATACCAAATTCAATTATGTGATGATTGAAGACTATCCTCACATTAAATCACTTGACCAAAATCAAAACAATGAAGTTAAAACATCAATTGACCAAGAGAAACAAAATAAAAAAACAAGAAACCACATTCATAACCAAACGAATCAAACTCACATATCTATGGCTCATGTGACTACTATAAAACCTAGTTGTGTGAGTTGGTATTATCTGATATTTCTTACAAAGCATACAATTTATCTCATACGACACCACTCTTGATCGTGATTGCACATATTTTGTACTAACACACAATTGCAACCCAAAATACATTAATAACATTGGTTAGGTGATACAAATAACATATAAATAATAAATATATTCAATCAACTTAATGCTAATGTATATGATATTATAAAATTGCATTAAATTATGATAAAATAATATATCCAGAATATATATTTATTTTATAATTAAAATAAATAACAACATTAAATGTTATATGTTTTAATTAAATTGTAAAATACAAGATAATTGTAACATATTAATATCATCCATATTTAATCTAAATATCAAAATAATAATGATGTATTAATATATTATTAAAGAAAATAAAATTAAATCAATCAAATTTTGTCCTAGATAAATAATGTCTCAAATAAAATTAATCAAAATAAAAATATTATATAAAAAAATAATAAATAAAACCAATTTAAAATAAAGATATTACATATAAATACTATAAATTTTATAACCACTCATTAATCATAATCTTTAAGCCTTGTAAAGAAAAATATTAATATATTAACTTGATGGATTTTCAACAAAGAATATATTAATATATCAAATCTCTTTCATACTACTACATACTTCAAGTAAGGACCTCCAATTTTTCATAAAATTCATAATAAAATAATGAGAGAACATCCTACTTATAATGAAAATAAATAAATTAAAAATATGAAAAACTAATTTCAAATTTTTGTAAGAATGAAATAGATTCGAAAAATTATGATTTTCAAAAGATTATTTTATAGGCTTAACATCATTAATAATTAAAAATAAATTAATTACAATAATAAAAATAAAGAGTTAATAACAATATGTTGTTTGGGGTTCAAAAATGATGAAAAAAAAATATGATGATGAAAAACTTGTAACAAGCCAAACAATAACAATAATCTACTGTAAAACAAGATAACAATTAAAAGATTAAGTCACACGCAAGTTTAACAATGAATGGAGATGGTACACGCATTTCCACACGCGAGTTTCTCGTTGTCTACGGATTGAATCAGTTGCCTATTTAAAGTCGCAACTGGCCTTGGCAAAATTTAGGGACCTGAAGAATTTGGAAATGGGAACGAGCACCAAAACTTGTTTCAAATATTTTCTCTTTGCATTTGCCATGATTATTCTACTGATTGAATGTCAATCGTTGTCAGGTGAAGGGAGAGACACCCTTCCGTTGGGGGCTTCCCTGGCAGGAAATCAGAGAATAATTTCAGAGGATGGCACGTTCGAGGATGGCACGGAACGAATAATTGGTACATTGGCATCTAGTTTGCCCAAATCTCCGAGAAGACGATTGTTTGGGTGGCTAACAGAGAGACTCCTCTCGAAAACGTATCCGGTGTTCTGAAATTTTCCCGGGATGATCATGTCAGACTGTCTGATTTACAAGGACGATCAATCTGGTAATCGGATAACAGCTTGAAAGCGGCCCGTGCATTGATAGTGGAATCTGGTAATTTCATTAAGTTAGGCTCTGACAAAAGTTGTAATGTTGTTTGGGAGAGTTTTAGATATCCAGGAGATACATGGTTGCCCACGATGAAGATGTGGAAAGGCATGAGGCTTACTTCCTGGAAGAGTTCTGTGGATCCTGAGCCTGGACTTTTCTCTTTTGGAATGGATCCATCCCCTGGAATGACTCAGTTTTTTCTCTTCTATAACAACACTGTTAACTATTGGTCCAGTGGAGAGTGGACAGGTGACCGTTTCATGAATTTGACAGAGATGAAGAATCCGTTTGGGATTGAGAAGTGCTTTGTGAAGATTTCCCCTTCAAAAATGTACTTCACGTATAGAATTCAACCGAAAATTCAAATGATTAAACCGATAACAGTCTGCACAAGAATGGCGAATTGAGAACTTCTCTTTTCAGAGATAGCAGTACATGGAGCCTCGTTTGGTCGGAACCCGGAGATCAATGCCGTGTGCATGATCTGTGGGGGAAGTATGGATCATGCAACAGCAACAATTTACAGTTTTGCAGTTGTATTAAGGGATTCAGGCCCAAAGACAATATCGCCTGGGAATCCAAAGAGTGGTCTAACGGTTGTGTTAAGCGTAGCCCATTGCAATGCTCTGCCAGAAACGGCACCACCGACGATTTCCTGGAAGTGACTGACAAATTGCTCCTGCTCTGCCTTTGCGATCATTATTTCTACTCATCGCAGTTGTCGATTGTGGTTTGGAGATCTGTTAAACCTACACGATTCATCTGGCTGCCCAACGTTGTTCGTTAGGTTGGCTGCATCTGATTTGGCAGAGTCGTCGTCCAAGGTAAGATGTTAAAACCCTGCGCTTATTATTGTACTTCCTGCGTGCGCTGCTCTGGCTACTGTTTTGGCTCTACTGTTGACGCTGTTTATAAAGTGGGCACGTGGAAGACGCCTTAACCAAGGCGCAGATGATGATGTGCCAAATTTTCTCAGAATATTCACTTACAGAGAGTTGCAAATTGCAAAAATTCAGGCATAAGTTGGGTAAGGGAGCATTCGGTTCAGTGTTCAAAGGAACTCTACCAGATAATATCTTACTGTTAAAAAAATAGGGGGTTTAGGGCAAGGGCAAAAGCAATTTCATGCAAAAATAAGTACCATTGGCAACATACACCATGTGAATTTGGTCGGGCTGATGACGGGATTCTGCACAGATCGATCTCGAAGATTACTGAGTACATGCCCAACGGCTGTCTAAATTCATTCCTATTCTCGAGTCAGAAGAATCAGGGAAGGTGTTGCACTGGAAGACAATCTAAATTCCTTCCTATTCTCGAGTCAGAAGAATCAGAGAAGGTGTAGCACTGGAAGACAAGATTTAAGATAGCAATGGGCACTGCTCGAGGATTAGTTTATCTCCACAAGGAATGCAGAGATCGCATCATTCACTGCGATAAAACATTCTCTCGGACGGCAACTTCTGTGCAAAGGTGGCTGATTTTGGTCTGGCAAAACTGGTGGGAAGAGATTTCAGCAGTGTGCTGACGACAACCAGAGGAACTCAAGGATATTTGGCCCCAGAATGGTTCTCTGGCCTTCACATTACTTCCAAAGTGGATCTTTACAGTTTCGGCATGACGCTGCTGAAGATAATATCAGGTCGAAGAAACCTGGACCTAAATGAGCACGAATCTAGCAGGTATTATTTTCCTTCATGGGCTGCAACTCAAATTCATAGCGGAAATTTAATGGATATTGTAGACGAGAGGATATCAAATGATGCAGACGTTGAAGAGGTGAGAAGATGCGTTATGGTAAGCCTGTTATGCATTCAAGAAGATGAAAGGACAGTAGAGGCTGCTGCACTGCAAATTCAGGGATCTCTTGACATACTCCGGTGATCGCAAATTCAGGGGTCCATGACAGCGACAGTTTTGTTTCATTTCTTGTTTTGCCAACTGCGAACAATCCGAAGTTTCTACGAATTTATGTTCACATGTGTGGTAACTACGCATATAATCTCTCGTCTTCACTAGCATTTGTGTAATTGTTAATGGTGTAAAGTTCTCAACTATTGATATTATTGTAATTGAAGCAGCGACTATAGGAATGTTTAATCAATCACATGTTTTGACAGAATGTTTTCATTTAACTTTTTATAAAGTTCATCACCTAAATTTTATTATTGGAAACTTTTAAAATAACAATTATTATGAAAATAATAATACAAAAGGTTATATAGTAAGGTAGCTCTTTAGTATATATGGTTTAGACTTTTTGTTGGAGGAAATATGGGTTCAAAATATAGTAACAAAAAATAAAAATAATGCCGAAGAATTCATGGTAGATAATATAGAATTACAACTAAAGAAACTTTAGGCACAAGGCGTTGCTAGAGAAGGAGGTAGTAGAGGATCATCTATACCTTTACATCTTATTGAAGATTATTGTATTTATTCATATTTATATAATGTTCATGCCCTAATATTTTAAAAATACTTCATGTGTTGCTTGCAAAATTTTTTGTCATACTTCTGCCATTAAAAAATGCTTTGTAAACTATTGACATTGATAGTTTTTTGTATGATGTGAAATTTAAGCAATAGATTTAAACACACAAAATAAGATAAATCAACTCAAAACTCACAAAATATCAATGAAAGAGAATGAGGAAATAATCAGAATTTAAAGAAAATGCTCTTACCATCACCTTACTTCCTTGAGTCTTCCCTCCAAGATCTTCAAATGTTTCTCCATTGACAATTTGATTATATGATATTTGAATTGCAAGACAGAGTGGATTGAAAAATTCAAGATAGATGCAAAGGGATTAATGGCTTTAGATGCAAACAAAGATAATGGATGCAATGTGAGAGAGTATGAAGGCTATGTGAGCTTATGTATTATCCAATTAGTCTATCCAAGGACGCTCATTGGTTATTCATAGGGGTGGTGGAGGGAATAAAAAGGAATTTTACATTCTTAAGAATTCTCTAGATTTAAAGGGTTCTAGAGGAATGGAGAGATTAGAGGAAGTTTCTATATAGTTAGAGAATTCTATATTTTATTTGGAAGCAATGAGGATTAGATTAAGGGTTTAATAAGAGGATTAGGTGAGGAACTTGGAGTAGGTTTGTAGGAAAACCTATGAATAGATTGGGTATGGGAGGTAGGTAATATATTTTGAATTTAAAATTGGCAAGTGGGCAAGTAGTTATTAAGTGAAGTAGGATTAATAGGTTAATGGAGTGTTAATGGGATAATAGATTAATATAATATGGGGCATGTAAGAAGTTTATTATGATGTGAGAAATATATAAGGGAAAGGGGGATTAGTTTATTAGTTAGGAAAAGGATTATTTATTTTAAATAAAATGAGTCAAGATAATTGGCGAGTTTAATTGAATAATTAAGGTGAGAAGATTTAGATGTATACATTTTACCCCTCTTTGAAAAGGCATTGTGAGTGACAAAGTAGGAGTAATGGTCTTTTAAAGAAGAACTATTATGTGATGAATTGGTAAAAATGAGGTTAAATGATGCCCCCTCGAGAGGGCATGTGGGGAGGAACAGACTAGATGGCCAATCCAAAAGAGACATAGGCTGGGTATATAATTTATACTTGTAGGGGTCAAGGATGCCCCATATGATAGTTGAGTTATAAGTTATTTAATGCCCTAAGTGAGGATGTAAGGGAATAAATAAGAGCAAGGTTGCAGGGGTAAGACTAATCTAAAGGGGGAATGTATCATAGCAATAATGATTAGCCTCTTAAGATGAGTCCTAGGCAAAGATGAAGGCCAAGGAAAGATGCAAGTTAGTTCGATGGATAAGATGAGTAATCCCAAGATAAAGACATATATCAAGAGATGCATAGACTGAGATAGATAAGGCCATGAGTTTATGACATATTCTAAGCAAAGGTAGATGCAAGAGAGAGCTAGGGTCCAACAAAAGATCAATATAATGGATTTGATGTGAGGATAGTATAATGTAGCTCAACATTATTAATAGAGATAAATTCGAGTGATTGAGAGGGGATGAGAAAGGAAACTAGTGGCCAAGTTATCCTTGGGCACCAAAAAGCGACTAAGTGCTACCTACATAGTCTGAAGAGACCTTTGGCCAATGTAGTTATGTATCTAGATATTAAATAGGGAGCAAGGAGATGGAAGACCATTCCTATGAAAATGATTATAAAATTGATAATGTTTATGAGGATCATGATTAAATGTCTAGGTAGAAGGATTAACAAGAATAATAGTGATAGGAAAAGGTTAGTTAAGGTTAAACATGATTAGTTAGGGAAAGAGATAGGGGGTAAAAAAGAATTCATTTTTACCCTAGGCTATATCAAAATCATGATCTAGATCCCTTATTAATGGATCACATTCCACGTGCATCACATCACGGAGATAGAGTGCATGAGTACTAGAGGCCTGCGGATGTTGGACCAATGATAAGTATTCCACCTTATCCTATTAATTTTTGCATTTAATTAATTTATTTTCACTTTTAGTAAGGGGGAAAATGTAAGAGTGTAAAATTACAACTAGGGGCATTGAACTGAGTTATGGTTTTGCACTCGCAATCCATGATATCATACTTGACATCTATGGTTTTTTAAAATCATGATTAGTGACAGGTGATTTTTTAAAAATTATAGGGGCTATTTGTGTTATTAAAAAACCATAATAGAGGAGTTGTGCTTTTGTAAGACCGCAACAAAGGAGTGGTAGTTTTGTAAAATTTCCACAAGGGATTAATGAGTTTGTAAAATTATAATTAAGGGAATAGAATGATTAGCAATTTTGCTGAGGATAGTTATGGGGGTTAATTAGATAAGGTATAGGTGAATTAGGTGGATAAAGTAAGGATAAAATAAGAAAATTAGGGTTAGGATATAGCTAAATGTTGTTAATATAGTCTAATAAGGTGGTTTGTATAGGATGATCTAAGGGTTTTAACATCTAGATTGTAGTGGCTGATGGCATTCCACACAATGCACTGATTGAGACTAGAAGATTTTGGAGTATTAGAGATGATGAGATTGTACTATATTATGACTATGCCATCTATCAGGATAGATCTGGCCTTGATCACTACATTAGTAGAGAGGTGACACTTGAAGATGAGTACCTTCCATTTTTTTACTGATGAGATGGCTATGACCCTTAAGGACATCTAGAAGATTTTTTAGATTACCGATGAGAGGGGATGCTATTTATTGGAGATCTAGATCACTTAGAACTCTTGTTAAGGGATTGTGTGGTTATTTTAAGTTGGTGTTCAAGATTCATCGATTAATATTGATATGCCTTTTAGGGATAGGATTGTGGATCAACTGATTCTAGTTTTTATGTTAATTCTGATTGGTATATTATTAATAGACAAGTGTAGCTAGTGGGTCCAGTTGGGATTAGGAGATGTGGTAACAGACATGGTTCAAGACTATAAATACTTTTCCTAGAAACCAATTATATTAGGGCATTTATATAGGGAGATTCATATGGATGTTTATAGGGGTAATTTTTTTTGGGCCATCCTTATTATTATAGATCTAGTTATAGGAGCATGTGGCTATAGAGAGGCCATTGGGTACATGATCTGATCGAGAGTCAGACTAGCCAGTAGTTTTTGGATGGTGTATCATTCTTAGAGTTTAGAGGGCCCATGATAGGGAAAAGAGATTTTATATACACATATTTGACAGTTTTATAGAGGTACATATCAGTTGGGTGCCTTATAGATAGGTTCAGTGGGGTTGGCTTGATGATGTTGATTATACTACTTACTTGTTGACTGAGTGTTACCTAGTTGAATGATATGACTATATAGTGGAGAGATATTGACTAGATATGGTACATCACTAGTTTAGCTATTAATAGGATGTTTCATGGGAGGAACATCTATTTGCTCATAGTGATAAGAAGAGGCCACAATGGGGGCACATAGTGGATAGAGTTCTAGCTCGTGTAGATTATGATGGCATAGTTCCTATCATTTATGATTTTTAGATGATGATGGCTGATCTTGGTGTTACTGTAGCATATAAAATGTGGCAGAGGCAAAGGAGATCAAGGAGATTATTGAGACCTATTCAGAGGCCTGGTAATAGAGGGCTAATTTGGAGGGTCCTTTAGGCATATGTGTGTTTATAGAGACACATGGCTTAGAGATGGCAACAATAGGTAGGAAGGGTGTTTGATATGGTGGGAATGGTCATGCATTGATGGTTATTGATGGAGGTATAGGGGTTGTTCATGTAACTATAGGGATAAATGCATGAATAAGTATAAGACTATGAACTAGTGATGTAGTTAGGCCATCAAGAGCACCAATGATATTACATCCTAATTTCTTGATAAGAAGATTTATTTGATTATCTATGGATTTTATATAGTTGATAACTTGTTTTGGTTATTACTAATTAGGATGTAAGTCATATGATGTTATGGGGCAATTGTATGTTTCTTAGATTACATTATTACATTGCTATGAGTTAGTTGTAGTTTATATTCTTACATTATGATCATGTTGATTTGATATTTCAGTAGTATTTTATGATATATATGTCATGATGTTATGACTAAGTACTTGCTTGTCATGAGTTAGATGCATGAAAGATTCATCCCTTAGATCATGATGGAGGGAGAGAATCATCAGAGAGAGTGATGTAGATGGATATGTTGGTAGATGACATAGGAAAGACTAGAACCCTACACACACCACATTAAATATTACATATATACTATCTAGTATGGCTGGCAGATGTGAGTTAAAAACTTAAACTGAGTGACCCCTAACTAAAATGCCTATATACCTTTACATTGCCATTTAAATATTTATCTAGCAATGAATACAAATCAATAGTATGCAACAATTTAAAAATTATATATATACAACCATAATAATATAACTATTCTAGGTTGAACTGCATATGTATATATAGCAATTTAGAAATTAAACATAGCAAACTAGGTAGTATATACATAATAAACTAAATAGGTTATTGAATCTATGTGATATATACAAAAAATTATATGTACCAATATATAATAGAGATGTCACATATATATTTATGTAGATCCAATGACATAGAAGTTTAAATAGATATTTATGTGTTAACATAGATGTCACTATGTAAATCACCTCATATACATATACTTATAACTAGTAAAGCTATTTAAGTCACTGTAGAAGTCGATGCATATTATTTAACTCATGTAGCAATCTGATTTAATTCATTGATCTATATAATATTTAACTCATGCAAAAAATATGATTTAATTCAACGATCTGTATAATATTTAACTCATGCAGTGCTATGATTTAATTCAGTACCCTGTATAATATTTGGTATAGTTGGAAACTTATATATGGTATAATTATCACTGGTATATGTAGAGGCTCTTTTAGAGTTTTAATAACATGCATATATAATCAGTAATATACAAAATTGAGTATATGTGGTGATTTATTAATAGGTTACACTCCATCTCATATCGTGTATATCTTGGATAATTATAATATGTATACTATGAGTTATCAATTAAGTATATAGTAATGGAATGTTAGTTGATACAATAATATCAATAGGTTATAATGATCTAAATATACCAAATTGGGTATATATGGCAGCTCTTAGTAATGTATAATCATAATGATATTAATATATGGAATCATATTTTTGGTATAAATATGCAAATACATAAGTCAGAGATAAGTACATGTATAACTGTGCATTTATTCATGTATTACATTATATTATATGGATACATATATTACTATTAGCGGATCCTTTAGGAACATATAACTAATGGCTAATTAAGGAACACCCCCATTGGTATATATTGAACACATGAATATATATTGATTATGAGTTTTCAAATTATACCTAGGATAATAACATGTATGGTACATTCACATATATAGTCAACTTTATACATGTATATTATACTGCATTATTCTATCATTTAGTAGAATATGTATAGTATATCAACATTCTATATTCTAGATGGATGAATATACCATGTTATGGTGTAAGTCATTGGCTATATTTATATATCGATAATATGTTATTATGTGGTGTGAGTTATTGATTTGGTTATAATTATGTTAACCAAATCATATTATGTTAACTATTAAAACTTGGTATAAGTTAAAAATCATATTATAACTTAAATGCTGCATGATTTGATTTGAGCAATCCATCTACTTGTGATCATTTATAATAAAGCACCTATGAATAGAATATTATTTTATAACTATTATTTGAATAACTATGTTTTAATAATGTATAAAAGATTAGGATATAACTACCATTGTTAATTGATTTATATTATTTTTGAACTATATGAGTTCTAGTTACATTATTGATTAATATTATTGTATACTTACAATAATTGTTATCTTGTATATCCAATAAAATAACTGTTATCTTGTATATCCAATGATATGATAGTATTAATATCACACTATGGTTAATAAGTGATAAGATTAATTATTGAACTAGTGGTTATAGGATAGTATACATCATGATTGTTCCATTATTGACAAGTATATTTATAGGAAATGGGTGCCATAAATGATTAGTATACCATAGCATAGACCACAAATACTTATTGAGATTTATTGGTTTGTGCATTATATATTATTCCATTAGAAACTTGTGTATAAAACATACCTTGAGTATACTAATATGTATGAGGGCATATATAGATATAGCTTATATACAAACATTGGGATGCATTCCAATAAACATAGATTATAAATAGTATATTATCACGACTTTGGTGATTCATATATTTATGTATTTAATGGAAATTTTGTATATCATATAAGATCAATTTGTGTATTGTTGAATACTTATTTATGAACCATAAAACAAAATCCTATGTTGACTTGAGAACTTGTGCACGGAGTTATATATGCTTGAATAATTAGGATGAAAATCTATTTAGTTAGGGATAAAAACTATGAAGCAAAATTACATTGTAGAATCACTTATCATATAAATATCATCAATATATTTGGAAAATAGGAAAGTTATAGTGATTGTTTAAATCTTATGGAATTATTGATTAGAGCTATGAATGACTATTAGTATAGAGTAGTGAAAACTTGTGTATGATTCATATTATGAGTATATTAATAAATACAAGTGCTTACAATATATGACATATATTAACACATCATGATGTGTGCCTATAAGTTATAGTAGTACATAGTTTAAACATATGATATACCTGGTTGGTATAAAATATACTTGCTTGGCTATTATTTAGAATTATGGGACATTTGATTCTTGAAATTGTAAGACTGGTTAATCGTAATTATGTAGTTGCACTCATGAACAATGAACTATAATTATATGGGATTTCATAGAGTGTATTATGCTTGAAAACTATAGTCTAAATATATGTTATACCAAGATGGTACAAACTATAATTGTTATGTCTATATTCATTCATACATTTGACAGACTAAATATATGCATTTAGCATGTTTTATGACAGGTAGTAAGAAGTATTGTATTGTGTCTACTTATGAAAGTTATAATATATATATATATATATATATATATATATACTTTTTTTTCTTATTATTTATGTAATAAATACAATTATAGAGATTCATTCATATGTTTGACGGACTAAATGTATGCATTTGATTATTCATATGCTTATCATATTTTTTAATAGCTAGTAGGAAGTAATATGTATGAATCTTTTGGCTATATATGTTAACCAAATCTCATATTATTGGTAATGAGTAATTAGTGAGATGGACTTCATTAGATTAGTAGCATCATAATGCTAGATTAAGGTAATATAATCAAGTGGTGTATATGAAATTGAATGATCCTAGAGAATAGTAACTATTGAAAATTTTGGTCAAAGTAATGCTAGTTAGACATTGTTATTTCATGTGTATGATTTACATATTTGTGTGATATCAAGTTAGAATGGATTTATTTATGGTACACTACATTATTAATAGAAATCATACAACACACATGTACTAGCTTGTCTCTTTGGATTCCCTCACTGTCACTATCTACTCATCTATGAAGGGAGGGCCATTTCCTGATGGAGGATTGTGTGGGGGATCGATGGTCTGTGCTTGGTGTGTAAAATCTCTCAAATGATTGTCTCCCTCCACACAACAATACTTCTTTGGAGATGACACTTAAGAATGCCATAGATATTGGAGTTTGGGAACTCATGCTCCATGGAGCTTTGCATCTTATAAATTATATTGTATTTAACATTAATGAGACATTAATATAGTGATATGTAAATATATACTTATTATGCATTGAAAATAGTAGTTGTATGTTCATACCATTTGTGGCTAGACATTTGTAATTAATTTACATATTTTTATGATGTGTTTCATATGTTGATAGTGATCAATGATTGTTGAATGTCACATGATTATTTATAGTTAACATACTTCGAGTGTTATATCTAGATCACTATTTATATTCTCATGGTGTATTCTAATGAAAGAATTTGTTGATTTAATTTTAAAAATTCACAATTTTCTAAGTCAAACCTAGTGGGGTTATTACAAATGAGGGCTAAAGACCTATCTCAGATGGAGAGCTTGGAGCAAGAGTTGAGGGAAAGAGTAATAGATATATTTGGTATTATAGTGGAGAGGGACAAATATCAGGGACATGTTATTGATTTACAACCACAAATAAAATAAAAGATATGTAGATGGATCCTAATTATCTTGCTTGACTATACTATTGAGATAGATTGTAGATATAGATAGGTAGATAGTAGCTCTATAGGGACAAGTCACCTAGATTTAGACCAAGATTAATCATTGATAGGTAGAGTTGTAGGTGACTGAGAGGGATAGAGATGAGGGCAATACATTATTTTAGAGGTAGGGTTTGGGAGATTTGACTAGACAAATATCTCAGTTGACTAGGGAAGCATAGTTATATAGGACATTATATGAAGGTGTTATGTTGATTGACCAATGAGCATCATTGTACAAGGACAATCCTTCACATTTTATTCGCCAACCTCCTAGGAGGCCTACCAGGGTCACCTAGATCATTTTATGAGACATTTATCCTATGTTGGACTTGTATTTTTCATTCTTCGCACATGGATGCCCACGATGCATATGGTTGTATATGAGTTTTGACATGAGTCATGGGAATTTGATATGATTATACAATCATGTGATTTGTTATGCTATATTATGTTTTTATGGATTTTATATGTGTGATTATGATGTCATGCTAGGTTAAATAATAAAATTGGATTATTTACTACATTGGTATGAGATGATAGATATTTGTATTTGATGTATTTTGGATGCATAATGGTTATTAGGATTATTTACATGTGTCAAAATGGTTTGTGATTACATTTCTTATGGATGTATTTTAATTTTATGTATATAGTGATGGGATGACAAATTATGATTATGAGTGACGTGGATGTTAATATCATGGCATATTAATATAGAAAATGAATATTGTGATGACATTAAAAGGAAATAAATTAATGTCATAATTGGATGAAATATGTATGATTTATAATTTTTTTTGACATATGCCAAGATTCTAATATGTTGTTTTTAAAAATGCAACTAAATGTCTCATGAATTTTGAAAAGGGATAATAGATAAACTCTTACACTAGGGAGGTGAATGGATAAATTAGTAGAATAATAGGGAATGAATATTAGGTGACATGGTATGTCTAGATTAGATAGGATGAGGAAATAAGATAGTTTAATGATTAGGGGGTATTGGTTTAGAGTAATATGTTGGCAAAGATGTGAAGCCATAAAAATGTTGGCAATCCATTTTACCATTGCACTAGTTAAAAATGTACCACAACATTTGAGTGGTCTAGGTGACATTGGTACTATAGTTAATGGAGACTTAAGAGGGAACACTATGAGTGACATTCTCAGAACAAAATGGGTAGTCATTCTATAGTAATATAAAATGTCAAAATTGGTAGCTTGAGTGTGGCTTGTAATACCCAACCCATAGGTCCCTCTTGCATGTTCTCATGACCTTTATAAACACCTTTTTTCTTATTATCAGTCATCCATTAACTTTTGAAACCTGATTTTAGCTCATCCAGGCTGCATTTCCTATGATAATTCAATCCCCCAGGTCCCACACCTATAAGACAATAGTACCCAAATTGGACTATAGTACTAGACCCTAGGGTGTCCATTTTTGGCACTCCTATCCAATAACATTTTTAGCTTCAATGGTCACTTATTTTAGTTCTTATCCTTCTTGTGGCCTAATGTGAATACATTCGACCCATGACCAAAAAATCTATATAAAAGTCCATTCAAAGTTCATTTAGAAGAGTTTGGCAAATATTATAAAATCAAGCAAGAATACAAGTAAGACCACTAAGGAAAATTTACCTACTCTCTACATAAAACCATCCAATACAACTAAAAACATATATAAATCCTCACACCAATCCATAGCCACCTCAAGCACACCCAGTTTAGAATTTTTACATTCTCATAACACTATTTCATAAAGAACATCAAGTGGGAGAAATACATATGATTTGATCCCTCTTATGAGTATTGGCATGTAGGTAGTGTGCCCACATAAGGGGTGTGGATACATGTTCAGTGCATATGACACACACTAATGATCCCTTATTTCTTAAGATTGATCAAAACATAATGAAGTCTAGGGTTTGAGGACTAAATCAGATCTACAAGGAGTTACATAAATCATTAGTAGTTGAAATTTCACAAGTAGGATCACATAGGGACAATGAACAAAACCCAAAAAACTCAAGTCTCTAGGAAAATAGCGACAGAAGAGGACAATAACACTGGACTCTAGGGTGTCTTATTTTGGTGCTCTTGTCTTTTCATAAAATGAAAGCCAAAACTTGATTTGTGGCACTGTCCCAGTCCTGCACAACAAATTCCAGACCCTGTCTCAGTAGTTTTATCTTGTTTTCATCTAAGTATTATTTTTTACTTATTTATTGATATTTATAAAAAAGTTAAAATATAGTTAAATTATACAAATCAGTAGCTAAATTATTGAAATATTATTTACTGATTTCCAATTCCAAACCTTTAACTAAATTAGGATTAATACTCCAATATTCCCTAAACTGTTAAATCATTTAGTGAACCCGACTTCATTTGTGCATAAAAACCCTCAAAAGCTTAGGGTTAATTCCTTGCTGATTTCTCCAATACTTTTTTGATTTTTTACATGCATATATAAATAAAAAATTCACTTTAAGTTTTAAAATTTCATAGTAATTTTAAAATAAAAATTTTTCCTTCCAAACCCTAGTTGCATATACTAAGTCCCTTTAAATCAATTTTTTTAAATATTTTTTTGATTTTTTACCTTCATATTTAAATAAAAAATTCACATTAAATTTTAAAATTCCTTAGTATTTTTTAATAATATCATTTTTCAAAACCCTAGTTGCATATACTAGGTCCCTTTGTTTGCTTGAGGTATCACCTTACATCTAAAATCAGATTTCACATAAAAATAAAATGAATCTCACTTATTTACACATATATCTTGCAAACAATAAGGAGACCATACTTAGTCCTATCATGTACATGAATGATGAAGTTTACCATATGTTAATACAAAGCTTCATTATTTGCATTTTATGCTTAGTTTTCATAATATGGGATGATGTTAAGAAATTCAATGCTAAACATGTTAAGATACCTCATACCTCACCTCCTTTGGAGCCTTTATCCCATACCGAGTCATGTTGCATGGTCCATTTTTCTCTTCCCCAGGTCACTACCCATAACCAAAGAGCGCAGTTGATACCCTTTATACCTCCACCACCTTGACCTAGCGATTATCTTTACTCTCCTCTCATAGTTACTACTAGTCCTATACAAATAGTAGATAATGTGATTAGAGCTATTACTCAATGTGATACCATGCCTCCCCATTTTATTCAAGAACCTTGCCACCCTCCTATTCCTTCTCATCCTAGGCCCAACCCATATACATAGGTAGATCCACATAAAGCATAGGATATTGTTGATCAGTTGAGAAACACACCAAACAAGATTCCCATGTTAGAACTAATTTAGAAACCCAATGTGTTCAAGGACATTCTTTATCAAGCACTCACTCAGAATTTTATGCCCATTGATTCAGAGCCTTATTAGTTTGCATCAATGGTAAACATGTTAAAAACTATAGAAGATGCTATTTATTTTGACTGTGAGGACATGCTACCTCAGATAGTTATTGATCAAAATTTACAAATATTCATACAAGCTCAAGTCAAACCTAGTACACTTAAGAGAGTTCTAGTTGATTGTGGTTCCAGATTTAATATACGTAATATTACATTCTTATAGACTATGGGCATAGATATGGCATCCATGTAAAAATCATATATGAATATTAGAGGGTTTGATGAAATACCAAAACAAACATTGGGCACCATTACTTTGGATATCATGGTAGGTCCCAAAACCCTCTCTACACAGTCATAGATTATGCTAGGTCCTCTTCATTATAATATTTTACTTGGACAACCCTAGATACATGTTATGGGGGTAGTTCCTTCTACTCTTCATTGATGTGTTAAGTTTTTCCATGAAGGATACCTATACACATGCCAAGTAGATAACCATCCATTCAGATATTGTCAAATTATAGAGTCATGTTCAACTATTTCACCAGATGGGACACCTCATATCATAGTTCAATCACTGCCTCATCACATTTCTCTTGATCAGATACATACATATGAGGTAGGAGAGACTAGCACATCTCGTACTCCACTTACAATTGTGTCCTTAGCTCCAGATACTCAACCAGTCATAACAACTTCAACCATTCTAACTACTCCATCAGTCATGGTTTTTACACTTTTTAAAATTATATAACCATTGACAATAGTTCTAATAGTACCAGTTAATTCTATAGATACATCTCCTTTGATAGTTATAGTTATTCTCATAGTTATAGATACTCTCATAGAACCCCCATCTTCTACTACTGTAGTTGATGAGAATCCCATATCATAATTACCCCTTATGTTAAATTCTAAGTTACCATATGTACATGATGTTGATATAGATTCCCAGGATACTTTAGATGATGATACAACACCCACACTCACAGATGACTATTTATGTGGATTGAGATTTACACTAGTTGGCCTAGGAGAGTACTGAGATGACTCTAGAGCTCTCATTAGACATCCTACATCACTCTTAGCATCTTGCACTACACTCTTAAGATATACTCCACATTCTTGGCCACACAAAAATCACTTGGCACATATACTTCACATGGTTACCTCTATAGATATATAGTCAATCATTCAGATTTAGGTAGGTAGAACACAACAACAACCACATATTTTACTATAGATGTTAATTGATCATGGATTAATCACACTACCTATAATATGACATAGATATATTATTAGGTTATCATGGAAAGATGGTCACCCTTTTTGTATTTTTCATAGGATAATAGGTCATTATATAAACTCATGTAAAAATTTACATCAGAGATTGGATAAACTATAGGTTTAGGGTATTATTCATATTACATCACCACCGACACCAACTTCACCACTTCTATTGAATCCATCTACTACCAAAGCTAAACATCCCTAAGAAGACTTAATATCTTCACCACCAGAGAAACCTTTAGTTCACCATCCATAGGCTGACACCATTACAATGATAGATCTTTGACTACACAAAGAACATAGATCATACTAACACATTAGGAGATACCCACCATGCATATAGAATCTACGGCATATGATGACAATTATGATGATAATCTTGAGGAATTTGATGATGGCCATGATCCCTTCCTCCATATTCATCCCCAACGAGCTCCATCCTTGGACCCTTTACCCCTTCCAACCTACACTTTTACATCATTATGTACATATTCCTTATTTTAAATTACTTGTACATAGTTTTTTTTTGCTTACATGTACATAGTTTCTAAATATTTATTTTACATAATCTCCTCATGATTAATTTTACACAACTGATATCAAAAATATAAAAACATTCAAATATGTCAAAAAAATTCCAAAAACAATATAAAATTCCAAAATACAAAAACATTTAAATAAACTCAAAATACCAAAAACATTTCAATTATATGCATTATCCATGATTTACATCTCTACAACCATGATAGAATTACATTTTTTTATTTTATGCTATTATTTGTTGATTTATCTACATTACCATGCTGCACTTGATCTTCTTTGAGTGTGTGTAGTGACATCTAGATCCTTGATTGCTTCACTCTACCTATTAAGGGGGAATCCTACTTCTACATTCAAGACATACATCACCATATCTACCTATCGGGGGCATCTTCTACATGATTAAACCAGCTAGGTTATGTGATTCCTACACCACACACTCTAGTTATCATGTTGATGTACATTACTTACTAGCTTACATAGATTACTCTATCAACACTCACTAGTATATGGCACTTGTTTATTTCTTAACATATACCTAATATTGTATTACATGTCTTGCATAATTTCACTTCTTGATTTCATTAGTTAGATGTGATTGTATTTCTAGTATTTATATGATTTCTTTTCTTGCTTTGCATAGCTAGATGTGATTGCATTTCTCAATTCCTATTTTATCTCTTGTATGTGCCTTAGGACATTTGCCAATGTCTTTTAATTTTATTCTTATGTATGCTTTAGGATATTTTCCAATGTCCTCTACTTGTACTCTTCAATACGCTTATGGCCCTTGTGCTAACCTTGTTTATTTTCAAATTGTATGTGTATGTGGCATTTGAATAAGCTTTGTATGCTTGATTTCTAGTTTGAGTGAGTGCACATGTCCCTCATTTGCTTGGCCCCTTGGCCACTCTTGTATGCTTCTTGCTTCTTGCCTTATGTGCTTATTACTTGATTGTTTCTCATTGTTTGCAATGCTATGATCCACATCATGCAGTATCTTGATTTCTTGGATTCCATGATGGACATCATGCTCCATTTTGCCTTGAAAACTAATAACTAATAACTAAGAACTGACTAGACTTCTAGTTTTAGTTCATTATATAACACATGTTATTACATTATTATATCTATCTAGACATACCCCTGTTGATCTAACAATTTCCATTACAAAACATGCTATATCTTGAGATATCTTGTTGATTATCATTGTTATATCATGTATTTTGTATCATAACACACTTGTAGGGCTATTTCCTCTGAGGGAAGTCATTACAGGGTGTTCATTCCTACCCTCAAAAGAGGGGGCAATAAATAGGGGATTTTGTCATAGAGATCAGAACTCTTACCAGTCAAAAGATTAGCTTTTAGAAGACCCATAATAGTATTTAGACTTCAAACCAGGTAGAACAAACTAGGCAGATAGTGGAAATTAACTTCAAACTAGGTAGAAAAAACTAGGCAAATAGTGACAATTACAGAATAGTATTCAGAATTAGCACAGGATAAGAGTACCAAGATTGGACTACAGTGTTGGATAGTAGGGTGTTCAATTTTAACACTCCTATCCAAACAACAAAAAACCAAAATTTCTAGAAATAGATAAAAAGATAAGGCTAGTTATAGTTTTGTTAGCTATAGTTTAGTTTAGAATCAATAGTTTTAGTATAGTTTTCTCAAAGAATCTAGATATAGGGGGAATCATGCATGGCATGATGGCTCTTAATTCTAGTTTCAAATTAGACAATTAACATAACTTCTAGATCAGAATCCATGTTACAGATACTAGTTATTGGGGTAAAAGTGCACAACACATTTTCTTTCTTTTCTTTACAGTTTATGGCATTACCTAGACATTCTCAGTAGTTACATGACTTATTCTATTTACATGTGGTTTTCATCATTTTAGAGTGGCTGTCATATAAGCCTAGTTCCTAGTTTTGGAGTAGCTTTCATACAAGCCTAATCTCCACCTTTCAAAGTGGCCAAGATTAACCTAATTCCCAACACACATTCAACTATCCACACCACATTATTAGATTACAAAGCATTCATGGGATTTAGGATCCATCTCATATGACACACATTTCATACTAGTATTAGTTCATAACTTCACTTCATGAGGAAATGATGGAGCCAAAGGACTAGCTAGCCTTTGTATTATTGAGCCACCTACTCAGAGGGATTAGAAACATGGTCCAAACATCAATTAACACACACATGATCACATAGCTTCACTTAGTGGGTGATGATGAAGCCAAAGGGCCATCCTTTGCATTTTTGAGTTGAGCCACTCTTAGGGAATTGAGCACTCAACTCCGTTCATGATATTACTTTGGTATAACATCATTAAGCATATACCCAACATTACTTATCATCACAACAAGTTTTGTATTGGTTTTCATACCTAGTTATGTGTATTCATTCATTTCTCTTCCTCTCTCTTACCCAAATTTTATACATTCTTATTTTAGATATAACATATCTAGTAAGAACTCATCTACTCCTGATTTTATTTTTATATTAACACTTCATGATGTGCTCTCTCTACACACACCCAACATCACACAACATCATGAGTTTCACCCTTGTAGGTAAGTTTAGGTACACTTTCTATGTTTCCTTTATCCTAGTATTTTGCTTTGCTACATAATTAGAATAAAAAGAGGGAAAATGTAGTCATATAAAATGTCAAAATTGGTAGCTTGAGTGTGATTTATGATAGCCAACCCATAGGTCTCTCTTATATTCTTTCATGACCCTTCTAAACACCTTTTTAATTATTCCTAGTCATCTATAGACTTTTGAGACCTGATTCCATCTTAACTAGGTTGCATTTTCTATGATAATTCCATCCCCTTAGTCCCAAACCTATAGAATAATAACACCTAACTTAGACTATAACATTGGACCTTAGGGTGTCTATTTTTAGAACTCTTATCCAATTGCATTTTTAGCTCCAATAGTCACTTCCTTCTAGTTCATATCCTTATTCTTTTTATCCTAACATGAATACATTTGAATCATGACCAACAGATCTCTATAAAATCCAATTCAAAGTTCATTTAGAAGAGGTTGGAAAATATTATAAAAGCAAGCAAGAATATAAGAAAGATCACTAAGGGAAAATTTCTTATTCTCTATATACAACCATCTAACATAGCTACAAGCATATCCAAATCCTCACACCATTACCTAGCCACCTCAAGCACACCTAGTTTAGCATTTTTGCATTCTCATAACACTATTGCACAAAGCACATCATGTGGGAGAACTATATATGGCTTGATCCCTCTTCAGAGTATTGGTATGTAGGCAGCATGCCCACATAAGGGATGTAGATACACATTCAATGCATTTACACACATTAACCACCCCACTTATTTCTCAATATTTATCAAAGAATATTGAAGTCTAGGGTTTTAAGACTAAATTGAATCTACAAGGAGTTTTGTAGACCTTCAACAATTGAAATTTCATAGGTGGTCTCACATAGGGACAATGAACAAAACCCAAAAAACTTAGATCTTTGGGATAATAGTGGCACAAGAGGACAATAGTACTAGACCCCAAGGTGTATTATTTGAGCGCTCCTATCCTTTCATAAAATGAAATCCAAAAATTGATTTGTGACTCTATCCTAGTCCTACACAATAAATTCTAGATCCCGTCTTGTCTTAGCCATTTCATCCTATTTTAGTTAAGTTGTATTTTCTCCCTATTTATTGATATTTAAAGAAAGGTTAAAAATACAATTAAATTATACAAATTAGTAGCTAAATTATTGAAATATTATTTACTAATTTCCTATTCCATACCTTTAACTAAACTAAGAATAATACTCCAATATTCCCAAAACTGTTAAATCACATTCATACCATCCTTGTTCCCTATATATGAAAGTAGGAATATTATAAAGAAGAAAAAAATTACACATATCAAGTATTTATGAAAGATACAATGATTTAGTAAAATAAAGACCAAAAATTACACACAAGTATTCACACAACCACTTAATATAGGATTTTTACAAGAAAATCAATGATTATTTTTTTTCCACAAAAACAATTCATAATTTTATTCAATTAAGATTAAAATTACATATCACATATGCTTAAAAGAATTCAATAAATATTTGTACCAAATTTTATAGAGAAATAAATAATGGTACAACATTCATAATCCAATTTCATAGAAAAAGGATTAAAGACAAACCAAGGATTCAAAAAACAAACCCAACACCCACAAATGGGCCATAAGAGACCATAAAGACGTCATATATAATGACCCCAAATAAAAATCAGGTCAACATATTAAGCATGAATAGGCTATGTAACTCCACATGTCAAATTCCATACATCCACCATGTGGAAACCATCATCCAATATCCAACATAGAGGAGAACACATACTAGAAAAATATACAAACACAACCAAACCATAAAAAAATAAACCCAGTTGTGCCCAAACTATAGAGGCTAGGAATCTTAGATGTATGAATAATGTGTAACAAAAGATTGCCTCCCTAGATGATTTTCCATGATTATCCATTCCCATCTATTTAGTCGAAGACCCTCCTTTGACAAACCATCAACAATAAAATTCCTTTCTCTGTATATATGAGATAAGGTAAGAGACATAATACTAGTTTGGAGACTATGGATCTCATAAAAAAAGGGTTGAAGTGTGAAATTTATCAAAACATATTTCTTCCTAAGCCATTTGATCACTAGCAAAGAGTCCCCAAATACCTGAATATGTGTTAATCCACTCTCTAGAGATAAAGCAAGAAGTAATTTTAGAGCCATCAATTCTGAGAAATTGTTGGTACCCTACCCACTCCCAACTTTGAATATATAAGTATGTGTATCAAAAAAAATAGTACACCACCTGTTCCACCCACTGGTGGGTCTCCTTGAGATGCTCCATAAAAATATTGAAGTCCCACTACCTATCAATAACTTTTTCTACAATCCACCTAGGGGCTTTTGCAGTCACCAAATTTTTGTAGCATCCAAAAATGTTCAGGGTTTGAATAGAAACATGAAATAGATGGATTTCTTTGTCTTCAAAAATCTTAGCATTCCTTGCCAACCAAATCCCCCACTCCATAATTAAAGGGAGATCCCCATAATGTTTACAAGAAACATTATCACACTAGTTGTTTAAACCCTCCTCAATGGTGTTCCCATGCCAAATGTGTCTCAAAATAGTAATTTTTTTGATTTCTAGCTAAATTCATTTGAAGAAAGCACACTCCATAATCAGACGGTAATTTTTTCCCTCATTTTCCTTACATAATACACACCATGTCAGGCCATATGTGTTTTTATTTTGAATAATGTCCCATGTAAGAGCCTTTTTGTTTAGTAAAATACACATAAAATGTGAATCTTAGATGGGCATTTGAATCTCCAAACCTTTTTCCACCACCATTTCTGTATCATGAAAAATTCCTCACTAGCTAAAGCTTTATAGCCATCCTTTGGAGTATAAATCCTAGTTGTATTTAGAGAACAAATCATCTGATCCTCCTCCTCCTTTAACCTCACAAAACTAGTTATGAGTTTATAAACATAGAAATCCCATATATTAGCATCTTCCTCCCTGATTCCCAAATCTCTCCCCGAATACAACGCTTGCTACCAAATATCAATTCTATTCAAATCAACCACCTGAACAAATATTGTAGATCCTCTAGATCTCAAAAATAATATAATATTATTTGGAAGGCTAAAATCATTTCCACATCCAATCCAAGGATCCACACCAATTTTTATCCTTTCCCCCTACCAATTTTCCAAATAATCCAGTTACCAATTAATGGAAAATTTAATACAACTGCTTTCCAAATAATAGAGGCAATATTTATGTACTTAACAAGATTTATAATCCAACCATCCATATTATTATGAGAAATATATTTTTCAATCATCACATGGGCCCATGAACCAATATTCTGTATGATATGCCATACACTTTTAACGGCTAGAGATTCAGAAAATATTCTTTAATCCCCAGCCCCCTTGAGCTTTTGGAGTAGCTATCCTTTTCCATTTTACCAATGGTATACCCTTTTTATCTTTATTCCCTACCTAAAGAAATCTATAACATAACCTTCTAATGGCCTCTAAGTTACCTTTAGGAATCCAAGAAAGAGACATCCAGTATACAAAAATGGCCTCAATAATAACCTTTATCAACAAAAAATGCCCTCCTCTAGATAAATAATGGTGGCACCATAGATTGATATTTTTCTCCACTTTGGTAATCAACCAATGCTAGTCTTTTTCAACATAGTTATTTGGCTTAAGTATAAATCCTAGGTACTTTATACCTACCTCCAAATATATTTGCTGAAAAGGAAAAAGAGTAGATATATAGTCCTACTCCTCATCAGAAATACCCCAGAAGGAGATGGTTGACTTGTCCAAATTGATTTGCATACCAGTATTAATACAAAAAATATATAAAATGAATTTGAGTCTAACAAGCTCCCTCCTAGAGCCATCATAGAAGATAAGTATATCATTGAGAAAAAGAAGATGAGATAGTTGGCACATGTTTGCCACTTTAATACCTTTGATATTTCCACTCCTAAGAGCATCCCTTAATTCCATGCTAAGAACTCTAGCTAATAGAAGAAAAAATAAAGGAGATAGTAGGTAACCCTATCTCAACCCCATTTTAGGTCTAAAAAAATGGGTGGCAGCCTCATTAATAAGGATAGATAAAGAGACTGAAGTGACATAATTCATCACCCAAGTGACAAAACTTGCAAAAAATCCAAAATGGATTAACAATAATAGAAGGTAGATCTAGCTGACTCTATCATATGCCTTTGAGAGATCAACCTTCTCTACCAATGCCTTAATATTTTTCACTTTGATAGAATGTAACCCTTCCTATGCCACCCCAATAGAATTATGTATCTACCTCCCCTCTAGGAAACTTAATTGTTCACCAAAAATCTATTTAGATAGAATCACTTTAACCTCCTAGCTATAATCTTAGAGATGATTTTATATATGCAATTTAAAATAGAAATAGCCCTATAATTTTCAAAGGAAGAAGGATTATCAGTTTTTAGAATTAGTGCTATAAAAATAACCTTAAATGCTGCCAAATTTATACCATTAGCTCTAGATTCCTCAATGAATTTACTTAAATCCACTTCTATGAAATCAAAATACCACCAAAAAAATTCCATAGGAAGCCCATTAAGACTAGGACTCTTATCTTTTTGTAAACTCTGAAGAATAGTTAATAATTCATCTCTACCCACCTCCTCCATAAGACTGATGTTATTAATAGCATCTACAAAACTAGGGAAAGAGGTAAACAATATTAATACCTCTATGATGGTTTCTCTTCTCTCAGGTGTGTATATAGAACCAAAAAAATCCACACCCTCTTGAGAAATATGTTTGAAACTCATAGCCATAGATCCATCAAATTTTTCTATCCTCCACACTATATTTATGTTTTTCCTATGATTAGCATACAACTGAAATAACTTGGATTTTTCATTCCCAACTTGAAGCAACAAAGCCCTACTTTTCAACCTCCATGATTTTTATTCATCCAAGAGAAGGGTCCTATTCTTGTCTTCCAAAATTTTCACCTTTAATTTCATAGCCTTAGAAAGATAACCAAACCCTTCACTATTATACAAGGAGTCTAATTGTTCCTCCACTTTATTAAGAAGCCTCTCATCTTCATGTTTTTAATATTTTCCCATGAAATGGATGCTTTTTTGACCCTTTTGTTATTTTTTTCAAATTGAATCATAGTTAATTCCTTAGAAGAAATATCAAAAGTTTCCCATTTTTCCTTAAGAATCTTGATCAATGCCTCCTCCTTCAACCATTCAGGGTTTAATTTGAATGGAATAGGAGGTTTTTTCTTAGCTAGAGCTAATTTCATAATAACTAGGGAATGATCAAATTTCACTCTAGAAGAAACCCACTATCTAATTCTAATAGCTTCATCTAAAAAGAGGTCAATTATAAGAAACTGATATAGTATTTTTAAAATTCTATCATTTCTAGCCATCATATTTATCCAAGTAGGCGAGAGATTTATTTGTTCAACATCTGTAAGATTAAATTATTCTAATTTATTATTAAAAAAATATGATAAACTATCTATATGTGCCATAGGACCCCATATTTTTGAGGCACCCAAGGAGAAATTAAGGTCTCCACCTAGAATACTCAAGACATCATAGAGCCATGCCATGCTGAATATTTTATCCCAATACTTCACTCTGTTAGAATAAGGGCCATAAATGTTTAGAAATATAGTTTCTTTCCCCATGTCATTAGAGAATAAAATAGTCCCCAACCCTAAGGAGAAATTCCAACAATTAGAACAATAAAAGGATTGATAATTCCTTCTTATAATCAAGCCCACTGACCTTTCCATAGCATCCAAAAAAGTGAATTCCCAATCCCCTAAGAGCCTACCTAGCTCGCTAACAACTTTCCCACCCTCATTCATAGTTTCTTGTAGTAGTATTACATCAAGTTTATGTATAACAACCAACCTCTTTATTGCCAATTTATTCAAGGTATTAGCTAAACCCTTATAGTTTAGAGTTAGAGTGATCATTTAACATCCTCCAATGGGGAATTTGTTCCTCTAAGAACCCCTTCCAGTGACAATTGCTTACTAGATAATATCTCATTACATGCTTATTTTTGTGCTATGGACAAAGATTATTTTTTGACTTTAGTAAAATATTTTAAACTTTTTTCTTCCACACATACTAATCCTCCTTCCACCCCATCAGTGAACATAAATCTCCCATTGTTCCTAGGACAAAAAATATACTTTGAGACCCCACTCCTCCACTCCACAACATTTGACACCACCTCAACCTTATCTTGTGTGGGAGTTAATAAATCCTTATCCTACCTATGAATCAGTGTTGATAAATGGTTTTGGGGAGAATTATATGGTATTTTGATACCAGATAAACTTGTGAGGAAATATTATTTCCCATTCAATCTTGATAAACTAAAATTATCACCATGTGATCTAGATTGAAGAGAAACCTCCTTTAGAGAATGATTTATGATATCCTTATTATTGGTAGGATTGATAATATTTCCATATGCTCCTTTTGGTCTCACCAAATCAGTCACCAATTTTAAACCCAAACAAAAGGAATCTAGTGATAATATCATCACATCATTTTTTAGACTCCCCATTGGAGTATTTGGCCACCAAGGTTCCTCTATATTCCCCTTCACCTTTGGAACAAAGCTTGTGTCCCTAAAAGAAATCTAAGATTACCCCTTATCTTCTATCTTCTCCAAACTATTCAGTTGTTCACTACAAACTTTCACACTAGAATTTTTATAATCCCATGTTTGTTTCCAATGGGGTAGGATACATTCAATCACAAGATGACTATAGGAGTAACACCTCATACACCAAAAAGGAACTCCTTCATAATCTAGTATCTGATCAAATTCTGAAATTTCTTTTTTGAGAGAAATCATCTTAGCTAAGCCCTTCCTTAAATCTGACCCCACTAAAATGTGATCCACATTCATAACTCATGTATTTCTAAAAGATAGATCATCTTCATAAAAATAACCAGTGAATTTCCTATTTCCTTGAATACATCAAAAAACCAAAAAATTAATGGTAGGCAAGGTAACTTAACCCAAATTAGAACACGATCCATTATTTCCATCTTAGCATCAAAAGCATGTGACCATCATTTAAAAAATAAGGATTAAAATCCCCATTTATACCTATAATTTAATACTTTCTCAGCATCTTAGGGAGAGTGACACATAATGTCCAACTATCCCCAAGAAAGTACCCAATATTTTGGCAAGTAGCCCAAGAAGGGATCCAAATTTTCCACAAACCAAACCTTTAGTATATTTTCCCCCATACATCTTAATTGAAACTTTCCAATGAGGGCCAATATTACCATATTCAATACCTCATTTGTCTGTACATCCTCCCCCAATACCAAGTTAATAGGATCCTTTTTCCTTCTGACACATTTTTTTCACTTATGGGAGCCATGTAGTTAATCAACAGGGAGAAGCCTAGAAATTATATTATCCTATTATAGGTAAGTATGTTATTCCAGTGTCTCTAAATTTGGATAAAAATTTTAAATCCCACATTAGTTCCCACTCATAAGTTCATACTCCAAGGATGAATCTATGAGACCACACATAGTGTTCTCATCATTTTCATTCACAGAGTCTTTAAGTTGATAAACACTCCATTCATCAAATATCTAGGAATACTTTTCAAAATATAGATATAGTGAGTTATGGACCTCAAAAATGTCTTCAAGTTGGGTAACCTGGGATCCTAGGTCTTCAATAATCACCAACCTCTAGTGAGTAGTATTAATGAACTCATCATCCACTATATTAGGAGACAAAATATGCCTAAGAATTTTCTTGCATACTGAACCACTGATAGAAACATCCCCTTCTTTGTCTCCAAAGGATAAAGTCACATTTATTTCTCAGTCCACAAACTGATGCTCTAGATCTCTTTGAAAAACATGTTCCCTTAGATCATTCCAAATTTGAATGCCCTCTAACAAGTCTTCTAAATAATCCACCAACTCTTCATCCATTATGAAAAAATAATCTCCCCTCTACAAACAAAAAAAAGCACCAAGTCTCTATACACCCACCCAAATGATCCACTACATAGAAGACAAAACTAGAAGATATCATAAGTAGCACCCATTTTAAAAAGTGATAAATATTTTTGACTCCCACTCAATGTAGTTCCTAAAAGATACAATCCCACTCTAGGTCTTTCTTGCACTATACACCTATCATACCAAAGCCAATACTCTTTGGATCCAACCCAAATCCAATATAATGGATAAAACTACTCCTATCCTCCCTAAACCCTATAAATCCTCGAAACAACATCCCCAAAACTTGTAAATTTACTCTAGTCTAATAGATATTTTATCAAACACTTCTCCTGTAATCATATATCTTGCTCAAGCCATTGAGTCTTTTATACAAATCCTTTACCTTAATCTACTAGGAGTCTATTGTAGGAAATGGATAGTTAAATCTTCCATCCCACTCATGACCATGAGATATTTTGTCTAAAAACATACCAAATAGTACATCTGCCTCTCCCATGTACTAAATTCCCACAACTCATTCAATAATCCAAATATATAGTACCACTTCCATGCCTCCAACCAACATAGCATCTACTCCACCTGATCTCAAATAGCATAGTAGTCACATGAGAATCTTGTATACATCTCACATTCTATTCATTGACCTTATCAAACATGTAACCATGTTGAATGCCATAGATAAGCGATGTTCCTATAGTGACCATAACCTAGAGGTATACATATTTAAACCCTCCACCATAGTCGATAATATCCACATCCACTTTGAACCAACTCCTCTAATAAAATCCTCAGAACAAACTACTGAAAATCCTATGGTTGCCTTCAATTGAATAACTCTTCCACCTCAAAAAATAAAAAAGTCAATGATTATACAATGACTTAATATTTGAATGAAAAGGATTTTTTATAAGAAGGTTAATGATTATATAATTTTTTTCTTACAAAATGACTTAACATGTGGATAAAAGGAATTTCTAAAAGAAAGATAGTATGGAATAAATATTTACAAAATGACTTAAGATGTCAATAAAAGGATTTATACAAGAAGGATAATATGGAATAATTATGTACAAAATGACCTAATATGTGAATAAAAGATTTCTTCAAGAAAGATAATATGGAATAAACATTTACAAAATGACCTAACATGTGAATAAAATGATTTCTAAAAGAAGGATAATATGGAATAAATATGTATAAAATGACCAAATACGTAAAAAAAAGGGGTTTCTAAAAGAGAGATAATATGGAATAAATATTTACAAAATGACCTAATATGTGAATAAAAAGGATTTTTACAAAAAAGATAATATGATTATATTGAATATATATTTACAAAATGACTTAATATGTGAATAAAAAGGATTATTCCAAGAAATATAATGATTATATTGAATAGATATTTATAAAATGACTTAATATGTGAATAAAAATGATTTTTATAAGAAAGATAGTATAGAAAGAATATTTACAAAATGACCTAATATGTAGATAGAATGATTTTTTACAAGAAAGATAATAAATATATAAAATAAGTATTTACAAAATAACCTAAAAATATTTACAAATAAGTTTATTATAATTATTTATAATGATTGAGATTGGATCAAACTGGTTATATTATAATCCAAAGAACTAGGTAAAATATTTCAAGATTCTATTTAATTTTTACAAGATGTTTTATACAACCTAGAGGATGGATGATTAATGACCTCTCTCTAATGATAAAATTAGTAGGGATGGGTGATATATGCCTAGTTAATAAATGGGGATGAAGGAAAATAGTTTTTATTGAGGCTGATAGGAAGAAGAGTCATCTAAGAGAATTGATATTATTTGAATTTAGGTATGAGAAATAATTATTGGTTCTATAGGAAATGCATGGATTAAATGTTCTAGATGACTCTTTAATAGTTTCCTCCACACGTTCAAAATTAATCTTCCTCATTTTTGATAATCATAACTTTTTATTTTTAAAGCATATGATTTCCATCCATCGTTGGGATCAAGATCATGTGGAAGATGAGTGGATGAGATGAAAATATGCAAAATGATGTGAGATGAATAATTATGGATGGGAATGCCCCCATTATAGGTGAATATTAGGAACATGATTTCTTACAGATGGAGGATAGAATATTTCATACCTTCTAATAATAAAACCACTTGAGATGCATAATATTCATCAGATTATCAAGTTTTTCCCCTTATAAAGTGGTAAACCTATATGCCCCAGATCTAAATTTAGCAATAGTGATGTAAGGCCCAAGCCAATTGGGCTCAAATCTTCCTTTCTTTTCTTAATTAACATTGGTGTTATTTTGATTTTCTTTTAGGAATAGGTCATCAATTTCAAATTATTGGGATTATATTTTCTTATGATATTGGACTTTTAACTTATTTTAATATTCTCTAAGGTGGTTCAAAGCATTTTGACACTTTTCATCTAATAATTCTAATATTTATATCCATTTATTTCTATAGGCATTATCCATGATCATGCCTCATAAAGATATGTGCATTGAGGGGATTTCAACTTCAATTGGTAATATGGATTTAGTTCCATACACTAAATAAAATGGAGTAGCCACAATAGGAATTTAGATGCTGGTTCTATACGACCATAGCATAGGATATAATTGTAGATGATAATTCCTTCTAGCATCATTGACAATCTTTTTAAGGATTTTTATAAGTGTTTTATTTGTATCTTCTGGTTGTCTATTACCCTAGGGATAATAAGGTATTGAAAAATACTACTCAACATGATACATATTACATAGGTCTTGCACTTCATAATTTTTGAAAGACTTGATATTATCAGATATTATTTTAGAAGGAATTATAAAATGAAATATGATCTAGTTCAAAATAAATTTGGATATATGAAGCCCTATAGTATATATGAACGGAATGGATTCCACCAATTTTGTAAACTACTCTATAGCTATAATAATGAATTTTTGACCATCCAATGAGGTGGGATTAATTTCACCAATGAGATCTAATCCCCATACTAAGAAAGGTCAGGGGATCATGATAGGATTCAATTCTTGAGCTAGCACATGTTTAAGGTTCTTGTTTTTTTTGATAGGCTACATATTTTTGCATGTATTGACCAACATCATGACACATGATATGCCAATAATATCCAATCCATAGTAACTTCTTGGCTAGGGCGATTCCATTGACATGGCCTCCATAAATACTATCATGAACCTCCTTGATTATAATAAGGGCCTCCTCTAAGGTCAAGCATCTTAATAGGGTCCTATTATAGCCTCATTGATGGAGTGTACTACCATGGATAGTGTAACATAAGTCATGTTGGATGAAGGCTTTAATTTTATGGAGGTTAAGGTCTAGTGGAAGGGTGTTATCATGGAGTTAAGCTTAAATATCATGATACCATGACCGAATAGGATTAGGGATTGTGCATATTTCATAGTGAACTAAAACTTTATGTGTAGGTAATAATAATTATTTAGTCAAAAATTTTCCTTCAAATACATCTACTGGGAGATCTATCAGAGACCCAATAGTGTCCATTACATTTGCTGACTTATTACTTCATCTCAATACTTGTTCAAAGGTTATGGATTAAAAATTCTTATTCATTTGATTGACCATTTGTTCATATGGAAGTAAATTCTAATATTTAGTTTGGAACTCCTCATTTACATATTTAATAATCAATTGAGAATCACCTAGAACTTGAATATGTTGAATGTTCCATTGGATGGAAATTTATAGTCCTATAATTAATGCTTCATATTCAGTGATATTATTATTGCATGGGAAAGATATTCAAAAATACTTTGGGATTAAGTCTCTTTGTGGTGTCACCAAAAGGATACCAACTCATGACCTATGCATGGTAATGGATCTATCAAAATAAAGTTACCAGCCTAGTGATCCTTCAGTTGTTAAGATAGATTCATTTGGGAAGGCCATTGTCAATGGTTTTATATCTGCTATAAGTGTTGTTTCTAGCTTATATGAGATAATTTAGCCTTTGATGGATTTTTGATTCACATATTTGATTAAAAATTCACTTAAAATCATAATCCATTTGTCCATCTTCCTTAAATTAGACTTTGATAACATATATTTAAGTGGATCAACATTGGCAATCAACTTTACATGTTTTTTTAACATATAATGTCTGATCTTTTGGGAAGTGAAGACAATGGCCATACATGCTTTCTCAATAGGAGTATAATTAAGCTCATAAGAGATGAGCATTTTGATTAAATATTATATAGCTCTTTATTTTTCTTCATCATTGTATTATGCTAAAAGGGACCCTATGGAACATGTTCTAGTGGATGGATACAAGAGTTATGGCCTTATTGATATTGGTGGTGAAATAATTGGGGGTTTTAATAGATATTATTTTAGGTTGTCAAATGTTTTTTGACATTATGGATTCCAATAAAAGTGAATTCATTTATTTAATAGATGATTGAATGGATGGAATTTATCTACTAATTGATAAATAAATAAGTGAATGCCATATATTTCCTTGAAGGGTATATAATTACTTCAGGTTTTTGGGTAGTGGTATCTAAATAATAGCTTCAACTTTAGCAAGATCTACTTCAATGCCTCATTAGGATACTATAAAACCCAAAAATTTTCTTAAAGTGACTCTAAGCACATATTTCTTAGGATTTAATCATAATTTATATTCTCTAATACTCTCAAATATTTGCCTTAAGACCACTGGATGTTTTATTCTTATTTTGGAATTTCCTACGATATCATCTACATGGTCTTCTATAATATAATGCATCATATCATGGAAAATAAATGTCATTTTCCATTGGTAGGTTGCTCCTACATTTTTTAGTCTAAAGGGAATTACTTGATAAAAAAAGGTCCCCCATGAAGTGATGAAGGTAGTTTTGTGTTAATCTTCTGGAGTAATTTTTATTTGAATATATCTTGAAAAGTCATCCATGAGGGAGAGATTTTAATATACTACCATGGAATCCATGATCATGTAAATATTAGGAAAATTAAAGTCATCTTTTAGAAATGCCTTGTTAATGTAATGAAATTTAGTGTAAATGTCTATCCATCCTTGTGGATTTACAATACGAACAATAATATAAATCTATTATAATAATTAACTAGCCAAATGAACCCTACTTCTAATAAATTATACAATTCTTCTTTGACCAATAACGCCATTTTAGTGTGCATATTTCAAAGCTTTTATTTGATAGGTTTAACATTTGGATGCACTACTATGTTATATACCACCAAAGTAGGGTCTAATCTAAGTATGTTTGTGTAGCTCCATGAGAATTTATATAAAAAATCTTTGAGAATCTTAGTAAGAATTTTCTATTCTTTATAAGTAAGGATTACCCCCAATTTGATTGTTCTAGCATTTTATTCATTTCTAATATTTACTTTTATGGATTTTTCAATTTAGGGGATCAGTCCAATATATATGCTAGGGGTGGTAGCAGCTCTTCACCTAAAGTAAATTCAACTAGAAAATATACATATAATTCTTGATAAAACTTTTTCTCGTTAGGATTTAACTAATTTTCTCTTGTGATTGGAGAGAGATAAATTTAACCATTTTCTTCTTCTACTTAATTCAAGGATTTATTTTGCTCTCCAAAATAGGTTGAATAATCTAAAATAACAATGAATCCTTTTTTATGATCCCATAATAACATAAAACTTTGGGCTTCCATATACCTAATGATGGCTTCATTAATTTGAAATATATCGAAGGATGGTTTTTTATGATAATCCTAGTCTATCAACTTAGGGTATCGAATAGAAATATTGATGGTGTAAAATGATATGTTAGGGAATAGGTTTATGGTAGTAAGATATCATAGAGGCTATAGATAGAACCTATCTCAACTTCTTCATTAGAGGTTAACTCTTCCAGAATCAAAGAAGAGTCCATGATGATATTATCAAGGTTGAGGCCTAGTGGTTTGTACTATAATCCAAGTCATCTCAGATGTCCTCAACTATTGATAGGTTCCAAAATCTCTTGTTCTTATCCTTGAATATTGATAGGCTCCAAAATATCTTATTTTTATTGACCTAGTCTTCAACCCCTATAACTCATATTTGTAATATTTTATGTACCTTGGGATATTATTTATTTTTAAAACAAAGGGATATATCTTCATGAATTATCCAAGAATCATGAGGGTCCTCAAAAGGTTCTTCTGATAGCATTTCTGATCTAGTGAAGGTAGTCAACCCAAATTGATAAATGGTAGGTTTATATTTCTACATAGTCGAGGACCTATAGATTCATGGGGATAGTGGAAGATCTCCTATGCATAGAGTTTTATATTCATATTATCCACATCTCTTGAAGATGATTTTAAAATAGGTTGTTTGATGACTCAGAGGAAGAGGGTGATAGGATATTATGGTGTACATATTTCATATCTCTTGGGTTGTAATATGATCATTGAGTGCTTGTACAATAAATATTATAGTTTGATCTTTCCATTTGATAGCTAAAAAATTGTTCAATTTCACCCAAGATGGTGACCTATATGCTTGAATGTGGGAATTTAAGGCATTGAGGTAGAGTAGATGGTACCGATCTCATATCATGGATCCCTAAGCATCCCAAAAACAAAATATATAGAAGGTCAATATCCACTACATAGATTAATTTGTGATGAACTATAGGCACCACTACTATGGAAAGATATATCATTTGTATCGATGGCGGCTCATTTTTATCATGATCAAAGTAGGTCATAGAGATGATTATGAACATCCTAGCTTCTTGATAAACTCTATATTATACATTTTTAAATTAGATCTTCCATCTATAATACCTTGTGGGATCTTATGGTTTTTAAATTTATATTTTTATGAACAGGGGAAACTTATGATGAGGGCCTATTGGTGGCATGTCTTATGTACTAAATATAATTTATTGTGATGGAGACAAATGACCCACCAAAGCTTCAAATTGATTAGTATTAATATTCCTAGGAAATTTTGACTCATGTATTACATGATCTAACATTTATCAATGAATATAAGATGTCTTGAGAAGATCCATAATAGAAATATGAGTAGGAGTCTTATCTAACTACTAAATAATACCATATGTTTTATCAAGAAGATATGGATTTTTCTTAGGGATAATGAATTTTTGAGATGAAGAGAGGGTGAGTATTCAGGAGGTACTCCAAGATCTATTATTTTACCAAATTTTATGGTCACTTCACAATTTGAAATGGCCCAATTAATCTTAAGGATAGGACATTGCATATTTGAGGCCTCTTGGGGTTTTTTGATATTAATGGTGTTGATGTGGTGATATGGGATGGATTAATAATTAATTTTATTAGAACTAGAATATTGACCTTGATAATTTTGTGTTTTCTTATTTTTTTTATCATGCTTTGGTAGAGGATCCTGATATATTCCTAATTGATGATTTTTAGACTATCTTGAATAGCTTTCACCTTTAAATGTCCATCTCTACTTTTTCTATAAAATTTTGGATGAAATGTCATAACTATACACACTTTTTAGTATCATGCCCTTTCACATGATGATAATGAAAAAAATCATCTTCATGATACAAATCAAGGTGTGGCTTATTATCATCTAGAGGTCTAATTTTTGGGAGATTTATCATATTAATAGTAATTAATTTCTTTAGGATCATCTCAACTAGCACACCAAAACTTTTAAGATGATGTTTCCACATTATAGTCCTTGGCTTCCCTTTTGGTATATTAATGCTAGAGATATTTTTATTTTTAGTAGTAGGTGAAGATCTTTGTACCATTTGTATATGTTTAAAATTAGTGACTCTATCCCTAACCACATTATTCTTTTTATTAAGGATATTGGGTTTACTTGAAGAAGAATTATCTTGATTTTCTTCATTTAGGGTATGCAACTTGATAGTCCCCATTTTTATAAGTTCCTTTTCAATTTGGATACCATTTTCCATAATTTCATTAAAAGACTTGGCACATTGTAATTTTAATTGGTATTTTAATTTTAAATTAATATCGTTAATGAATATTTTAAACAATTCATTTTTAGGGATCGTGCATCATAAGTGACTGGCTAGGATTCTACATCACTATAAGAATGATGCAAGACTCTCTTCATTCATTTGTTTAGTATTATAAAGATCAATTATAGAAATATCATGCTCAAAGTTGAAGGAAAAGTGTATTAATTTTTAATGTTAATTATTCAAATGTGTAATGGACCCTTTAGATATATGCATAAACCATTCTAGAGCAGGTCATGTGAGATTTTTAGGAAAGAGATGGAGAAAGTAAGCATCATTGTAATCAACCTCATGGCATGCTACATACAATTCTTGGACATAGTCGTGAGGGTCTCCTTTCCCCTTATATTTATAAAATTTTAAAATTTCAAAATGTGTTAAAAAGGTTATATGTAAAATACTCATATCTAATGGGGATGTACAAAAGTATTCATATCTATATTTCATTGCCTAACTACAAGGATATATCTATCAAAGAGTCTCCATCATCTTACACTCTTGGGTGAATGAAGGGTCCATCAAAGGATTAGAATTATTAGTCTAACTTAATAATGGCTTTAGTCGATCAATGCTAATGTTTATAGGTATTTTAATTGTTCACCTAGGTGATGTGGGTTTATGATCTTCAAAGTGAATTTGAGATGCTAGTGAGTTAACTTATTGGGTGAGTTGGTCTAGATGATCTTTTGAGGTAGATCTTCTTCTATCAGCCTCAATATGGTTCTTTTGAGGGGCTTCTTCTTATTCATCTAGTTCTTGTTCCTGATCTAATTCAATATTCCCCCCATCTTGGTTTATGACATGTATGCATGAAGGAGTGCTATGTCTAGATGATTCTCAAATTAAATGTTATAGAACATCATGATTAAATATAGGGGTAATTTTCCTCCCATTATTATTATATGGGCTAATATTTGGTATCAATTCACACATATATGCGTGTGTGTGTGTGTTAATTTGGTTTTATTCATTATCCCTCCTTTGTCCCCATAATGTCCCTTGGATGTCATCTTCCTATTTTTATCCTTGTCCCAATCTTACAACTTGTGTATGAATTTTGATCAGCATGGTAAATAACACTAGGTGATATGGGTGTTATAAGTGTTGATTTAATATAAGTCATGGAGAAATGTGATTCTTGAACAATAAACTTGTCTTGGTTTTAGGATAGAAAGGTCAAGATGTTTATAGTGGTTGGGATGAGATTTGTATTTTTGAGATTAAGGACTATAATGACCAACTATTGCCAAAGTGTCAAATCTACAAGGATTCAACCTAGCAAAAAGACTAGACGATGAGATGACTAAGTGTATATATTCACACTAGCGAGATGACGACTAGATAAATCTAGTTATAAACAAGCAAGATGACAAGATGATAATGTGATAGATGTAATATGGTAGAGTTATAGACTTTGTAAATATATAATCAAAATAATAAGTTTTGGAATGGATAGAGAAATGAGGAGGATGATTTTAGGACACAAGATAAATGTAATGCTCAAGCTTTTATAGAAGGGAATGGATTAAGATATGATGATGAGAAAAAGATAAAATTGGTTTAGGCTAAGATCTATATGGGATGGGTGTATCCTAAATATTTTCTAAGTGTTTACAAAGGGTATAAGGATGACTCAACTCATAAAAATTACTACAAAATCACACAAATCACATGCCTTAGTATTTAGTAAACCAATTAGGGAATGTTACTTGATGATTGCACCATCTAATGGATTTACAAGTGAGACTGTAGGATCATAACCTGTTATGAAATATCTCAAATTCTCTCAACTCCATTTGTACTTGCTAATCACTATGGGGGTTGATACTAGCCCTAGAAGTAAGTCACTTGTTACAGTTGAAAGGTCCTATGGTAGGTTAGATATGGATTACTAGGGTCATCCCTGATATACACTAGGTACATGGGGTCCAACTATGTATAGAGTGATTTCTAAAGTTTGGGTCAGATAATTAACTCTTTCCCTTCATGAATGACTTGTATGGGGTTAACCTCTTGGCCTAATGATAACTGTCAGTAATTTTTATACTTCATTAAAAAATATAGTGTGGTTGAATGCATGGTGATTAAATTTGCATCACCAACCCCTAAAACTAGGAAAGTGGATGGGGATGAATTCCACATCATGTTTCACCTTATAAAATAAAATGTGTTCAGTGACATACATGCATATGATTTTTTATTTAACTATGTATTTTATTGTACAAGACAAATCAAAATAAACTAAGAGATTTAAAATATAAAAAAATACTATAAATCTTAAACCCACATCCTATTACTACAAGTAAACAAGTTAGAAATTTGATTTTTGGTCTTTCATTTATTTATCTTGCACCAAAAGTTGTTAGTAGTCTTGATAAAAACACTTATAGGTCAAAATCACCTTTTAATTCTTCAAAATCACTTCTACACAGTTATACATGGTTAAAATATTCAAAATCACTTATAAAAAGGAAAAATCATGATTAACATGTCAAAATCATAGATAGGCAAAATGTGATTTTATAAGTGGTTAGTGAATAGTTACCACATGGTTAATTATTCAAAATAGCTTTTGGCTTATTTAAAGTCATAACTATCAAGTAAAATCATAGAACACAAGTGGTTTTGTAAATTCTACCAGAATGCAAAAAAGGTCAATAAGTTTTAAAACAAGATTATACCAAATGATATTAGGTAAGGGTATTATAAAAATTCTATAAGTCAAAATTGGTGATAGTATTTCAAAATTGCTTGTTATAATCAAAAATTCTATTTGCTAGAGGCAATTTTACATTTAGAAAAATTAAAATAAATGTATAAAAAATACTAAAACTACTTATAAGATGATACTGAGTAAAATATAAATTATTTACAAGATAAAAACTAGACTATTTACAAGTGAAGACAAAAACTAGACTATATAAAATGAAAAAAACAATTATTAACTGACTATTGTCAAAATTGTGATTCAGAGTAAAAATTACTACTTTCTATAAGTGATGTTGAATAAGATGCCCAAAAGGTTGATTTAGGAAGTAATGACTTTATTTAGAAATTTTTTCCTTTCCTGCAACTAGAACAAAGTATAATAAAGAGCAATAAGGTTATCAAAAAACCAAATTACAATTTTTTATAAGTGATATTATAACCAAATCAAAACCGAAACTATCAAAATAAAAATAGCTAATACAAATCAATATCGTGGATGTCAATAAATGATTTTTCTTAGTATAAAATGTTTACTTTTTTTGGAAGTGGTGGAGTCTTGTCTTATTCCTACAAGGTCACAATGTTAGTCAGTGGGCACAAAAACCAAAAAGAATCCAAAATTTTTAATGCTAATTTAACAAGGTTTAATGTATAGCTTAACTTAAAATAACTAATAATTAAATAAAAATTACATATGGAAGTCAAAAACATAACTAATTATAAGCAATTTTGATAAGGGTTGCTAAACCTCTAGGTAGGCTGATTAGTGGTTAAGTTTACATAGTCAAGTCAAAATCATGAATGTTAGATGCAAAACCGTAGATGAAAAATTTCTAGTTGTAGAGAAAAATATTGACCTTCTAATTTTTTTTGAAAATTTTGAGTCCAATATCTTCCTAACCAGTCCTATAAGCTATATTTTTAACATCTCACACACACAATGGTTAGTGAAAAGGAGGGCTCCCACTGTAGTTTCCAATGTATGATGTGAAAATTAAGCAATACATTTAAATACACAAAATAATCTAAATCAACTCAAAAATCACAAAACATCAATGATAGAGAATTAAGAAGCAATCATAATTTAATCAAAATTATTTTACCATAACCTTGCTTCCTTGAGTCTTCCCTTAAATATATTTAAATGTTTCTCTAATGACAATTTGATTATATGATATTTTAATTGCAAGACAAGGTGTATTCAAGACTTCAAGATGGATGCAAAGGGATTAATGGAATTAGATGAAAATAAAGATAATGGATGCAATGTGAGAGAGTATGAAGGCTATGTGAGATTATGTATTATCCAATTATTCTACCGAAGGACCTTGATTAGTTATTTATAGGGGCAGTGGAGGGAATAAAAAGAAATTTAAAAAACCTAAGAATCCTAAGAGTATTAACCACCTAACAAGGTGCCAAAGATAAATGTCATGGAGGCATCCCTTCTTAATTAGTGTCAAGTTCGTAATACAACATGGCATGGTGTGTTAAATTACATATAATTATGCACTGACTTTGATATATTTTAGAAGGATATGGATAGATAGGAAAATTTGAAAATTCTAATAGAACCATCTTCCTCTACTAATTTAGGACATCCAGTATAACAAAGTTCCTTGAGACTTGTAACATCCCAATCCTAGTGGAGGATGACAATGAGCTAAAGGATAATACTGATGATATCCATGCTTTACAATAGATCTAGAGGGATAATTACAATCTAAGGAACAAGTAACATAACCTACTACTACTTCAACACCCCCAAACAATAAATCTAGTTCTCCTTTAAATCCCAAGGCTAATAATAATTTTCATCCTCCTAAAAGGGATGATTAGTTACAAAGTGTAGATCCACAGAATAGAGGAGAGTAATGTTGACAAAATTTGGTCTACATACCAAAAATGTGCCTAGTCAAGGAATCTAGTAAAAGAAACAGGATCCTAATTGAAGAGTGACCCAATATCACAAGGAAAAGATAAACCTCAAGTCAAGATCATATAGATTTTGAAAATATTTTGAAACACTTTATGAAAGCTTAAAGTGATTTGATTGATCTTCAAGGTACAAGTCTATAGTTCTAAAGTAGGGTCCATGCAGTTTTCATGGTGTCCAAGAACATGAACTAGGTTACACAAGCTTTAAGAGATCATCAGAGCCTTGAGTGATTGAGTAAAATAAAGACTATGCAAATTTGAAAAACTTGACCATCACAAGGATGTCATAAGGAAACAAATAAACTAGTTTACTTACACAATTTATATCTTCCCTGAGAAGGTCTCGTGAGAAATAGAATTATAGTGCCATAAATTCCCTTGTGCCAAGAACATATCCTGCAAGATTCAAGTCCACGTGAGCTTCCTAGATTAAGTCATAGAGTTCCAAAGTTGGTCATACAGAGTAAGACATTCATGTAAGTGTCAAATTTAGGGCTTAGTGAATAGTTGTTAAGATTAAAATGATCAATGATGATAGAGTAGACGTCATGTGAAGACAAATAGACTAGTTTTTTTGATCATTTTTTATCTCCACTTAGAAATCTTCTAGAACTAGTAGATCAAATGGGAAGAATATTTTTGACCTTAGGAACATCTACATCAAATTTGGTTCATCTATAATTTTTGCACTTCAAGATATAGATATTCAAAATTGGTCAAATAGTAGGATACATTCATGTAGATGTCAAATTCAAGCCACTACAAAAATCCATTAGAGTTTAAATTTGACAGTCTATGGGATGTCAAATATGTCTATGCAGAGATAAAATGATAGTCTCATGAATGTCAAAATTAAAACCTAATAAATAGCCATTGGATTTCAAACCATGGGTCTAAGGAAAATCTAACAATACATGTTTGATTGTATATTCAGATCTTATAGTGAGCAAGGCTCAAAGGGGTTAGCTGATCTCAAAATTAAATGTGTATGACATGTGTCAATAATGCATTCAACTGGTAGAGGATCAATGATAAATGTTTATTAGAATAAGCAAGATCTAATCAAGTAAGATGGGTCAACATATCAATGGTTTGAGTTGGCAATCAAAAAATAATAAACAAAGGGTGAGCCTGAGACATTTTGATGAAAGTAGATAAGGTATTTCTAGACCTAGGTAAGGAAAAAAATGAGGGAACCAAATATTGAATAAGACTACGTAGAACCAATGGGACTAAGCATTGCTAATAGAGCTCCATATAGTTAAAATAGGTATTTTAGAACAAATATAGATATTAAAGATAGACCAATTATTGTAAAGCAAGTCAAGCAATTTGTAGGTTCCATAGATACTATGACTATGTGAAAACTAATAGCTAGATTGGTTTTCACCTATAAATGAACTTGTGTTTGATATTAGAGTAAATACAGACCATGGAGATGTGTCATATCCATTATTAGGGTAATTTTTTTAATGAGTAGGTACAATTGGCCATCTAATGTAGATGTGGCATAATTCTACCAATTCTAAGACATGATCCTTGTCAACATATTAGATAGATAATAATATGGAGTCACAAGAAGAGATCTGACGGTTGGATAAGGGAAATGGGAATTTAATTCTTTACAAAATTTGTTCCTTATTGATAAGATAATGAGTCAACATCCTTGAACTTGTTCTAATACATCAAAGTTCCCTCTCTCTCTCTCTCTCTCTCTCTCTCTCTCTCTCTCTCTCTCTCTCTCTCTCTCTCTCTCTCTCTCTCTCTCTCTCTCTCTCTCTCTCTCTCTCTCTCTCAATTTTTACATACATGTTCCATATTTTCCACATTCGAATCTCTCTAAAAATTTTTTAAAAAAAAATCGTTGGCGATTTTTAGAGAAATAGACTCTTATGCTTTGGCTTGCTTAGGCTATGCCAAAATTTGTAGTGTAATACCTTTTGATCTAATAAAGACTGAATGTCATCATTTTGTAAGCTAGATTGAAGTGTGTTCTATAAATTCATGTACTGTAGTTAAGTGAATGTATGTTCCTTGTCTATGTCTAGGTTTACTCACCTTTATGAAGTGATTGATAGCTATCACAGGTCATTATAAGTGTAATTTATAGTTTGGTGTTTAGATTTAAAGTGGTTATGTGCCTTCTAATGTTAGTTTGATAACTAATTCATGCCTTAATGTGAATTACTCATGTGGAACTAATTTCTTTGGTCTTGAATCTACTTCATAAGTGTGTCTTGTACAAAGTATAAGTGTTCCAATTATTGGTGGATCGCCTCATTTTACATGCTTTCATACATTATTGTATATCTCTATCTCTTTTCCAAACAAGTGTTATATTAGGTCTAGTTTAGGTGATAGATCCAAAAGGAAGCTAGTCTTCTCCATAGGTCTGATCCATTATTAAGATACCCACAACCTATGATCAGTCCATTGTTGGACTAGATTTAAGTAAAAGACTAGAATAATCTTCTACTCAGCTACGGTGTAATCTAGAACACCAAAAATTTTGGCATGCCCAATGGGACCAAATTTATTTAGCAAAATTAAAGTTTGAAGATAGATAAGAAGAAATTGTAGGAGGAGACATCTACTATCATCAAAATTTAAAGACCTTTCAAGATGCAAATCTCATAGCATCTTTCAGACAATGTTTTCATGCCAAAGGTTACAAAAAGATCATCAAGTAAAGGTAATTATTTTAAACATATTTAATTACCTTCTAATTCTTATAAAATATCAAGATTAAATAGTACAAGACCTTATCCTCTAAAACATAATTAATCTCCTGATCATTTCATTGTTTTAGTCTAATCTATTGTCCCCATAAGACAAATCCCTTATGCCCAAATGGTTATCAGGATTCAAGTTTTTGTTATATTTAAAAGGGTAAATCCTCTAAATTTATCCTAATATGATGATATCCATATGTTTACCTTAAAAATTATCTCTTTTTTCTCAGGGAATGGGATAAAACTACTACCATTGAGCATATCCAAGATGTTACCAATTTATGTTCTATTCATAATGTTACTCAAGATAATGTGGCTATTGGATTGATTATTGTTTCCTTCAAGGGAAAAACATTATAATGGTATATGAACCTCCCTTTGACTTTCATTGATACTTGGGATGAGTTAGTTGTAGCCTTAGTCAGGTAATTTGAAGACAAGTCTAATCATCTATCTTTGGTTGAGCAACTGATTGCCATACAAAGGTACCCCCATGAGTTCATGTTTAATTTTAACCTCAAATTCCAAAAGACATGGACTAGGATCCCTACATTGGTTCAACCATCCCAAAATTATGCATTTTTTTACTATCTTAAGGCCCTTAATTATGATATAAGTGTCATGATATAGTCTATGGGTGGTAATACCTTGCCAAATGCCTATGAAATTATAGTAAGAGTAGAAAATAGCTTAATACAAGATGATAAAATTGATCCAAGCACTCTAATTCCTATATTCTTAGAATTAAAACATGTTCCTCCTCTTTAAGTTCCCCAAGTTCCATCTATAGCCCCTATTCCATCTCTAAAAGTCCAAGTTGTAGCCCCTCCTAATCAAGCTAATGAGATTTGTGATCTGAAAAGCATGTTATAAGCTCTTGGAAATGAGATTATTTAACTCAAGAGATATTATTACCAAGGTATAACTTATCATCAACAAAAATAAAATACTTATCAATTTTTCAATAACTAATGACCTCTTTATCAAGGTTTCATGGACAATAGGCAACCCTGTCAAAATCAAGAAGCCATAACCCAAACTAAGCCATATGCAACCCTTGATCCTAATATACCTTCTATTTCAAAAGCCATTGTTCCTCAGAATAACTTGATGGAAGATTCAATTTTTTAGCCTTCCAATCCAAATGACACTTAAAATCAAGCCTTGGTATTACAAGATATTACTATGCCCCAAATGATACATGAATAATTTTCTATTCAAGGTGGTCAGTATCAAGACATGAATATGGAATTACAAGAATAATCTCAACAAGTTCTAGGGTAACTTAATTCTATCAATGTTAATTGGAAATTGGATGATCATATTCCATTCAACCAACTTGGTGAGACTAGTAATGTAAATGGTCAAGTTACAACTCTGACTAGAGATAAAAGAAGAGCAGTTGAGGAAGCTCAAGATATGATTAATACTTATATTATTTGTAATTTTATTTCCAAGAGTGTCAAGGACCAAGTTTATACTCCTATAACACAAAATATTCAAAATTCAAAAACAATAAAGGTTAACAAATGCCTCTAACTAGAGAACAACTAGTGGCTCAAAATTTACAGCCAAAGGTTAGTGGAACCTCATTCAACATGATAGATCAAATGAAGAAATAAAATGTTAGAATTAACATGTGGGATTCCCTTTCCATTATATGACAAAAGGACATGCTTATTCAAGAGTTTTCATATCTTAAGGTATTTAAAGAACTAGTTAAAAACAAGAGCTATCTTGGCCAATTTAGACCAACAAATCAAGCAACCTGATCAGAAGGTACATAACATGAAAAAATTAGACAAAACCAATGTAAAATAAAATAACCCCTCCCTTTTATCTATCTTTGATAATTGGTGACTTCTTAGTCTATAATTATATGGTAGATAGTGGGGCTAACAACATTGTCATGCCTACACAAATTACAGAAAAGCTTGGTCTTGTCTATGAGCCAAATACCAAAGGAGTATTAAAATTAGATGGGTCACCAAAAAAGATAGTAGGAATAATAAAAAATTTAAAATTGATATTACATGCCTGCCCCAATGTTATTATTTAGTAAGATATATTTGTAGTGGAATTGCCTTCCTATTTTGCCATGTGCCTATCAAGATGCTTTACTTCAAAGATTAGAGGATATTTGCCAAATGATTAGACCTATTTAATGTTTAGGACCAAGTATGATACTAAGGTTACAATAATTTCTAAACCTATTACAATATTTGATTTAGAGCTATATATGCCAAGTATGGTGAACACTAATTGTGTTATCTTAGACAAGGTACCAGAAAATAGTGAGGTGAAATCTAAATCACCTCTAAATGGAGTCATAGATCTTTTCATTGATGAATGGGACTCTGATTTACATGAGCATAATCCATAAAAATTAATTTAATAAGAATTACTTGGTGTCTATTTTCTTCATGAAAATGATGCACCAATTCTAACATTAATGAAAGATGATCAATCTAGTGATGGCCTTTGACAACTTTATTTTGATGGATCTAGGAACAAAAATGGTACTAGAGCTAGAATGATGTTAATTTCTCTAGCCAATCAAAGGTATTTCTCTTCTCTCAAATTTTAATTTGGTTATTCTAATAATGTTACTGAATATGAAGCACTAGTGCATGGCTTATAATGGGAAAGAAAAATGAAGGTCAATTCTTTACAAGTTTTTAGAGATAATGAATTTGTAGTTTATCAAGGAAGGGGACTTAATATATGAAAGAATACACTACTTAGGTCATATAAGCAAAAAGTATGGGACCTAGTTTATGACTTTCAAGATTCAAATATTGAGGCAATATCAAGTAAAAACAAGCATGCAAATAGGCTAGTTGTTATTGGGTCATAATTAAGTATCCCAAATAATGTGAAAAATGAAAGAGTTCAATCACATATCAAGGTAATTGTGAGACCTTCTATCTTAGACAACCATGATAATTTACAAGTATTTGAAGATGATATTCAAATTGTCAAATTCTTACAAGAGAAAGCTAAGTTCTCCTCAAGGAACCAAGACAAGTATTTATAGTAGTATGATGACTAGATTGTGCAATTAAAGAAAAATAAGTTATCTAAAGGGTTGGTCACCCTTGAAAACATATTTAGTAGAGATGATGAATTGAGAAAAGAAAAATTTACTTTATCTACCAAGGAAGAACACTATATATATGTAGAGATCATAACTGATAAGAGTTTAAAATTGAGTAAAGTTTACACATCTTCAAAAAAGGAAACTTTTGTTATGTTCAGTTTTTATGGATGTATTTTCATGACAATACAATGATCTTAAAGGATTTGATCCAAGTCTAGTTCAACATACCATTGAGTTAGAAGATGAGACTAGGCCAATCAGATAGAGACAAAGGCCTATTAACCCAAAGCTTAAAAATTTGATTTGATTTGAGTTGCATAAGCTCATTGAGCCAACTATAATATTTCAAATTAAGCACTCAACATGAGTATCAAACCTTGTTCTAGTATATAAAAATAATGGTGAAATAAGACTATGTGTTGACTTTCATGAATTCAACAAGGCCTCTCTTAAAGATCACTATCCATTACCATCAATGGAATAAGTTATATCGCTAGTTATAGGTTCAAAAAGGCTCTCTTTATTGGATGGCTATAGTGGATATAACTAGATTTTGGTCAAAGAAGAAGACCAGTTCAAAACAGCCTTCACCATAAAGTGGGGGACATTTGCATACAAAAAGGTGCCTTTTGTCTTATCTAATGCTGAAGCCACTTTTCAAAAATCCATGGACATGGAATTTCAAGGTCTCATTAAAAATTTTATACTTATTGATCTATATGACATAACAATTTTCTCTAACAATGCAGATAAGCATATGATTCACCTCAGACAAGTGTTTGAAAGGTGCAAGGAATTTGGAGTGTCTTTGAATCCAAAAAAGTGTGTTTTCTCTATTCATGAAGGTAGTCTTCTTGGACATGTAATTTTAAAATATGTTACAAGCATAGATCCTAATAGGATAGACTCAATTCTTTCACTTTCTTTGCCTAAGCACAAGAAAGCCTTGCAAAGATTTCTAGGTAAAATCAATTTGATATGGAAATACATCTTAAATTTTGCTACTTTAGCTAGGCCACTCACAACCATGCTAAAGAAGGGTCATAGTTTTAGTTAGTCCAAAGAAGGAGTAAGAAGATTTGAAGAGATCAAGAAAGCTATAACTAGTGCTTGTACACTCCTGAATCCTGACTTCACAAAATATTTATTCTTATATACCTATGCTAACATTGACAACATTTTAGGTATTATCATGTAGCAAAAGAAATAAACTTTAGATTAGCGAATAGCCTTCTTCAATCAAGGCTTAAAAGAATATGAAACAATGTATTATTGTATTGAGAAGCATGTACTTTTAGTCATAAGGTCTTTTAAAATGTTTAGGTACTTGCTATCCAATAATAAGATACATTTGATGGTTTCATATCCAAGTGTTAAGGATTTCCTCTTAAACAAGGATATAAATGACAAGAGAGCTGGTTGGATAACCAAAGTCATGGAATATGATTTTGGGATTAAGGTCACAAAGTTTGTTCGAGGCAAAAGACTTTATGAACATTTGCCCAAGACTTACAAGAGACTAATGGGATGGTTTTGGTGTCAAATGATGAAGATTTTTTAACTAATCAAATCTTATCCTCCAGTCAGTTCCAAGATATGGAAAGATAATTACAAGATGGTTTTTATCTTTCTCATTTGACCCCTTCAAAAAGAAGATATTTTATATTGCATTCAATTCCTTTTCTTCTTATTGATAATGTGTTGTTCAAAAAGTATATAAATAACAAATTAATAAGATGCATAAAGCCTAGTCAAACATGGAAGTTGCTTGAGTAGTCCCATGATGGACATGGTGGAGGACATTATTTATCAAGGATCATATCCCATAAGATCATGATAGATGGGTATTATTGGCCAAGTTTATTTTGATTATCATGCTTGGGTTAGGAAATGTAGACAATGTGCCATATTTATTGGAAAGGTGAAGTTTACAACCTTACCTCTCCAACCAATTTTAGTAAATCAGCCCTTTGTCTAATGGGGATTGGACTTTATTGGTCTAATTAATCCCCCTTTAGGCTTAGGATGAAAGTGGATCCTAACTACCACAAATTGTTTTAATAGATGGATAGAGGTAGTAGCAGTATAAAAACCAATGAAACCAATGTTTTGGACTTCTATAAAAGTTTAATTATCAGATTTGGGGTCCCTTCAACCATAATTTTTGATAATTCTATGGATTTCATAGGGTCTAAGATCAACTAGTAGGTAGTTCAACATAGTGTTTTTATTAGTACCTCATCAAATTATTATCCACAAGGCAATGACCTTGCTGATTCCAATAATAAGAATTTGTTGAAGATCATTAGGAGGACTGTTGAAGACAATCAGAGATAATGTCATCTCAAATTTAATTCAGCTTTATGGGATGATAGGATCACCTATAAAGGTTAATTACCAATTGTCCATACAAGCTAGTATATGGTAAGGAAATAAGAATGCCTATTTCTCTTGAATTCCCTACTTTTCAATTAATGCATCAACTTGAGCTTTTGGAGAATGAGCCAATGGAAATAATATATGTTGAGCTCATGGACCTAGAAGAGACAAAACATCAATCAATGTTGGCTATGGAGGCCCATCAAGCAATGGTAAATATATATTTTGACGAAGGAACTTACTCAAGAAGTTTTCAAGAAGAAAATTTGGTCCTCAAGTGGGATGAGGAAAAAGATAAGCCAGGAAAGCACACAAAATTTGATTCTATTTAGAGTGGTCCATACACAGTATCTATCTTCAAATCCCACAATGCTTTCTAACCCACAAGGATTAATGGTGAAGAACTTCTATCCTAGTCAATGGGATACATCTAAAGCACTGATATTAAGAAAGCTAAGTCCCCTATACATAATTATTTTGATTTTCTATAAGTGTTTTCATAACACAATAGTTTCCTTTATTTTTATCCCAAATAAGTGCTTTTATTTGCATAGTTATTTAGTAGGTTAGTTGCCTTTGATTTATTAAGTTAGTTTCCCTTTCAAGTTTGTTTCTTTCCATATTTGTTGGAATTTTTTGTCTTTATAAGTCAAAAGGTTGTCTTGCAGTCATTGTAAATGGTTAATGTATCATGTAAATGATCCAAGAGTCATGTAGCTAGTTTAAGTTCTCAAGTATAACATGTATGCTACCCAACCAAGTTGCCAAAGATGTTGACCAAATTTGGTGTACACACTAAAAATGTGCCTAATCTAAGAGTTCAGTGGAAGAAGTAGGATCTTGATTGAAAAGTGACCCAATATCACAAGGAGTATATAGACCTCAAGTGGAGATCATATATCTTTTGAAAATATTTTAAAACACCTTAAGAAATTTTAAAGTGTGATCTGATTGGTCTTCAAGGGATAACTTTACAATTTCAAAGTAGGTTCCATGCAATTTTCATGGTGTTCAAGAACATGAACCAAGTTACACAAGCTTTAAGAGATCATCAGAGCCTTGAGTGATTGAGAAAAATATAGATTGTGCAAATTTGAAAAACTAGACCATCACTAGGATGTCATGTAGGAAATAAGCAAACCATTTTACTTGTACATTTTATATCTTCCCTTAAAAGGATTCAAAATTAATAGAACTGTAGTGATATAAAGTCCCTTGTGCTAAGAACATATCTTGAAATATTCAAGTATGCGTAAGCTTCTTAGCTTAAGTTATGGAGTTTTAAAGTTGGTCATGTAGAGTAAGACAATAACACAAGTGTTAAATATAGGCCTTGATGAATAGTTTTTGAGATTCAAATGATCAATGACGGTCGAATGGATGTCATGTGAAGATACATAGACCAGATTGTTTGATATTTTTTTATCTCCACTTATAAATCTTCTAGAACTAGTGGATCAAATGGGAAAAATTATTTTGACCTTCGGAACATCTCTAACAAATTTGTTCCCTCTATGATTTTTGTGCTTCAAGATATAAATCTTCAAAATTAGTCAAATAATGGGATACATTCATGAAGATGTTGACTTTAAGCCATTGAAAAAATACATTGGATTTTAAATTTAAAGTTTGCTGGGACATCAAATACATCCACGTGGATGTAAAATGATGGTCACATGGATGTCAAAATTAAGACCTGGTAAATATCCATTAGATTTCAAACCATGGGTCCTAGGTAGATCTAATGGCATGCATTCAATCATAGCTTTAGATCTTATAATGAGAAGAGGTCAAAGGGGTTAGTGGTTCTAAAAAACAAATACATGCATGATGAATGTCAATAGTGTGTTCAGTTGATAGAGGATCAATGATCAAAATTTATTTGAACAAGAAAGATCTAATAGAGAAAAATGGGTCAACATATCAATTATCTAAGTTGGAAATCTAAAACCATTAAATAAAGGTTGAGGCTGGGGCATTTTGACAAAAGTTGATAAGGTATTTTTAGACCTAGGTAAGGTAAAAATGAAGGAACTAGATCTCAAAT
>JARHVA010002155.1:1537500-1577500 GCA_037957365.1 Torreya grandis
TCCCACCTTTTCACCTCATACTCAGGAATATGAATTTATCTTCCCTCTGTCACCTAAATTTCCTACTAAGGAGGAATTCAAGGATATTCTTTCTCTTACAAGAAATGTTGGGCTAATAGAATCTTCCAATTTAGATAGACTCTTTACTGAGACACTAGTTGAATCTTCTAAAACCTCCACATCATCCCCATTGTATAGGAAGCCATAAATTCTTAAGAAAAAGATGAAGTCTCCATCTTCTACCCCCCCAAAAATAAAATAATTGATAGGAATTTTGAGCGGTGGGTAGAAACAACCTCTGGTCTACCATCACAAAGAGTATTCATGGGGGATCACTAGGAAGAAAACACTACCAATGAGTATGTTATTTTTGAATTTCTTGTCATTATTCTTGATGAAAATGCACCCATGAATAATATCATTCACTCTTCCCTCCCTACTTTTAATGAAAAAGCATATGAAGATATAGATACTTTTTTTTTGAGTTTGACATCTTATGTCATAGCTATGATTATAATCAAGATGCTTATAAACTCAAATTGTTTCTAGTAACACTCAAAGATGTAACACTTATATGATTCATGGGACTTGGAAAGGATTCCATTTCTACTTCATAATAAATGAAGGAGAATTTTTTGATGAAATACCAAGACTATTGCAAGGACAAGAACTACAAGAGAGATGACATATTTTGAATGACACAAGCTAATGATGAGTCATTAGAAGAATATATGAAAATATTTTTGTTTAACTTGCAAAAGTCTAAGAAGATTATAATGGACAATACATTAGTCAAGATGATATTCATGAAAGGGATTAGAGATGATTGTCTAGAGGCAATAGATCTAATGTATAGTGGTAATGTTTCTACACTACCTTTTGATGAACTAATAATTATATATACAAACTACTCTAGATCAACCATGAACAAAAGTAGGGGAAGAACCCTTCATAAAACATACGTAATAGGAATGTCTAAAGGTGAAGTTAGCAACCTGCTCCAGGACATGAATCAAGACATTATCATCCACTTAGATATTCAACTTGATACATTATATACATAGAGGAATCAAGAAGAAACTAAGAAAGCCTTAGCCGCCTATTACCCTGAATACAAAAAAAGAAGGGAGATTTCACATGCCATTCTATGAAAGCTTAGGTAGCTAGCATAACTAAGGATAATCTTGAAATGGTAGAGTTACATTCCATAAGATAAGATGAAAATTAAGTGTTTTTTGTGGCTCAATGGAAATCATGAGTACAAAGACCAGGTATGTCATCAAACTCTATGTTTGGAAATTCTCAATTCTCAAATAATCCTTAATATGGTTCTTTGATGAATATACCCAATCAAAATTTATCTCAAACAAATTGGTATCTACATTATAATTAGTTATGGATTCAATGGAATGAACAAAAACCTCAACCTAGATAATTCCAAAACTAGCAATGGTTCTTTCCCTCTAATCCATGACAACAATAATGGAGAGGTAATCAAGGTTTTCTCTAGAAAATGTAACAACCACCACAATAACAGGCCATCATGCCAAAAACTCAAAAACATGTTTGAACCATTCAATTACCTACCCAACCCATCCCCAATCCTGCCAATAAGTTAGTTCAACCAATACAATCCACTAATATCCAACATACACCTTGGATATTAATCAAGTTCAATTTCACTCAGGTCATGTTCTTATATATCCCACCTCACCCATAATCATGAAACACTTTGAACCAACCCCACTCCAATTAAATTCATAGCCACCCATGGCTAATCCTCAGCCAAGTCCATCTAAAAATAAAAAATAATCTGACAATCTTCTTTTTCTGAAAAGATTGAAAATATCACATTCTAAACTAGAGCCCAAATTTAATATCTTAGGACAAATCAATAATGTATCATAAAAATCGTACTCTTTCAACTAATAAAGGATATACCTATCTACAATAAGGTTGTTAGAGAGATATGTTTGAAAAATTGGGAAGAAAGAAGAAAGATCCTAAAATAGTTCAGGTCATTGGCCAATTAGTGGATATTATGTTAGAAAATATAGTTCCCCAAAAATATTGTGATCCAAGAAGTTCTGTAGTTAATGTTAGCATCCATGGTCAACCCATATCCAATAACTTAATTGACTTGGGCATAAACATCAATGTGACGATCATGGATACCATGTAATAGCTAAAACTTACCACTCTCTGTTTAACACTCACCATCCTCTAGATGGTTGATAGATCAATTATTAATCCTAAGGGGGTTGTTGAAGACCTTGTTATCACTATGGAATCTTGAAAATATCCCAAAATTTATTGTACTATAGACAAAAATCAACTTGGGAAATTATCCTCTCATCCTTGGCCACCCATGGTTGGCCACCACTAATGCTTTTATTGGCTACAAGTCAAGAAAAATTATAATTTCCAACATAAATAACACTAAGAAATTAGTTCTATATCCACCAGTTCAACCATCTCAGAATGATGGCCCAAAGTCTTAGATTGATGACTTTGAGGAAGCTATCTCCTTATGGACACTATGCACAATTGAATAGACTCTAGCTTTATAGGCACAAGAAGAAGACACTGTCCTTACTAGTATCCTTAAAAAATACCTATCAATAGGACCCTATAGCCACAAACCTATTGGAAAGTATGCCATGCCCTCTTCAAAATATCTTTCTTGAGAATGATTTTACTAAAACTAAAAGAGACATTTGGAAATTCCTTAAATTGATTCCTCATTTATGCAACTATACTCCTATAATTACCATCATATAAACCATGCTTTCTTTAACAAAGTAGGTAGACATTCTGCTAAACAAACCTCTCAACATCAGCACCTCCTTAACACCCCAACAATAAAGTTAGTCAGTTACAATGCTGAGAAATCACATAGCAACATTTTCCTAGGATTAACATGACATGAGAGGAATACCCCTAGAAAAAATCATGCATGACATTTACATTAAAGAGGAATTCAAACCTATTCACCAACCCCAATGATGAATGAATATTGCAGTTAAAGATATTGTCAAAATTAATTTATTAAAAATCATGGATGTAGGATTTTTTTATCCTATTTATGATAGATAGTGGGTATCTCCTCTGGTCATTGTCCCTATTAAAGGGGAAAATGACATATTTACATTGACTACCAATAATTGAATGTTGCTACTATGAAGCATCACTTTCCCCTTCCATTTATTGATCAAGTGTTGGATACATTAGTATGGAAAAAGTAATTTTCCTTCCTAAATAGCTATAGTGGTTATAATTAAATAAGAATTTCTCCAAAAGACCAAAATAAAACCAAATTTACTTGCCCTTGGGGAACCTATACCTATGCCATCTTGCCATTTTGTCTTTACAATGCCCAATGACTTTTCAAAGGGATATTTTGAGAATATCTTTTGATCTCTCTCATGACTGTGTTAAAATCTACATGGATGATTTCACTATCTTGGATAAACATTCAAAGAAAAATTGACCAAATTGGAGAAATTTCTTCAAAATTACTAGGACCACCAATTATCTTTGATAAATGAAAAGTGTTACATGCTTATGACTGAAGGGATTGTATTGGGACATCACATATCCCCTACTAGAATTCAAGTTGACCCAACAAAGATAAGTATCATTAAGGATCTATCCAAACCAAAGAAGCAAAAATATGTTAGAATATTTTTAGGACATGTTGGTTATTATAGATGATTCAGCACAGATTTTAGTAGAATTACCACCCCATTATTTATATTACTTACTAAGGATGTTGAATTTACATGGACTAATGATTGTTAAACTGCCTTTTAGTAACTCAAAGACCTTCTCATAATTGCTCCTATTCTAAGAGGGCCTGATTGGAAGAATCCTTTCACATCCACATAGATGCATTTGACACTACTTTAGGAGCTATCCTTGTCCAAAAAGATGAAACTCTGAGCTATGCAATCTATTTTATCAACAAGAATATTCTAGGGGCTAAACTCAACTACATTGTAACAAAGAAGAAATTTCTTACCATCATTTTTGTCATCAATAAATTTTGACACTAAATTATAGGTTACTAAGTATTTATCCACATACATCATGCAACAATCAGGTATTTAATGAACAAACTTGCTGTAACAGGTAGGATAATTTGATGGTTGCTTTAGCTATAAGAATTTGATATTACCATTGTAGGCAGATCAGGTAAGGATAATGTAGTGGTAGATTTTCTATCTTGATTAAAAAATGATGAGCATAGTTCTATTATTGATGATTCTTTTCCTGATGAACATTTATTTGTATTAATAATTCAATCTCCTTAGTTCACAGATATTGCTAACTATCTTGCTGCAGGATCACTACCACAACATTTCTCACTCAAGGAAAAATAACCTATAATACAAAATAGTAGACATTATTCTTGGATTATAGGATATCTCTTTATCACTAGGATATATTTATTTATGAGAAGATGTATTTGAGAAGATGAAGCTTATGACATTCTCAGAGCTTGCCATGATGAACCTTGTGGAGGTCATTTTGCTACCAAATAGACTACTATGAAAATAATTATTGATAGATATTATTAACATTATTTTCATAAGGATGCCATGATGTATACCTATAAATGTGATCAATGCCAACATATGGGAAAAACCATTCACTCTTATATGAAATGCCATTATAACCATAATTGGTTCTAAAACCCTTTGACAAATGGGGACTAGATTTTATAGGTATCATTGATCCTAAATCCAATCACAAGTAATATATACTAGTGTAAACTAATTATTTAATACAATGGGCTGAGGTCAAATCCTTACTCCATGACCAAAATGAAAAATTAACTCGGTCCACAATTCACATCAGACCAAGGTCCACAATTCACATCAGACCTCACAATTCACATGAAAAATAGTCATAAACCAAGGTCCACAATTCACATCAGACCTCACAACCACCTTGGTAAAAGAATATGAAATCAGATATAAAGAGTCTACCCCTTACCATCCTTAGTCAAATGATTAGGTAGAAGTAACAAATAGAGAATTGGAAAATATCCTCACTAAGACTGTTAGCCTACATAGAAAAGATTGGTTAGCTCATCTTCTAGAAGCAGTCTGGGCTTATAGAATCACCTAGAAAACCACAACCAATCTCAATCCATATGAACTAGTTTATGGTAAGAAGCCTATTCTAGCCATTGAGTTTGATCACAAAACATTAAGGACAACACTTGATTTAGGCTTAGATATTTCCCAAGATCAACAAGATAGGATCATGTAGCTGAATGCACTTGATGAACAAAGAAAGGAAACACTTCATCAAACTAAAATAGTGCAAAGACAACATGTGGGTTGGCATGAAAAGAACATCAAGACTAATAATTTCTAATTTGGTGATTGGGCACTCCTTTTACTCTAAATACAAGGATCATAAAGGGAAGTTGTAGTCTTGATGGCTTGGGCCTTATGAGATTGAACAAGTTTTTGACAATGGATCTATAAGGCTCATGACCATTGACTCTGTTTGATTATGATTACTTGTTAATGGCCATAGGCTCAAGATATATAAGAAAACATTTTCCAAGGAAACTCTCATTTGACAACTTCTTGAAGAATAACATCCATCTCTTCTTCATGAAATAAATTAACTTGTTCCTACAACTGAAGGGTATTTTTATCAACTCTTCTCTAATATTTTCCAAGAAGAATAAAAGCTTCTTGTAGCCAAAGAACAAGTCATTTACAATGTCTTGGTTCAGGATGAATAAAATCCTACCTCTTGAATTCCTATAATTCTAGTTGAGCTTGGACCATAAAATCTAAAATAAATAAATAAATAAACTCAAAAAATTCAACAATGAAAACCTTTGGGCGTTGTTGATGGATGTTGTCTCAAAAAACTAGGTCATTGGTTGATCAAAATTCCTTAAAAAAAGGAAAGACAAAGGGAAATACTGCAATATATTTTTTTTTTTTCATCTTTTTTTGCTTGTAGATTCATTCCCTTGGAGTATAAATACATTTTCCTTCTTGGTACAAGATAACAAAACTTGTTGCTATAGAAAACACTTCTTGATATATGATATAACTTTTTGCTACAAGAAACATTTATTTCTATAGGATGTATTCTTATCATTCCATCCTACATTCCATTCTCATAAAGTATTTTTCTCCCAATAAAATGGTAACACATTCTAGACCATCACTTCAAATAATAATTTACACATTAATGAAAGGTATTCCTAAAAATAACAAGATAATTATTTTATATTTATTTAATGTCATAAAATTTAATTATTACTAAGATGATGGGTCTAAATGATATTAACACACCACCATATCTTCTCCTTCATTGATTGACGTGACCATTCACATGTTGCTACCACCACCCCTTATTATTTCCATGAGTCATTTGTGCATATTAGATTTATCCCTTGAGGATAAGAGATAATTTAAGCTAGGGGAGAGATTTTACCTAATTCAAATGGATTATTTCACTCCTAAATAAAAATTACAAACATTTCACCAAATCCCTAAAACCCTTGTTGAAAGAACACAAAACTGTAATTCAAATTTCATCTCACAATATGGGAGGGGACTTGTTTAAACATGAACCGCTTGATATCACTTCTTTAACCAATAGCTCATACATCTTGGCACTATTCCAAAATAAAGAATGGGTATAATATTTTGAGAGGATATAGGCCCTAGATCAATGAATTATATAAATATTTGTTGGTTCATTGCATAACAACCTAGAAATGTAAGAGGAATGCAAATAAAGTTGACATAAACTATAATTAATAGAGTAATGGTATTTCTATGAACAAGGGAGTCATGGAAATAAAAATTTGATGTCGAAGTAGAGAGGTGAAAATTTATCAAAGGAAATGAAAGCCTAGAAACTTCAAAGTAGGGCACTACACCATTATCTTTACCAAGAAGATGGGCCAAAGCTACTGAATTCATTTGTAGATATTTCACTTGTGAAGGGAGGTATTCCATGTTTCATGGAATTCACTTTAAATTCATGAATCATTTATGACATGGTATATAGATAAACATCCCTAACTTCTTTCTCCACATGATCATAAAAATGGTAGAGGCATTTCAAAGAGGTAATTCCAATGCTCTTTCTCATCATTATTTAATCTAGTTGATTGTTCATGACTATTTGAAAAGGACTAGACCCAACATAAGTTGGGAATAATTTCTATAAGTATCAGTATAAGTAGAAAGTGATAGAGAGGGAAATGAAATAGAAGAGGAATTGGAGGTAAAAGAATAGAGATTAGAATAATCCCTTCTTGTAGCTCCATAAGAACCTGTAACAGAAAACCTTCATGTAAATCCACAAGAACCTACAGAAGGAGACCTTCCTATAGCTCCAAAAGAACCTAAAAAAGGAAACCTTTCTACATCCACATAAGAACCTAAAATAAGGACTAAAGAAAAGACTTCTATAAGAAAGAAATCTAGAAGAAAAAGGAAGGAACTCATTCTTCATCCTAATTCAAAGGAATCTGAGAAGGAACTTCCACCTTCTCCCAAAAAGGTCAAGGTAACCTCTACTCCTTACAGATCCCATACATTGAGAATAAAAATGAGAAATAAACCTTCTATTATTGAAATTAATAAATAATCTAGAGAAAAATAGACTGCCAGAAGCTATGAATCTCTAGAAGCTAAAACAAATAAGGGAGAATGTTCTCTAGAATACAATTAGGAGGTAGAACTAGTAGAGCAAAATATTGAAGAGTTACAAGAGGAAACAATGCAAGAAGAAGTATAAAAAATGGAGTAACCTACCATAGAATTCAAATTTCCCATTTTAGAACAATCCCTAAAATAAATTAAGTGACTAAAAAAGAAGCTATAAGATCAATTTGGAGGAGGATTGGATGCACTTGTTGTAATAGCTTTTCAGCTACATCCCTCTACCAAAGACCATCCTATAGGTATTATTTCATAACCTTCTATAGAAGTAAATCAACAGGAAGAACACATAACTCCCTAATATGTTAGGTATCATTCCTCATTTGTAATATCTTCTAAATTGATGAATTATATGGATAGTCTATATAAAAGTCTAAAGTCATTAACAAAAGAAAATAAGAAATTAAAAGAAGAGAATAGGTTAAAAGAAGAAAGAATATCTAAATTTTAGAAAAATATTAAATACATGGCTTGTCTTATCAAAGATCTCATTAACTACGGGCCTCTTGCAAGAGTATATTTAGTCTATCTTGAGGGAAAATGGCATAAGTTTAAGTTTATGAGAACTTATTGTGATATGCCTTGTGAAGTAATTGATCCCCTTTCCTTCTTTCAAATATATAAAGAAAGGTCACAAGAAGAACAAGCATGATTGTGTGAGTTCTATCTTCATAACTATGTTGTCTTTTATGATAGGGAATGAAGCCCTAATCTATATGTTGGAGATGTCCAACTAAAGGTATTTTCATCATATCTATTGAACTAGAAAAGAAGAGGAAGAGAAGTATATCTAAATATAAGAAAAAGGAGAATGAAATCCATTTAATTAGTAGAAGAGAGTCAATGGCACCTAATTTTGTATTGATATAATGGGATAATATCATGTTGAAGAAGGAAGTTAGAGATTGGTTTACTAAGAATTGTGATGAAGTCCAAGAATTTTGTTTAGGATTGAGAAATTCTATTTTTCCTACAACCAAATATTCCTACATTAAATGATGGAATGATCTCACTCCTACACTAAGGAGGAGAGATTCATATTCCCCTTTTAACTTAAAAGTAACATTTTACAGTGTCACAAGATATATTCTTCTTGCAAGTCAAAGGGGATCTCAATTATTGAGCCTCACATTCTAGCCCCCTCTATTTTGGTATCTTGTTTTAGATTGGTAGGATAAAACCCAACTTGATGAATCCAGGGAGGTCAAAAATTTTAAACTATTTGAATAGAGGCATGGATTTATGCTCATCTTACCAGTGGTGCCATAGATCCCATGGATTTCAGAGTTCTTTGTGAAATGGGAATGAACAAATTCTTTGCTCGTGGTTGAGTAAGATCTTAAGTTGGGGGGTGTGATGAGCCCCAGAAATATCCTATTATTTTCCTCATTCATTAAACTCATCCTTCCTATTTACCATGCTTTTGATTACTTTCCCATAAATTTCCTTCCTTAAAAATCCATAATCATGTAAATAACATTATTTTTCTATAATCTTTGAATAGTTAAAATTATGTATTTGAATTAAATACATGATATTTATCTACTTCTTTAGGATGATTTTTCTATAATGTGTTTTAATTATGTTTTGGAGAAATAGGTATATAGCACATAACATCTTACAGCAAAGGAATCTCATCACGTGGACTATTCTGTAGCCACTGCATGACCAAAGTTGCAGATGAATAAATTTTGATTCTTCTTTCAAAAAACTCATAAAGAAAACTATAAACTCCATGGAGCCCAATAAATAAGTGGTTTAAGAATGAAATATCTTTGTTTTTCCTAGAAAAATGTTGCAAAATTCACATGAAAGATGACTTTAGCAAAAAGAGCTAATTTCGGTTATCCTAAGTCAAATGTTTCTTAGATTAGAATATATATTATTTTGTATAAAAAAATATCCCCTCTCTCTCTCTCTCTCTATATATATATATATATATATATATATATATATATATGTATAACAACATAGTTGATAATTAGTACATTTTGATTATAGAATTATCAGAATTACATTTTCTCAACCAAATGTTATTGTAATTTCATGTAGCAATCCGTTGCTACATTTTTGATTAATATGAACAAGCATTTATGAATTCAATTAAATTTTTTGAGAGGAAGGATTGACGCTGGAGTTGGAAGGAGAAAGACTCCCCTATGGGAGCCTTGTAGCAACACTTTAACCCATTTAAATAGCTAAGTATGCTATTTTATTTCTTTATGCATTATGTGTTTTATTTCTAAATTGTGTGATTTACATTCTTGCTTAGATTTTTTAAGGAAGCTTAAAAAATTTAAATATTTATTTCACAATATTATATTCATGTTTAAATTACAACATTTCATTTACTGCATGACTTCAAGATCTTAGATAACAATTAATAGAATGTCAAATTGGAAGATTGAGTGCGCACATATAGTGAAGTCGTCTTATCAAGTCTACGTCCTCGGGTTGACATTTAGATGAAGTAGAAGGTACAAGTCTATGGTAACTCTCCTTGTTCATTCTGATCAAGAGAAGTATATCTAATTATGAATCAACTGCTAGTTAGTATTCCTTAGTAGATTAAATAGATAATAACATGGAGTCCCAAGAAGAGGCTTGATGGTTGGATAAGGGCAATGGGAATTTAATTATTTATATAATTTATTCCTCATTGATAAGATAATTAGTCAACATCCTTGAAATTGTGCTAATACATCATAGTTCCCTCTCTCTATCTTCTTATATATATATATATATGTTCCATCTTTTCCACATTTAGATCTCTCTAAAAGTTTTTAGAAGAAAAATATTTGGAAATGTTTAGAGAAATAGACTCTTATGCTTTGGGTTTCTTAGGCTATGCCAAAATTTGTATTGTGACACCTTTTGATGCAATAAAGACTAGATTCCGCCATTTTACAAGCTAGATTAAAGCGTATTCTATAAATTCATGAATTATAGTTAAGCGAATGTATGTTCCTTGTCTATGTTTGATTTTTATCACCTTCATGAAGTGATTGATAGCTCTCACAGGTCATTACAAGTGCAATTTATAGTTTGTTGTTTATCTTGAAAGTGGTTATGTGCCCTCTGATGTTAGTTTGATAATATTTTCATGTGTTATTGTGAAATACTCATGTGGAACTGATTTCTTTGGTTTTGAATGTGTTTCATAAGTGTATCTTGTGCAAAGTATAAGTGTTCCAATTACTGGTGCATCACCCCATTTTACATGCTTTCATACATTGTTGTATATCTCTATCTCTTTTCCAAGAAAGTGTTAGATTATGTCTAGTTTAGGTGATATATCCAAAAGGAAGCCAACCTTCTCAGGAGGTCTGATCCATTATTAAGATACCCATAGCCTAGGATCCATCCTATGTTAAAGTAGATTTGAGTAAAAGACTTGAACAATATTCTGCTCATCTAGGGTGTTATATTGAACACCAGCAGGTACAATATTGTTGAGGACATGAAGGATATCAAGGCTAATATCAGTCTTCACAAGCTAACCCATATCATTGAATAAAGAGAATTGTTGTTCAAGTCCTTGATTGAAATGTCATCAACTAATGGATTAAAGGTGATGCATGTAAATGTAATGGTTTATAAGGACAAGCCTAAAGTACCACATTTTTTTATTAATAGTAAGAATGTTGTGAAAGATTGTGCACATTTATTTGGTTGAATTCAGTGCCTTAGCTAATATAATGTTGATAGTTGTATGTAAGAATCTAGGTTTCACCCTAGATAATTAAAAAAGAGTAGTATTATAGTTTTATAAATATTCTATCCCATGTGTTGTAGAGATGAAAAATGTACACATCTAACTTGTATCTGAGCCATGTGTACAACAATTATATATGTATTCTAGTAGTTGACATTATAGAAGATTATGGCTTGCTACTGAGTTGAGATTGGTCAAAAACACTGAATGGATACATGCCCATAGATTTTTCACACATGTGGTTGTCATGGAAAGGGGTAGTGAACTAGATTTGAGTATACCATGAACTAACAATGAAGCATCTGATCACATAATACAATGCCAAGAATGAGAAGGTCCACTTTGTAGCCTCATATGTAAGTGTGTACACATTCACTACCAAGTAAGAGTTTTATGAATTTTTTTTGAAGTTACTTCTTAGTTATGGACTCTCTATTTCAATGGATCTAAATCAAAACAAGGTTCAAGTGTTAGCATAGCTCTAATTGACCCAAATGGGAATTAGTATTTTTCTACTTACAAACTACAATTCCCTTAAATGAATAATAAAGCTAAGTATGAATCTCTAATCCTATTCTTATAGTTTATGATGAGGCACAAGTCAATTAGTTACAAATCTTTAGTGATTCAAAATTGGTTGTTACCTAGATTAGAAAGAAATATCAATTCAAACTCACTTACTTGAAGAAGTACAAATGTCGAGCATGGGATTTAACCAAGTCCTTTGAATCATTCAACATCAATGACATCCAAATGGAAGGAAACCATATGAAAAAAACACTAGTAGCTTCAACTACTAATCTGACACCACTTCAAGAATCTAAGATGCAAAAATTGTCTATAGAACTGGTTCCTTGTCCCTCTATCCTAGATAATGTGGAAAATTTCTAGGTATTTGAGGATGATCAACATATTTTACAATTTTTGAGTGGTTTTTAATCCTTTGGATCTTAGCTATTAGATGAGAATAATATTGAGCCCTGGTGTATTGAATATTTGGGAGAAGATGGTGTCTTATAACTAAAGGAAAATTATATCTCTCTAGGATGGTCTCCCTAGAGTGAGATTTTGATGTAGATCCACAATCTCAAAAGCAAAAGTATTTCAATTAAATTGAGTATAATTTCATCAAGGAGAATTTAAGTATTGACATTCATCCCCTATATGTGAACATTGGTCTGAGTTACAATGAAAGTGGGAAATAAAAGTTGAAGAGTGTGCTGATAGAATACAAAGACATGATCACCTAGACATATGAATATATGAAAGTCTTCAACCCTAAGGTCATCACATATACCATTCCATTGAAACTAGAGCATAAGCCCTTTAGGTAGAGATAAAGGCTAGTAAATCCAATAGTAGAACCTATAATCCAATAAAAATTATATAAGATATTATATACTAAGATTGTCTTTCCAATCAGGCATTCTACCTCGGTGGCCAACTTTGTGCTATCTAGGAAGAAGAAGGGAGAGATCAGGCTCTGCGTGGACTTCAATAACCTAAAATAAGCATAAAAAAAGACAAATATCATTTTCCATCCCTATATTAGGTAATTTAGATGGTAAGTGGATCCAAGATGATGTCCTTCCCAGATGGATTATCAAGCTATAATTAGGTGTTAGTAAAAGCACATGGTAGAATGAAGACTACCTTCACAACCAAGTAGGCAACTTTTTATTAAAAGAATATGGGTTTTTACCTAATGATGCAAGAGTGACCTTCTAATGAGCTATGGTTTTTAGGAAATTAATGGTAAATACAACATAATTTATATGGATGAACTAATAGTGTATTCATAATATAGAGCTAATCATATATACCATCTACAAAAGGTATTTTATAGATTTAGGAAATATGAAGTATCAGTCAATCCAAAGAAAAGCATCTTTGGAGTCACTAAAGGAAATATGTTAGGCCATGTCATCACTAAAGATGGGATCTCTATTAATCCAAAATGAATTCATGCCATTCTAAGATAACAACAAGGAGTTAAAGTCTTTCTTTGGTAAGATAAACATTGTAAAAAAATTCACTTCTATATTTGTACAAATTGTCAATCTATTGAATGCTATGCTAAGACAAGATGCCAAAATAGAATAGAGAAAATAGGTTAGGAGAGATTTCTAGGATATAAAAATCACTATTGCTCAAGCTCTAGTTCTTATCAACCCAAAATTTAATAAGGATTTCTATCTTTATTCATTTGCCTAAAAGCACACTATAGCAACTATACTTACACAAAAGGTAGATGACAATAAATAAATAATTTCCTTCATGAGTACTAATATGAAGGATACAAAACTAAATTACTCAATGATAGATAAACAAATATATGGATTTAATAAAGTTGTAATAAAGTTTAGGAATTACATTTTGAGGAATAAGACATATGTCTTTATTTCAGATCTAGTTGTCAAGCTCACACTTGTCTAGAATGAATTGGGTGAAAGAAGAGGTAAGAGGATGGAAAAGTTACAGGAGTTTGATCTTGAAATCAAACTAGCCAAGATGGTGAGAGGCCAAGTAATATTCTAGCTCATGATTGAGATTGATCCACATATTTATATTGAGAAAATAAATGAGACACAAGTAGTTGGTGGTGAACAATATAATTAAATAATCCACTATTTGATCACCAGTACATGTCCCCCTGAGCTAAACATAGAGCAAAGATGAGCCCTAAGGCTCAAATCAACTCATTATATGATAATGAAAGGATTCATATATTTAAAACATTATAAAATCATGTACTTAAGGTGTGTTTTAAGATAATAAGATACATACATCCTAGATGATCTACATCATAACATAGGTAGTGGCCATCCCTCTAGAAATAAACAAATCATAAGATTTTGAGGATGGGATACTAATAGCCTAATTTTTTTTAAGAATTACCATAGCCATGTTATGACCTACCATGAGTGCTAGGTATTTGGGAAAATATAAATGAAGGCTACCATGCCTCTACAACCAATCATTGAAGGATTCCTTTTTTCTTAATGGGGTCTTTAATTCATTGAATTAATCAATCTAAACTCTTTATGAGGCATAATTTTGTCCTAATAGTTATTGACTATGACACTAGATGGAAAAAATATGTGGTAACTAATAATTATAGAGAATTAGATGTCATCAAATTTATATAATATAAAATATTAACCAAGTTTGGCACTCCAATTTCATTAGTTTGTGATAATAGTCCAACTTTCTAGTCTACTAAATTTACCAATTGGGCTCATAAAAACCAAATCACCATCAAGTTCTATTCAAACTAGTACCTATAAGTGAATGGAGTTACTAAATATACCAAAAATAAGTTGATGGATTCCATCAATAAGTTATAATAATATAAACCAAAAGAATGGAATCTCATATTGAAGTATGCACTATAGGTAGAGCAAACCAAACACATGCATGCCCTCAAGGTTTCACATTTTCGGCTAGTGGATGGATAATAACTAGTCTTCCCCATCAATCTTAAAATCCTAACATACAAATTTATTCAAGAGTAAATGGGGGAAGATTAAATAATATAATCTAGACTACTTGACATAGTCTAAATGGAAGATGCATAAATTAAAGCACTGCATAGCTTCAATAAACATAAAGACATTATCAAGAGATGGTTTGACAAGAGATCCAATATAAAATCCTTCAATATTATAGAACTATTTCTTATATGGGATAATACACACAATAATAAAGGATAACATGATAATTTTACTTCTTTATGGATTGGACCATATCAAATATATGATATACTAGGTAACAATGCTTTTTACTTGAAGGACCTTCAAGGTAATGACCTTGGTTTTCTAATCATTGGATAGTTTTTAAAACATTATTTCATGGCTAATCCAACTGAAGATGATTATGAATGAAGTAAGTAGAGATATAGATGTAGGATTAGAGATATATTTCCTACTTTCTAGAGTAATTTTTTTGATTTCTAGGTTAATCTTTCATATTTTCTTATATTAGTATTTTCCATTTTTTACATTTGATTTGAGTAGATTAGTTATTATGCTTTATAGATTATTTTTATATAATTGTAAAATATACCAATTGATTTAATATGATATAGTTACAAAATACTTGCCAAAAATAAGGGGATAATATAAAAGGAAACACAATTAGCATTCACAAGGATTTGTTCTACTAATACTTCAACTTATAGAATTGAAGTATATGTTATGAATGATATAGGTTATACTTGGACTAAATTAGTTTGATAAATATTTGGGATTTACTGCAATAGAATCATGAAAATTTTATAAATACTTTCCATTTCCAAAGATCAACTATACTATTACATGCTAAACCCTGGTTGGGAGATAATGAACATAAAATCGATGTACACTGATAGGGATGTATTGAAATAAATGAGTTTTCTAATATATAAACCCATCCAATAGTAATTATCAACTCTTATTCTATCTATGTTTAAAAAAAAATCATCATGCAAACTTATAGAAGATGGGCGATTCAAGTAAAATCTCTATCAGGGCTATAAGCGACTGGCTAGAAGTAGAGTTAGGCTTTGAGTGGAATTAGAGGTATCTTTGACAAGGTTATAACCATTTTATTGGTATCAGAGTAACACCCATGCATTCTTTACTATTTGATTATAAAATATAAAATCAAAATGAAACCTATAGTGTTTATCTAGGACTTTGTCAAAACTCTCATAACAAGGAGAAATAAAATTCTTAAAATCACACACATATCCAAGGAGTGAAAAGGGCTAGTATGTTGCAAGGGAAAGGAAGAGTATTTTTCAAGGGAATGGTTTACTTATTATTTTCTTATTAGGACTATAATAATTTTATGACACATTTCAAATATTGTTAGTTCTCAAATACTCATGAGTATTTCCCCATCGACTCACCATTTGTTATGCCCTAACACACACACACCTCATTTTTCAAATTCAAATAGGGACCCACTATTGTTTAAATATATCTATTTATAATAATATAAAAATTATATATCCATGAAATTGGTTATAATTTTAATAATTATAATGTTATGTTCCAAGTCTAAAAATACAGAGTTTCAAAATTATGAAAAGCAAAGCTTGGACATTAATTTTGATTTATGTTAAAAATTATGTTTACATAATTAACTTTATGATTTGTTTTAACTAACAGACAAAATACATCTCACCATAGCATTCCTATGTTTTTTGTATGTTCAAAAGAATATTGGCAAAGACTTGAAAACACTTCATAGATGGACCCTACTTTATTTATCCAAGATCAGGATGAGTGGTTAGATTATGTTACCCAAAGCCTTTATCCTTCACAAAAGTTTATAACTATTTAAAGTTTTCAAGCTTTGAGATATCAAAAGATGAAATTATTACATTACCTATATCCCTTTATCTTTCAAATAAAAATTCAAGTGTTCAAAATCTCTGAGCTTTGAGAACATGCTGCAAAACATAATTACATAAACCAAGAACCATATAAGTTCAAAATGAAGTTAATCATCTAATGGTCATAAGATTAAAAGATCTAAAATCTTAAAAAGTTTCCCCATTTCATTAAATTGAAACCCAAAAGGATTAAATAATGTATAAAGACCCAAAGGCCTTACAATCTAATAACTTGAGGTTATGAACTCTGATAACTTGATAGTCAGCAAAGTTTAATTGACCTTCTCTAAGGTTCTAAGATCAGTCCATGGATTGAAATCCTATCCACCTAGAGCCTTCTTAGGATGTACATAGTTTAAATTTTAAAACAACCTTATCTTTGAGTCTCTTATTTCTTGAAAGCCTAAGATCATTCCATGTAGATTAATCACATTAGCCTGAAGCTCTAGACATATAAATCTAGGTTATAAGTCTAAAGACCTGAGTAAGTGATAAGTTGATAAATATCATGATATAGGAGATTAATGACCAAATTACACATAAATTATATTGATAGCAAACAACAAAGGCCAATAAGTGATAAATCAACACTTGTCTCAAAGAAGTGACTGAACATACAAAATTGAAGAAAATTTTCCATATGGAAAACATAGACCCACCAAAGTTGATTGGTACATTTAAATTTCAATGGGAACAAAATCAAAATATTTTATTCAAATTGATGTTTCATGAATGCATTCCAAACATAGGATTTAGGAAATATATGCAAAATGTAAGTAAAGGAAAGTTGCTTCATCATGCATGAAGCATTGCAATTATGAGCTTCCAAGTGACTAAAAGCCCTAGATTTTTTTAGTGAACCTGTAAGAGCATCCAAATAGTTTAAAAAATAATTACATATGCTATATCATTGAAATGGATTATCTATAGCCAAAATTCATCTAGGCTCCTTATATATACTCCATTATTGAAAATACTAAATACATTGACATGATATTCGATAAGAGAGCCTTGGACTACAAGTTTACATATTAGTCATCTCTATGGAATGTATTAGATTCTATAGTACCATACTCTGAATGGGACCAACTATTTAAATAGGATAAATTGTACATCAATGACCTAATTCCAATCAAGACTATGGGACTTTATTAAGCAACAAAAAAACTAGTGGTGATTCCATATGTTGATTTACTTTATGATATGTTCTTCAATGGTACTTATTCTGGAGATTATTTTCAACTTAAGAAAGTAAATAATGTAATTAAATATAATTATGAAAGGGCATTCCAGAGGTACCTCAGGTTCTTAGTGCTTTACATAGCCTATAACAAAGTCTTGTCTAATGTATGGCTCAAGCACAAACTATCAATGGTAAATTAAAATAGTGGCTAGTGAAAGGCCACAAACTAAATCCAAAGTGAGGCATATCCTCCAATAGTATCATCAAATTCAAGCTTGGTATCAGAATAAACATGGACCTTTTAAATAGACTGTATGGTTTTGGAAGAATAACATACATGTAATTAGAATGGGTACCATTACTAGACATTCTCCTCACTTCTAAAAAAATTGTGGCCATGGGAGAAGTAATCAGTGTCTGATCAAAATACAAGATCTATAAACATGAACAAAGGCTATTTGATTGTAAATTTTATATGTTTTCATATTTATTAGATGTATTACTTGGCACAGTCTATATAACACATAGAGAATTGTGTAAGTCACTTACGGAGTATGCAAAAAATTGAATCTATGAGTATTATTATTTCATGTTTGTCTACAAATACAATAAAGAGATTACTATGGCATGTCAAGAAATCTATCCTCATGTTTATCAAGCCATCTATGGCATTCAAATGCCTAGAATATCTAAGAATTTGCAAAGAAGCATTACCAAGATGAGGGATTATTGGTATTATCTATATTGTACCATAATATAAATTATAGGAACAAGGACACCCCCTCTATTTTTACCTCACCATGTTCTAGACAAACTTACAGATCAAAAGGTGCCACACAAGATATACAACATCATATATGAATAACTCATCCTCTAACATTATAGGACTATTACTATAAGACCCTTATGAGTATTTGACATCTTTAATTTGTGGTGAGGGCACATTTTAATCAATTAGGTAAAATCAGATCCCATTACAATATAAAGGTTGCCAATTTAGGGAATGAGACCTTAAAGGAAAAGTTAGGAATTATACCCAAATACTCAAAGAGAATAAATGACTGACCATTAAATATGATCATCATGAATATAATCATGATTATATTTTATCAAATGCATCATGTGACTAAAATTATGGACATGGATGAATAACAAATGAATATCCATGATAGTTTCTCAAGTTATCTAGTATAATCCTAAGATCACCAAAGAATAAGAAAATGAGATTGGGTACAATAGGAAAAGAGAGCCTAGAATCATCAATGGCCTCTAGCCTAGCTTTAGGACCTATCAAGACAAGATTGAAATCACTCTCCTATAAGACAAGAAATCAATTTATAGGAGGGAGAGTCCATTAGTTAAAGGGAAGAGAACCTCTAAATTAGAGAGGAATATCTCAAAAGTATCCCTAGTCCCCATATAGATTCCACACATATAGTTAATACTAAAATTTTGGGCATAAAAACTATAATATAGATGACTATAATTCTCTTTGGCTCCTCTCTCTCCACTCACAATGGTTACATAGGTGAGCCTCCTAGAGTTTATGTAGAGTTCCTTCTCATTTATCTCATTTGCCCCTCCTTCTCCTCAAGAATATTAGTTAAGTGCATCTCCATCTATTAATAGTAGTGAGGGGGCATATTTTCAAACACTCCCTACCATACTAGTCTCCTCTCCATCCAATCTTTCCTCCACTATTGTTATTCCACTTTCCTTTCTTTCACCACCACCTATAGTGGTAGTTTCTACCACTTTAGCTCCTTCATTTGTTTCATCATCCATTTCAAATCATAGTCCCCCTATAGTCACTTACCAAAGGAAATCCAAAGTCCTTCTAGCCTCCTTCAATGTTCAACAATGAAAGGAAAGACAATCATTAGGTCTCACTACTACAGAAGAATCCCTTGATGAGGAGGAAGCGGAGGAAGATGAACATGGGCATGTAGTATCACTAGTTGATTATCCTATATATGAAGATAAAGGAAGTGTAGAAATGATGATGGGATCATAACAAATGGTTAAGTGAGGAAGAATCCCAAAATGATTAAAATGAGGAGGTTGAATTATAAAAGGCTAAGTATATGTGCCTAGGCAGCTTTCAAGAGGAAGAAACTCTAGTTAGTTCTCTAGACCAACAAGGCCTCACTGAAGAGGAAAGACAAAGAGTTAATAAGGTAGTTTGTTATTTTATTTCTTATATTACTATTGTAAATACTCCAACTATAGGTTTACCTGTAGCTATTCCTAATCCTACATTTTTAGGTCAACTGATTATTCTATTATTTCAATATCAACACAAATAAAGGCTCAAAATAAAAGATTCTATTTTGAGAATTTGGTTTTGGTTTCCATTTTTAATCCTAGAGGGCCATTAGTTCCCTATAAATCTTTATATCAATTGAATTTTCCATTTCCATAGCCCACACTTATAACTTTAGCCACAATAATAGTTGTAAAAACTCTAGGCTTGACTAAATATGTGGTTGAAGTCACTCTTTAGAGAGAAACCTCATCATGGCAAAGAATTAATTATACACCTATCTAATTCAAAATTCAAATTTTTTTTTCATTAGATCCTATAGAAATAAATCCCCCTCCTACGATCACTCCACCTTCTACCTCTAAAAACCCAATTCTTATAGAAGAAGGGGATCTTATTGTTCCCCAATGGGTTAAAGTAATGCAAGGCAAAATATATGAGAGATAGAATTTAGTCATCATAGAATTACTTATGGCATCCACCTAGTTTTATAAATAGAGTGGAATTATTCAGAGAGTGAAGAAGAGGAAGGAAGTGAATACAAATATAAGGGAATAAATTGAGTTTAAACAAATGGAAAACCTATCTCCCTTAGATAAAAAGGATAAGAAGAACCCAATAGATTGTATAAAGGATTTATATTCTTTAATGGATTAACATGGAGAAAAAAATAAAAAAATGTAAAATATCAAGGAGGAGGCACAACATGTATTTTTATAGAGATAAATTATCCCTGCCCTTGAGGAAATTATTGACAATGTATAAAGTGTAGTGACCAGGGTATATAGTATTTTGAATAGCATGTGAGTCTCTAGAAGAGAAATTCAATCTAATAGGATAAAGGTGTTTAAATTATGACACTAGCTAAAATAATTTCATAAAAGGTTTAGATTTTTGGTTCAGTGTTTAAGAAGTAACACATTTAGTCACTTGAACCTAATGTCCAATCAATATACTGCATGGGTCTTGAGTTACATAATTTCAAAAAGGGATAATACCCGTAAATGGAATACGTAGATGAAGGATTTAATAGGATATTTTATGAATAATATAAATTAGGCCTTGGATATTTTTAGAGACATGAGGGTCACTAATGTGATTACCTATATTGGGGAGATGCATGATAGATCCAATTTTGAAATAGTCCTTAAAGTAACTGAAAATAGATTTAAGGATGAATTTGAAGGACATATTTATAAGAATAATGATGAGATCCTATAGTTGATTAATTTTACTAAAGATAGAGTTACAAAGGATAAATAACTTGGAGTAGAGTTTCAGAGCTTAGAAGTAGAGCACACAAGGTTTATCAATGAATCCATCATAATATTTAATCCTTCCTTTCATAGTTTTGATATTATTAATAAAGAGTATGAGATAGCATATGCATTATTCAATAAACTCAAGGCCATAAAGGGAACATCAACATTAGTACCAAGCATGCAGACAACTACAAGTGTTGCCATGTTGAAAAAGGCTCCCTACTTTTTTAGATATGTAATCATGATTGGTACAATAGGGCCATTTTTGATTCCCTAAGAACTACAATGTTTGTTTCAATTTCTAAAATTAACACTCAATAGTTTTCCTTTATTAGCACCACTATAAATATCAATATATATTTTTATGTTTCAGCTAAGTTGGAACTATTGGTTCCTATTTTTTTAGTATGTATATATATTATATACATACTAAAAAAATAGGAACCAATAGTTAAAAATTAATTGAAACATATAAATACATATTGATATTTATAGTTGCGCTAATGTTGCACTACTAGTAAAGGAAAATTGTTGAGTGTCAATTTTAGAAGTTGAAATAAAATGGAGCAAAGTTTGAGAGATTAGAATAAGAGCACACAAGGTTGATCGATGAAGCCATCATAATATTTAAACCTTCAATGCATAGTTTTGATATTATTAATAAAGAGTTTGAGGTATCATATGCATTATTCAAAAAACTCAATGCCATAAAGGGAGCATCAACATTAGCACCAATCATGCAGTCAACTACAAGTGTTGCCATGTCGACATAGGCTCCCTAATGTTTTAGATAGGTAATCATGCATACTCCAATAGGGATATTTTTGATTCCCCAAGAAACTAAAATGTTTTTTTCAATTTCTAAAATTGACACTCAACAATTTTCTGTTACTAGTAGTGCGACATTAGCACCACCATAAATATCAATGTGTATTTGTATGTTTCAATTAAGTTGGAACTATTGGTTCCTATATATATTTATAGAGATGCAAATTTAGACTTTGCTTAGAGGATGAAGTATTCCCCTCAATAAGACTATATATATGTGTATCCTCCCTATTCTAAAGGGAGGAATTTTTTTTCTATTAAGATCAAAAGGAAATTCTGAGGAAAGTTCTGAATTTGGTCTTAATGTGAGAATCTAATTCTTATCCAAACCTATAAATATTGTAAGAAGTTTGATGATTATAGTATCTCAATCTTTTTTATGTGCATGATTTTTCTTTCTAATATAGTTATTCATAATGTGTTATTGCTAATTTAATGCCTTTTGTGTATTAATCATGATCTACCTTTGTAGATGTGCAATCACAATCTTGGAAACATAACCTTTGATTATATATGTTTAAGTTTATTATATTCTTATTTCCTTGTAATCTTAATTGTGTTTGAATTTTGGTGTGCTTATAGTATCTTTAAATTATCATTGGTTTCTAATTGCTTATCCAACCCCTAGTTTAAGAGCCAACTTAGAAAGGTTTCATCTTTCTTGGTCCACAAGCCTCCTTTTCTACCCTACCATTCCTTATTTTTGAGATTTTTGGCCAGATCCAACTTAGGTTAGATCCACCATCTACCCACCCAACTCAATTAGTTATATATTCATACATATCCAAACCATCTATGATAAATAACTGCTCCACCCACTGTTATTCCACCAATGTTTGTTTACAAAATTGAATACTCTATAACTCATGCCTCAAAGTGAATATTTTTCACTAATCCTAAAATATTAGAGGCTACCCTATAAGGTTCCATAGTGTGCATAAAACTCATAACAACACATCCATCTATATCATGATGGGCCTAGAGATGACACATTGGTGCATACAAGTAAATAAACAACATATTAAATCAATGCATAGGGGTACGAAGTTATCTACATAATAACCTTAGACAATTTCAAAGTAAACAAGGATACATTTTTAGGTGGATTTGAAAAATTACATTTTTCAATAAGAATTATAATAATAAATTCACACAATGGAAAATAACATCTAAATTCTATACTGTTAAATTTTGTTGTAAAACAAGGCATAAATAAATCATACATATAGCAATAATGTTTATTCAAATTGATAAAATCATGGTACAATCACAATTCATAATAATTTTCAAAGAAAACAAATGATGGATTACACTGTAATATGATGCTAAAATCATTGATCCATCCAACATACACCTAATCTTTTAATTATTATAAAAATAATTTAGTCAGCTTCTGAAATAACCTCCTGAGTATCTCAAAATGTGTCACATGCCAAAGCTTTGAGAAGGATATTTCAATTATAAAAAGGGAAAAATATTGATGTTCATTGGGGAGAGATTGTAACTAATGTTATTTCTCCAAGCTATGGAAACATTAGTTTGGATCCTACTAATGTTGTCTCCTACAAAATAAAACTCTCAAAACTAATAAGAAATTCCTCCAAGGTTTTAAGCCATTTCCCCTCCACCTCTTTTGTTAATGTGATTTTGATAGCTTTTCATCTATACAAAAATTTACATATATTACTTCTTGCCCCCTCTAAGTATTTAATTTATATAAAAAAAGGTCTTGAGCAACGTAGGAAAGATGGTGGGCATGATTGGAAGTATTAAATTTTAGGTACCAATTCTATCATGTTCCACTAAATTCACTGTCTAGATTTTTAATGGTTAGCATAGGAAGATCTTAAAAAATTAAAAAAAATATTCTTATATAAGACTATGTTCCCTAGATAACAATGTAGGCCACTTACATCTATTGACTTCAGACTTGTCAGTGTTCACTGTGATGAAAATCAAATTGTTCCACCTTCTACACCTATGTCTATTTATTAGAATGAGATTATTAGATTCCAATTATGCCATGTGGCTATCATTTTTTTATCCTTTTTATTTTTTAAAACCCTAAGGGTATTTGTGATATCTAAAACCTAAAAAAATAGAGGGAGATTTTAATGGGCTGAGCTAACCCTAATCACCTCCTTGATAATTGAACACTACCTATGTGTCATGATACTACAATGCTGAAAATCAAGCCCATGTAGTTCTCTTACGTAGAATGATTATGTAATTATACTCCTTGAATATATGTATGTAGATATAAATATTACTTTGATACTTGAAAATACTAGCTCTTGACTTGATTTTAGATTATTTAAACTTGGATTATGGCTACACTTTCTAACTGATCTTGAATTTGGGAAGAATATGGAAGATTTGATTAATGTGCAATAGTTTTGAAGTGTTCCATAGATAGTGTCAAGTTAGACACCTTTTTCATTTTAAATGAGGTTTTGATTTTCTTATATAGTGAAATATTTTGACAGTTTCCATTAGCCAACCTTAAAAAATATGTGGAAAGACTCAAAAGAATCTTTTAAAATTTAGAAATTAGTCATTATTTTATGTGGGACAAGGTAACTCTAGGTGGATAGGTTCGTAGCAGTAGACCTATTGTGGAGGATCAGGTAGAATTTTCCTTAGTTTGAGACAATGTGAGGGTAATATAAAGTAATTTGAGCATTTGGCTTGGAAAGTCATGTGTAGTAGTGATGGAAAATAAAAGTTCAAACTTGCATATAGATAAATGGCTTTAGAGGAATGCTGAATAAAAGTTATGTAATTGACTCAATTCTAATGGTTTAGGATGTGTAAATAATTAATATTGTCAAGTATGTGTGTCCAAATTTAGGTATCTACACATGCTTAGTTTTATACAGTGTTAATTCATTATTATCTTATCATTATCATTTTTATATATAATATTTCCAAAGAACATACTACCATATATATTCATTCATGGTCATAGAACTAATATTTAGGCACATGTGCATACACCTCTCTCTCTCTCTCTCTCTCTCTCTCTCTCTCTCTCTCTCTCTCTCTCTCTCTCTCTCTCTCTCTCTCTCTCTCTCTCTCTCTCTCTCTCTCTGTGTGTGTGTGTGTGTGTGTGTGTGTGTGTGTGTGTGTGTGTGTGTGTGTGTGTGTGTGTGTGTGTGCGCGTGCACACGTGCATGCCTAGATGTTAGTTCTCTAACCATGAATGAATCTATATGGTAGAATTTTTTTTGGACACACACACACATATATGTATATGTATATGTGTGTGTGTGTGTGTGTGTGTGTGTGTGTGTGTGTGTGCGTGCGCGCACGTGCGTGCACGTGCGTGCACGTGCACATGTGTGTGTACGTGTGTGTGTGTGTGTGTGTGTGTGTGTGTGTGTGTGTGTGTGTGTGTGTGTGTGCGCGCGCGTGCGTGCGTGCATGCGTGCGTGTGTGTGTGTGTGTGTGTGTGTGCGTGCGCGCACGCGCGTGCACGTGCACGTGTGTGTGTGTGTGTGTGTGTGTGTGTGTGTGTGTGTGTGTGTGTGTGTGTGTGTGTGTGTGTGTGTGTGTGTGTGTGTGTGTGTGTGTGTGTGTGTGTGTGTGTGTGTGTGTGTGTGTGTGTGTGTGTGTGTGTGTGTGTGTGTGTGTGTGTGTGTGTGTGTGTGTGCGCGTGTGCGTGTGCGTGCGTGCGTGCATGCGTGCGTGTGTGTGTGTGTGTGTGTGTGTGTGTGTGTGCGCGCGTGCACGTGCGTGCGTGTGCATGTGCATGCATGCACATGCATGTATGCGTGTGTGCATGCATGCACATGCCTAGAAATTAGTCCTCTAACCATGAATGAATATTTATGGTATTATGTTTTTGGGACATGTTATTTTTGTCTCCTCATGTAGAAGTTGACTTGTGACATACCTAGGTATGGGTACAAGCATTTAATATCTCATTATATGCGATTGGGGATATAGACAGAACCAAAGAGTGACATTGAGATATGTGCCATGGTGGATTCCATGAAACTATTTGGATATACCTTGACATGGTGAACTTGGTATTATTTATATATTAATTTACCCTATATGGGAGTTTTGATGAGTATAGTGAGTGAGCAGGTGATATGTGTGATAATTTAAATGGTGACAAGAGCTATACTAAAGAACCATTGACAATTCCTAACCTAGATGTGACATATGAACCATATAACCTTAATATTGCCACCTAACCTTTATGTGCATATGGTTAATATTAAACATTGAGAACACTATACATTGACAACTTACTACCTAGATACTATTATAGCTTCAGGGTAGGTTTTTTTAAGTAATACAAATCCTTCATCCTATTTATGAACTTGGACCCATTCAAGGATATGAATAATATTAGTTTGCCTTGAGAGCCAACATTTTCCAACTTAAAAATTTCCCTCTTGATTTTTCAGTGCCTAAAATTTAGGTTCCTTTAGGGTGTGTACATTTTGTGACATTTTAGAAAACCCTTAGATAAAGGTTGATGCCTTCTAGGCTACTTAAAGGAGTGGATCTACATGCTTAGGATTAGACACATGTCCTTCCATGGTTGGTTGAGAATGACATCAACTTCCTACCCTTTTGTAGATAATGTTTTTATTGTAACTCACTCACTTTTAGGTATAATATAGAAGAAGAGTTTCAAAAAAGTAGAGGATTGTAGAAACAATGGGAACAAGCTAAAGATCATAGATTCATGAAGAAATTTAGGTATTTGTTGTACTACTTACTATTGTTGATTAAAAAATATTGTAAGTGATCCTAAAATAATGACTATAATTAGAGGTAATAAGGCAGAAGCACCTTAGTGAAATCAGAGATCTTGGATGTGCTAAATTATTTGAATGGTAATGAAGAATTTATATTCCTATCAATTTTTGGTTATCAAAAGTAAGTATGTATATATATATATATATATATATATATATATATATATATATATATATATATATATATAATTATAATTTTCTTACCTTCTTATTTAACTTTCCTTAATGTTATGTTTCATATTTTGGAATGGTTATCTAGCCATTTTTAAGCCTTAAATAATTACTATATGTCTTACCTTATATGTGAAACCATACTTTGGTATTGAGTCTTTTGGGATACCTCTTGGGATTAAGGGTTGATGATGGCCATTGATGTATGATGACATCACATGAATAGAGGTGATAACTCCTATCTTTTCTTATAGAGTTATAAAAGAGTTATAGATGGTCAATGATCTAGGACAATGAAATCTTATTACAATTTGTTTAAGTGAGCCCACTATTCATGCAAATTGAAGTTAAATAATTGTAATGAAATCTTATTACAAATTTTTTGAGTGAGCCCACTATTCATGCAAATTGAAGTTAAATAATTGTTAACCTTTTCATATCTAATTATTGTGAATATTGAAGTTAAAATAACGGTTAACCCCTTGATTTTTGGTTATTGGGAATAAATCATTGTAATAAATAAATGTCATTGACTACTATACTTATTAATATTAGTATGGATTCTCTCTAATATGAAAAATAAATAAGGAATGTTTCAAATGTCATTAATTACTATATGTTATTATTGTTCATGTGTTCAAATATTTTATATTAAATTGTAAACTTGGATGTGCTAAATTATTTGAATGGTAATGAAGAAGTTATATTCCTATCAATTTTTTTTTGTCATATATATATATATATATATATATATATATATATATATATATATATATATATATATATATATATATATATATAATTTTCTTACCTTCTTATTTAACTTGCCTTAATGTTATGTTTCATATTTTGGAATGGTTATCTAGCCATATTTAAGCCTTAAATAATTACTATATGTCTTACCTTATACGTGAAACCATATTTCGATATTGAGTCTTTTGGGAAACCTCTTGGGATTAAAAGTTGATGATGGCCATTGATGTATGATGACATCACATGAATAGAGGTGATCACTCCTATTTATTTTTATAGAGTTATAAAAGAGTTATAGATGGTCAATGATCTAGGACTAATGAAATTTTATTGCAATTTTTTTAAGTGAGCCCACTATTCATGCAAATTAAAGTTAAATAATTGTAATGAAATCTTATTACAAATTTTTTGAGTGAGCCCACTATTCATGCAAATTGAAGTTAAATAATTGTTAACCTCTTCATATCTATTTATTGTGAATATTGAAGTTAAAATAACGGTTAACCCTTTAATTTCTGGTTATTGGGAATAAATTATTGTAATAATGTCATTGACTACTATATTTATTAATACTAGTATGGATTCTCTCTAATGTGAAAAATAAATAAGGAATGTTTTCAAATGTCATTGACTATTATATTTTATTATTGTTTATGTGTTCAAATATTTTGTATTAAATTGTAAAATTAAGATGCTAGTTCTATTGTTATGTATTGGAGAGGTTTTAGTGCTTATGTACTTAAATATTAGAATGTTTCAAAGGTTTTAGAAAACATTAATAATTATTATAATTTATTATAAATTAACTTAATTTAATATATTTGTGAAATGTTTAACCAAAAAAATTATTACTTGTTATGGTCAATTGAATGTGTGTTAATAAATAAAGCACTACACAATGTTTTGTACTTGAAGGAAAAACATATTTTTTAAAATTTATTTTAAATATGCAAACAAGATATGTATTTTCATAAAATCAATGCATCTCATATAAGATATTTAAAAAAAATCTAAATTAAGATTATATTTCACATCTATTTCTAGTAGTTCTTAGTTATCAATTGTCCTTGATTCTAACCCATGCGAATCTGCCACCCTACTCAATAATGTTATTAATTTATTTAAAAAAAGGTTGGTAATATGGTAGGTGATCCTATGGTTAGAATTTAATGACCATCATCGTACAATTTTAAAAAAATTCTAACTAAATAAAAATCATGATATCTTAACAATATGATGGAGTTTGAAGTCTCTTATTTTTATTTTAAAAAAAATTAAAAATTAAGTATAATAAATTGATACAGCTAAATTGATGTCATTCATCTTCAATTAATCAAAAAAATATAAATAAGATAATAAAATCATTAATCAATATAAAACCTTTCAATAAATAAAATCATATAATAAATTCAATCATTGAAACTATATAACAAATCAAAATAAACACTTAAAAAATAATATATATCAATATTTTCTTTTATATATTATATTTTTAAAATAATAATAATATTCTAACATTTAAAAATAAAATATCTTGAAACATATTAAATTGAAACTATATTATATAATTACTACCTTAATATAATTTTTTTTTCATTATATATATATATATATATATATATATATATATATATATATATATATTACAGATTTTTATTAAATAGCTATATTATTATTCTTGTTGACATTAATTGAGTTAGATTGTAGTCATATAATTCTATCTGATACAAAAGAGATAAATTTCTGATAAAAAATATAAAACAGAGTAATTGCTGAAAATGACACAGCAGAATGTTTTTAATGGAGCAAAAATCCAAAAAAATATGGTCTATAGTATTCCCCCAATTAAAAACTGATGATTACAGAGCTTTATAAAAAGCTAAATCCAAACTTGTTTAAAAAACACAGTGAAAAGAAAAAACTCGTGATTATAGCTACCATTTCAAGTATAATTTTTTTAAGAATAAATTGTAAGCCTAAAGAGTCTACATTTACAGTGTTAAAAAAATCTTCATTTTCGTTCAATTCCCAAAGCTAGAGATGATTTTGATATTCTTAAGAATAATGCATATCATAATGGCTAGCATTGATATAATCAAGGGTTCAACATGAAGGAATTAATTCTCTTGAGTTCCATTCATCTTCCAACAAATTTCGTCCTGCACTAGAATCCAAAAAAAAGTTTTTATCAACATAAACAGGCAATGCTGCTTCTGAATAATAATTCATGAACAAATAAATCTAATTTGTATACATATTAACCCCAAATGTAGCAGAATCAAATAGTTAACACATTTGCTAATCAATTTATAGTTCAAGATATGAGTTAAGTGATAATAAAAAATTAATGGATCGTAGCCTACCCTAATATGATATCATATTACAAGTATTCGATTTCAATAACTACTATTTATAATAACAAGGGTGGTGCTATGCACCATATTCTAAGCATATTAAAAAAAAATATGTTCCAAGTATTTTTTAAATTTTATTTTGGTATTGAATTTAAATATAATTATTATGATGAAAGTATTTCTATTTTAAAAAATTAATTAAATATAAGTGGAGTAGTGATGCAAGCTTCTTCAAAAATATTTTAATTTAAAAAAAAACAAATAAAATAAATGTATTATTAAATAGTGCAATTATTTAATAGAAATTTATTTGTATATACCTTTCATATTATTTTAAGTTTGATTATTTACATTTATTTGGTCAAAGTACATTAAATATTAATAGATATCAAAATTAAAAATCTATTATTTAAATTTCAAGATTGAATATAAACATTTACTTTTCCAATACAAAATGTTTACAATTTCTAATAGTTACAAATATTTGTGACTTAAAACTTTAAATTAAAAATTAAATTAAAAACACCAATTATTTTATATATAACATTACTGTTGTAATAATTGTCAAGAATAATTCAATTAACCACAGTAATTTAATGAATCAAATGAATGACTATTGATAAAAGAAAGAAACTATAAAAATTCTACACAAAAATTAAAAATATAATGTGAAAGTTGTATTCCAAATTCAAAGATAAATAATCATGCTTCTCTTTCTATTAATCAATAATCTAAGAAAGAAATGTATCATAAGGTATTCAATAAAAATAGCATAAAATAATGATAATTCACAAATATTCATGTCTGAATAGTAAACGAAACTTGGACATATAGAAAACTTCAAGACATATTAGCAGTGATGAATTTGTTGGACAGAATAAAAAGTTTTCTTTTATATATATATATGGTTTAAAAGTTATCTATCATAAGATACAGGATAGACATTTAATTTGTATTTTATAAATGATTATGTCTAAGAAACTCTTCATTATATTTATTGATTTTTTTTTTCCAATACAAAAGATTTTGTTTATAAGTTGATTGGAAAGATTAGTTATAACTTTTTACTTATAAAAAATAGAAAGTTTGTCTAATTTTTAGAATAATTTGTAATGTTTTTATTTTTTAAGTAAATGTAATAGAATTTAACATGAAATCTAAATCTCTGAGCGCTTTTATATCTAGAATACTTGTGAACAAGTAATATTGAAAATTGTGCACACAATAAATAATGGTTTGTTTTGTTTAGAAACATATAATATATGACATTAAGTGCATGAAGAACAATTATATTTGAGAGATTTGTAATAGTATTAGAGATGGCAAGTGCAATGGAGATGTTAAAAAAAAAATAATAGTCGCTCAAATAATTTTCTATTATTTTATTAAATATATTTTTAAAACTAAATATTGAATTTTTATGATGAAATTTATAAACAATAATTTAAATGCAAACAAAAGTCAAGTTACGTAAATTTCTGCTCAAGACAAAACAAAAACCTCAGCCTAGTTGTACATCTAGGAAAAGATAGCAAAACATATAAGTTTTTCTCCATTTTTAGTGGGTTAGAGGCTTTGGTACAGTAGTAAACAGCATCTACAGTTTTTACAACTTAAGAGAAGCAGCCCTAGGGTAGTGCCTTTAAAATCTTCTATAAAGATCAGACCGCAACGCCGTCTATTTAGATTGAAGAGTGGAAAATGTATCAATTTGATTGATTATATTATTATTACCACAAGCCTAAATATACCCTTTAAAACTTGTTGCACCATAAAGATCACAAAACAGTGAATCTTACACTAGTTTTTCTATTACTACTGCAAAATGGAAATGTTACATGTATAGAAAAAACTAGAGCATATATATGAGTCCAACCAAAAACAATGGATTTTCCTGCAATTCAAAGGTAATAAACGTTAATGCTGAGGAATTTATGTTTGTTTATACTGATGTGCAAAAGTTTTATTCAAATTTACAAAATGGAGATGCCATCACCCAAAAAAAAATACAATGAATCCAAAATATTGAAGAAGCGCAAAGTATTTAGGCCAAGAGGAAAAACATAAAAGCACAATACAATGAAGCGAAAATGCTGAAGAAGTGAAAACTATTTAGGCAAAGGTGAAAAATTTCAAAGCACACCCGAAGCAAATCGTAAATTTATAGCCCCAAAACCACAATGAAGCCAAAATGCTGAAAACATCTCGTCTATTCACACTGAAATGAAATAAAACGCCAGACTGTCCAAGCTTGTGTTTCTCCTTAATACGGAAGAGAGTGAGAGAAGCGAACAAATATTAAAAATCATAGGAATTTTACAGCGAGTAGAACAAAATAAGGCCAAATTTTCCATCAATTATACTGAAGACAAAATGTGGTGAGAAATTTCTGACTAGTTATACTGAGCTAAAATAGTTTGTGAACTTAAGAACATGATTTTTTGGTAAAAAGTTAAAAACATAATTTTACCCTAAAAAAATCTTTACATAGTTTTTGCCCAAAAATCGGGTTGTCATTTAATAGACCTTAGAAGCATAAAATCTTAGAAGCATAAAATCTTAGAAATTGTGAACTTGGTTTTTGCTCTCACTCCGGAAGAAACACAATGTTAAAAATCACGGTGGACAAAGCAAATTTACAACCCAAGAAAAAAGAAAAATTCTATGCAATTTTTTTTTTCTTTTTTAATAAACACAATTAATGAAGCCAAGATATTGATCTACAACAACATTGAAATGTTAAAATCTTAGCACATGCTAGAGCACAATAAGAGAAACAAACAAATCTAAGTGTCGGCAGGCACCTGATCACTCATTTTTCGATCTTTCCCTTTCTGCCCTCTCATATGACCTTATCCCGGCCCCCAATTAACCCCCAGTTAGCGTCAAAGGAGCTAGGGAAGACTCCGAATTGGAATCCTCAACCTCAACATCATCATCTCCCTGATGGAGAGGCGTCTCTCCATGACTGAAGCTCAGTGCCTCGGAGTTGCAACTAAAGCTGCAGCCATCACCACTGATGTCCGCACTCAGTCTGTGTACTGCACTGTATTAACACACCCTTCAAAATGAATTAAATGTAGTAATTTATTTTAAGTGCAGAGATCCAACATTCAATGATGAATAAATTTTTTAATTCATTTTAAGTGCAAAAATCCAACATTTAATGATGAATAAAATTTGTATTATGTGATAAAATAGTGTTTTGATTGACTTATAATAAATAAGATACAAATCTCTCCACCTATTAACTAATATATAATAATATTATTTTATATGATTAATTAATAAATTAAATTTTTTTTAATAAAAATGTTTACATATTTTTTAGCATATAAAATAATACAATTTAATTATTAAAAAATTAAATAAATAAATCTAATAATTATCTCTTCAAAACTAATAAAAAATTTATACGATTTAATTTTAAAATCACTAATTCATGAGATACAATACAAGAAGCAATCCCACGACTCTCTATGTATGCCCGCCCCATGAATGACTTCTAGTCAGGGTAGGTTTGATTGATTATATTTGGTTAGATATGAGTATGCTCGAATGCATCAGACTCCTCACATATGACTCACTTGACATCACTTTACCATGTATCGATTTCTCAGGAGGCCGCTTAACCAGATTGAAAGAAAATCATTCTCCTTAAGCCACCCAAGTTATATAATTGCCACGTGACCGCTTAACCATATTAAAAAATGAAATAAAAATGATGCCTAGATTTATTGGATGAAGGCGCATGTTGAGAGATTGTCTTAAAATTGTATTTGAATTCCTCTCTCTATGAGCAACGTTTGAATTCCAAAGCATAATCACTGATTAGGACTGTTCTAATTAAGCACAAATAAATCATTAATTAGCGGTTTTAAAAAACTGCGTTTTTTTTTATAAATCTATTTTTATTTTATGTAGTTATCATTAATTAGATAATATAAAATACATTAATAATCACTGTAAATTAATTGATATTTTCAAGTTTATTTTTAGAACAATTTAAAAAAAAGACATTTATGAAATCATCAGAATAAAGTTTAATTGAACAAAAAAAAAAATCTCGATTTTATGTCATTACAATAGTAGTTTGCTTCATATAATATCATTATTATAGAATCCACTCATTAAAATAAATATTATTTTACACAAATTAAATTAAGTAATCTTCTTCAACTAACAATAGAATGTTACTTTGTTTTGTAGTATACATCCAATAAAAATACAATAAAGTTGTAAACCAGTTCTTCAATACTTCCTGTATGTTAAATTCTACACAAACATTTATCCCTTTGACTGCCAAAGACACAACTAAAATAGTACACTGGTAATTATCATAAAAAAAGGTCCATAGACTAATAAATATTGAAATGAGGTGGCACCAGACAATCATGTACATGAATCCCAATAAATTATGCAGTTTGAGACCTTCATATCCAATCGCTCAAGCTCTCCTAAGCCAATTGTTTGATTCTCTCTATGTGAATTAAGGTGTCTATAAGTAAATGTCTCTACCTTTATTATTTTAAATGCTCGTTCTTCCAATGACATCACATACTGATTTAGGATATAGTGTAAAACCCAATTATGATTGCAACGAAAAATCTAAACATGGGAACCTTTATTATTTTAAATGCTCGTTCTTCCAATGCATCACATACTAATTTAGGATATTGTGTAAAACCCAATTATGATTGCAACGAAAAACCCAAACATGGGAAGGGCCCATATTTATCTGATTTTATCAAAAAAATGAAGCTAAAATATCAAAAAGATTATCTCCACTATGTTCCCTTAAATTTGAATAAACATCATGCCACTTGGTCCAAAACGTTGTGCATTTAAGTGTTGTTTTAAAATTATATTTTCAAAAAGTTTACGATAAACAATTACAAATTTATTACCATAGTAATCTATAAAGTGGTGTGCTTATATTGATTGTCAAATTGATAATCGGTGAAAATCAGGCACCTGAATATTTAGAACCAAATGTAAAATATGATCAATTACCGTACACCCATTTAGACTTCAAATGCTCTGTTCATCCACATTACATAGAATAGAATCTTCAGAGATGTTTACATCCTACACAATAAACACACACAAAAACAATAAAAAAGAAGCATTAGTTTCAAAATTCAATATATTGACAAAATTTAATTTAATATGTGCAAAGACAATAAACATTTATTTAGAAAATGACAAGAACTATTATTTATAATGTAGTATCAATTGCATAAAATGTAAGATGCTTTTATTAGAAAGTATTGTATACAAAACTTCTATCATCAATTTTTGATGTGTTTAAATGATTTTTACAAGTTATTAAAATGTGTAATTTAACTAATAACTCATAGCCATTAAGCAATAAAAATAAAAAAAATCGATCCAAGTGAAGCTACACTCACAAGTTTGATGCAGCTCAAACAAAAAATGGGTGGACTCATGCTTGACGTAGTTGCACCACAAATCTGCAGCCAGATATAAGCTTGCTCCCAAAAATTTGAAATATCAAACAAATATTAATACAAATAAAGTCCTTGAATATGATACAAGTTTCAATGTAATCGATATTGGAGGCAAAGCTTATATAATCTAATGATTAGGTTGTACTTAGTAATAATAATTAAAAAAAAGGTTAAGGCTTGGGAGGACTAGTAACTAATAACTTTGAATGTTTAAGTTTTGAACAACAACATTAATGAGATAGATCCATAAAGAGATGAATAATAAAACTAATTCATGTCAAAATAAAAAAACAAAGTCACAATAACATAAAAGACTCCATGAATAAAATGATGCCTTTAATGTTCTATTGCAAATATTTAAGTCTATTATTCTCCCCCAAGTGTTGAATTAAGTATTCTCAACTAAATTATTTTTCATCTATATCATCCAAATGCATAGTTTTAAGTTTCTATATCTATCAACAAACTCACTTCAAATGTCAGCATTATTATAATACAAAATCTTTCCATTCTTTATCCACAAATCGATATCTCAGCATTTTATCTGAAATGGAATCAATATGCTGAAGAGTTGTTTCTTTCACAATTAATATATTGTTGTTCTTCTCATTAGGTGATATCACTCAAGTCTGAGTGACTTCATAATAATTATAAGGGATTGAAGTAGATAACTCTTTGTTGAAAATACCTTTGAGTTTAATATCCAAAATGATTTGTAATAAAGGAAGGCTGATTTGAAACTATACTTTTTGCTGTGTATATATATCACTTCACTATAAATATAGATGGAAAAAAGCCACCCAACTCATTGATTAAGGGATAAATAATGTTAACTATTGATACCATAAAACCTAAAATGAAAAATTAGTACTTACTTCTAGAATTGCCCAGAGATATCTTTGTATAAATCAAATCAATTGACATTCCATTGAACTTTAATTTCATTATTTGAACATGTGTGTTTAACACATGATGAAGTTCTATAAATTATGACTTCTCTGCTAGCATTAAATGTAGATCAATAAAAAAGTTCTAGCGTAATACCATAATAAAATATGAAAGTTTTATTTTTTGAAAGGAAGGGCATTGGAAAAAATGGTGTAACTTTAAGGAGAGTTGTTGTATATTCCTCTATTCTGGTATACTCTAAGAGCACCAAGAAAATACCAAGCTCTTAGAGTATGGGATTAGAGGTTGGCCTAAAAATTTGTTCAAGCTTATAAACTAGTAGTGCCATGGTGAGGTTAACTTTCCATTGTAAGGCACAATGAATTATTCATGTTTTTTTAAAAAAAAAAATTATTAAAAGATGAGTAATTTTTTTATTGTTTTAAAATGCATAGAATGTACTTTTGTCAATTGATTATTCGATGGACAGAGTAAAGACTCATAGAAATGTGTTGAATAATCAAGGATTTAAAGAGATCCATCACTCAACCTATTCTTAAATGCCATTCAAGGTCATAGGGCCCACCCTAATTGAACACGAACCCATTCTCATGGGCTTCTTTTAACATTTTGAGTTTTACAAAATCCACGAAGGAATAATAAAAAAACACATAATTTCCAATAATAAATAATTAACAAGAAATTAAGAAAGCACATTATGAAAAAATCATTTGTATTTTTATAAAATAATCATTTACTAGGATGGTCAAATCAAAAAATTATTTTTTCCCAAACCCCTAATGGGATGGGCTTCCCCATTCTCTTTTTCCTTCCATGCCAAGTTTTGGTTGGCATATTCATCCTAAATTTAATGAAGATTTAGGTCCTCACCAATTCATGTTCCACATTATTATTTAACATGGGTTCATACATCCCATATATTCAAGACTATTTCTTTTCTCAAAATTTTTATTATCATTGGATCATGAATCATATTAGTAATTCAATATTTACTATATTATTTTCCCTTTTGCTATGTTAAAATAATACTACAAAACATGCTTATTAATTCAATACTTATTATATTATTTTCCCTTTTCCTATGTCAAAATAATACTAACAAACATGCATGCCACCCACCCAGGGTATAATGGAATAGTCAAAGCAGCTACAATCATAAAAATTGACCCAGATTCAAATCCATCTAGGGGTCATTCTATCCATAATGATGAATAAATAAGTGACGAGTTGACATGATTGAGGTACGAGGATTGAAACCCCTACTTATTTGTAGATCAAGGGTTGGACCATAATTTATATATACCAAATCAAACTCCTAACAAATCACACCTAACAACTATTGATCCATGATGTATGGAAATAAAACTAATCAAGTTACTAGCATTGAATCAACCATCAACACTACTATCACAATGCAAATAAGGCTCTATCATTATATGCAAAATTCAAGGCCATATATAAGATTATTCAAATCAAACATGCACATGAAGGATCAAAATGGTGAGGATAAGGTAATTACCCTAAGAAACCCTTGAATAAAATGTAGGGCATTACATCTCTAAACTGACTCATGGATAGAAACGATAGATCCAGTATACTCTACTTCAATAGTAGGTAAAGCCATAGTAATTTACTATTTGTAAGACCAATTCATGGGACTTTCCACAAGATAATTGATGTATCATGTGGTTTATTTACGATCGTCTAGATCTCTTTCCCAATCACTGTATGTGGGGTCAATAACTATTTTGTTCCCACTAAAAATGTAACAAGAAATTAAGGATTTTCCTCCTGATTTTTACTCAATACCATAGTTATTAGTACAATGAAGATAAATTAAAATTATTTTTTTGATTTCCAATGGATTTTATGGTGGCCCTAATAGGAGTGTGATACCAATGTCATAGTAAATAAAAGATCAAAATGAGTATGAGTCAAGTACAAAATAATTTCCACTTATTCCTTATAGAGTGTACCATCAATCAAAGGGAAAGAACTCTTGGAAGAATTTTTGACTCCATATTGATAAGGATTCACTATGGATTTGTAGTTTTTCATATTGAAGAGGTTTAGTATGTCTTCAAAATACTAGGCTTGATTAATGAAAATCCTTTCTTAGATTGTAAAATCTGATTACCAAATAAAAAATGCAAGAAACCCAATATAGTCATCTTAAAAGACTTCATCATCTAGGATTTCAAATCATGAATCTTCTTATTGGAACTTCTCATGATGATTAAGTCATCAATGTAGAGGACCAAAAGCAAGGAGTTTCACGTTAATTTGTTGTTGTATATTATGTGGTCATACAGACTCCATGTAAATCCATAGTTGATCAAGAATGTTTCTATATATTCATACTAATCTGGAAAATCTTGTTTCAAAATATGTAAGGAATTTTTCAATCAACATATATAAATCCATAGTTCTCACTACTTATGGACCTAAGGGGTTGGGGCATGTAGATTTTTTCTTGCATGTTTCCATGTAATAAGGTGTTTTTGAATTCCATATTATGGAATACCCCTCCCTTTATTACAACCAAGGAGAGTACTATCCTCATAAAATTAAAATTTTCAACTAGAGCAAGGGTTTGATGGTAGTCAACACCTTCAACTTGTGAGAAATATTTTCATACAAGTTAGGTTTTGTATGTGTCAATGGACCCATCTATTACATACTTAGTGTGGTACAACCACTTGCAACTAAATAGTTTTATTCATTTTGCATGTGGAAAAAAATTCCAAGTTGCATTATTTTTCAAAGAAAGAAGTTATTTAGTCATAGTTACTTGCCATTCAAGATGCTTAAAATCTTGGAATTAATACCAGTTGGGCCAAATGTGCAACACCATACATATGTTTTGATCTCATCAGGGTTGTATATCTTTGATCCTTTACCAATACACCAACCTCATTGTAAACATTTTGAAACCCTTTTGGTAGAGGCTATTTTGATTTTATAAGTCCATTCTAAAATAATTATTGCATTAGTGGTTGAGGTGATGGTTGTAACTACTATGGATCATAATTTTAATTGTTTTAATTCTTAGAATCAGAGTCACCTAAATTGACTCATTATTCATAATAGACCTCATAAGTTGTGTCAAAATTAGGAGAAGTAAATGGAGGAGTAATAGGATATTTTGACTTGAAAACCTAGTATCAAGTTCATCAAATAACACATACATATAATAAATCACTTTAGGGGTTCTCATAACTATA
>JARHVA010002155.1:1582500-1607500 GCA_037957365.1 Torreya grandis
GAAAGGTTGATGGTGGAACTTGTGTAGCAATCAAAGGGGCTATGTATAATGTCCTTGTACAAATAGGCATATATTTTTTTTAAAATCAAGTGATGATACCATACTTAAATACAATGGGACATATGTAACTAGATGTGTTGATATAGGAATATAAGTAATAATAGAAATGTGAACATATAAAATTGGATGATTAACAACTCTAAAAGTCACCTATTGTTCTTGTGTTTAAGATGATGCAATATTTTCTTGATATGCATTCTTAGATGCAAGGAGCAACTAGAAAACCTTATTCTCTTGTTTGGGACATTTTTGAAGTCTGTGATTGATATTGGACAACTCTTTGACCTTTTTAGGATCCACCACATTGATTTGACTTTGATAAATTATATCAAAGCTTTTAAGATCATATTACATAATATTATCATGTTCATGACTCACATCATCTCCAATGTGTACATAATATTTAAGGGTTACCTCATCATATTAATAAAATAAATTTATATCATCCATTTTAGAAGAGACTAAAGGAATATGAATATGATTTACAGGGATTCCACTTAATCTAGCACTGTACCTTAAAGAAATAAAGGATTTATATTTATTTAATGGCATGCAAAGATGTAAAATAAAAAAGGAAAATGGGGATAACTATACGAAATGTATTTTATTTTTAGGTTCTTGTATATGTTGATCCTTGTCATAAATAATGAACATAGCTAAAAAGTGCACTAACTATGGAGGATTCCACATTCTCCCCACAAAACCATCTCATTTATAGGGTACATTAAGTGTAACTTATTGGGGATAACCAATTATTGATGCACTAAAAGAATAAATGGCTGAAGTATTCCTACGAATGAAAGATAAAACCCTAGGCATTTTAGATATACTGAGGTACATGGAAACTATTTTTTTATATTTTTTTGTTGAATGGTTTGAGTATTGGGGTGGTACCCCTCACACCATAGTTTAGGGAAAACTAAAGATTACTTGGTTGAGAAAGATAGATATTTTGAGTTTTAAAACTATCAGAACATAGTTTCTAGGAAAATAAGGAACACAGAGATTTAAATAAAAATTAAAAACCACATCAAAAATCAATATTTTTATCTATAGAAGTTAGAAATTGTACACACTTGGGTGTATCAATTTCATCAATATCACCGTAAAAATACATCCTTATAAAGTTAGTGATACAATCAAATATTGAAAGGCATAATTACAATTCTAATTTAAATCATGCTTGCTTCACATTCTCTCAAAATTTTCAACTTCTTACAATGTTTACATGTTTCCCTTTATATCATTTGAGGGAGATGCTGTGAATCTCATTTGGTATTGTGAAAAAATCTTAGTTTCTAAATGAATATTTTATCACCATGTGCTAAATGTCGTCATTAGTTATCAAATAAATATTACATCCATACCTACCATGTTGACTCCAATTTACACATGTGGGTGTGTAACTTGGAGCTTCAAGTGTATACCAAACATGGGTCAAGATGATTTAGGTTAATCATACATGAGTTAATACCTAATATAATTTAACATTGAAATTATTACTTTATCATTCCCCCTTAATATTAACTTGGGGAGAAGAGTAAAATTAGAAAATAGGTCCTGATAACAAAGAGTTGATCAAGTACCCATGTACAAATCCATAGTGAAATCTTAAGTGTCATTATGGAAACCAATCCATCTTAAGAGAATACATGGATGGCCAGTCACTATATTTCTAAGTCAAATAGGAATCGGTACTCTATACGAGACTCACTCAAAGAAAACACTAATCATAAATTAGGAAAAATTGAGAGATATAATAATGATCTCTTAAAAATACATCACTTAAGTAGGTGCAAAGGATGCTTAATACCCAAATATGCCATCGAATGATAGAAGTAGGTGCATAGGATTATCAACACCTAAAAATGACATAAAATAATTGAAGTAGGTGAAAGGGACACTCAACACCCAAACTAGTAGTATTTTTACATCCCCCACCCCCTACATAATGATGAATGGTTGGAGTGGATGAAAATGTCTGTGAGAGTGGACTAAATCCACTAATCAAAAACCAAACAATGATAAAAATTAGGAATGCTAAAAAATACTCACAAAAAAGAGACTGATGAACTATCAAGGTGTTAAACAATACATAAAATGTCTCTAAATGAGGGATGGACATTGTTGTTATGGGAGAGACAATCAACTAAAATAGTAAAGGGTGAAAAAAATAAGGTACACATGCATGAAGGTAGACTAGGTATAAAATTAAATCCCCTTGTGGAAAATTATAATGAAAGTGAGTAAAATATATCCCAAAAGACACCAAAGGAAAGTGAGGAAGACATTGTATACAATAGAATAGCTCCAACAAGGAGACTATTGACTTGTTGAAAAACTCATCATAAGACTTGAAACTTGTTGGAAGAAAGAGCACTGTGAGGCAATATGAATAATGTACAGTATATGCTATTGAATAATGGAAGAACCATGTTGGTAGAGTCTAAAAAAATAGTGTCAATGATGGTGTCATAAATTATCATCAATACATCCCAAATAAAAATGAACGGTGGAAGAAGACACTTTCAAGTGATTTATTGTCATGGGCACAAATAGTGAATGCAATAAAATGTCTATATCATATTTAGGACTCTCAAGCATAATTAAATCTAATAAAGTGTTAGGACTCTCATGCTTAACAAATAACATGTCATTTTCTTAGGCCTGAGTGAAGGACAAGATGACTCATGACTCTCATGACTAAATTCAATATATCTTAAATTCTTAAATGTAGTATTACCAAGTCATTCAATATCCTATAAAAGTGTCCCAAAAATGAAAATTAGTGAAAAAATAATATAAAATTGTCCCAAATAATAGTTTAAATCACTTTCATGATAGCCAATGCCATGGAGAATAATCCATAAAATAGGATGGATGGGGGACACAATGCCCTATGCATGATTTTCAAGACTTCCATCAGAATATCCCAAGATACAAATAAATTAGGAGAAAAAAACAATAGTGTTATTCTAAAAAGAGATAAGCACATGAGCATTATGATCAATAATAGTGTGAGTTATGACAAAGGTAACTACAAGATTGATAGGATCATAATACGACTTAGTTATTGTAAGATCAAAATCTAGTAGAGCATCCAAGGGATACATGACAAAGTTGGAAACATTAACTAAATTTGGAACAAGTGGGATGCTTATGGGTCCCATAAGATCACCCCATTATTACAAAAATGAAATATTGACTTAAAATGTGTGAATGAGTAAGTCATGGTTTTCAATTTTAGTGAGGAAGAGCATGATTTATGTTGTGGGGGACCTATGTTCCTAAATAAACTTTAAAAATCACTTTTAGTTTGAAATTTAATATTTGATTGCATGAGTAAGTTTATAGTATGACACAAGGAAATTACAATCATAGATAAATATAATAAATTAAGAAAGGGGAATTGAAGGTATCTCTAGAGAACATTACAACATGATAATAAAGGGGCCTTGAATGAAAGACAAATAATAATGGGAGGTTATAGGAAAGGGGAGTTGAAGGAAACACAATAAAAACTAGAAGTGTGCCAAAGTATGAATATATAATATAATAGTATGTGCACAAACCAAAAGTGTGCCAAAAAAATGGAAGGCATAACCGACAAGACTACCTTAAGCAAGTGTGTATCCCCCCCCCCCCCCACCCACGCAAAAGTGAGTGTTGGAACTTTATGAGGAGTGTGATGCCAAAATAAATTCCCACAACAATGACATTTGTTAATACATTTTTAGAGTGTAGCACAACATAGGATCATGAAATTACATATAAAAAATCAAATAATATGAAATATTTTACTATTTAAATTTGCACATCTCATAAAAATATGCACCTTGAAAAAATGGAGTTTTTGATGCTTTTTGGTACCAAAAAAATATCACATTTGGAAGTGTAAGAGTTTGGATAATAAAGTAGACATCTAAAAGTGAGTGAAAAATGAGGCTTCCAAGTGGTGTATAAAAAATAGATATACAATGTGGAAGATATCTAAATCAACTTCACAATGTAAAAATAAGTGCTTACAAGCTAAATAATGCTCAAGATTTGAGAAAAATAGTGAAAGCATGTCTAAAAAAATGTGCAAAAAAAGGGGATTAAAAAATATGACTAGGCTCAAACTAGCATGGGACACACCAACTGGGTAATGTAGACAAAGCAAGAAGCAATGTTTTAGAAAAAAATAAGTTTTTATATGAAGGGTTTGATAGCCTATCAAAATGGGCCCCACCTGCCAATCTTTGTCGAGCAGAAAAATTGCTACAAAGATTTGAGTGCCAAAAATATACATGACCCACAAACCTTCGCTAATATAAATGAATCCACACAAGAATTTTATCCAACCAACCCACCAAATAAGTCAAACACATATGTGCTAAATTTTAATTTTGTTTAAAAACCATTTTTTTTTTGTCAAGGTGCCAACAATGGTTAAAATCAAAAGGGTAGCAAGTGGTGGATTTTATAACAATGTAAATTTAAATTTTTTTAATTATGGTCATGCAATGCAATTAAAAATTAGCTTTCAAACCTTTCAATTATAAACATACAATGACAAATTCAAAGTGTGATTATTTTTGTGGATTTATTTTATTGTCAGTGGAATTGATGGGTTATGAAGCTAGGCAGAGCCATGTAGGAAGGATGTAGAGGAGCCACATTAGGTAGATGTCTAAGAAATGGCAGAGATGTTTAGTGGTGGTAGGTCATGGTAGAGGTGGAATCCTAGTTGGTGGCATAGTAGGGTAAACAAGGTTGTGTGGAGCAGGGATAGATTGTGGGCATGGAAGATGTAGGTTGTAGTTGAAAAGGGAGAGGTTGGGAAGCAGTGGCTTGGTAGCATAATGATATGTTTATAGTGGAATGGAAATGATGTTGATGTGTTAAATGGTTGATGGTAGCAAGGTGGTGGCAGACAAGATGGTGGCCATAAATGGGAGGTGTAATAACATAATAGGGTGGAGTCAAGGCTTGATAGAGGATGGAGTGGTGGTAGATTAAATGTAACAAGTACAATGAAAGAAGCTATGGAGTGGTTTGAGAGGGATGAGATTTGGTAATAGTAGGTATGGGAGACACAAGTGGCATAAGGGTGAAAGCAAGAAGTGAGGGAGATGGAAGTGGGATGAAAATGGGAGGAAGGATGTTGCACAGGAATTGGGTGGAAATATGTGGATAGAGGGAGCTATGAGGGGTGTGGTTGAGCTTGTTGCTTAGCCATAAAAAAAATATTTTTGTGTTTGTGTTTAAATTTTTTTTCTTCATTTTTATTTAAAAATGAAAAAACATTTAAATAAAAACTATGGATAGATGTTTGATAAAGAAAATTTATACGAATGAAAATAATTTTGATTGAATTATATATATATATATATATATATATATATATATATATATATATATATATATATATATCATTGTAAAAAAACCATGTATTTTCATAAAACAAATTTTGAAAAAATGAAAAAAAAAGGCCCCCAAAAAATTAAACCCTTTTAGCCATTGATGACCAAAATTAACCAGGGGATCCCAACACACCAAAATCATCATAAGACCATTTTCTAAAAAATAAAAGCCTATCCAAACTAAATTTACTACTATTGATGCATCTATATATTTGCCCCAGAGCATGAATATTTTCAAGGAAGTGTGCAACAACTATTAAACTTGTTACATAGATCAGGAGCACCAAGTGATGGTTTTGAATGAAACAAAAGGATGAAACACCTTTCACACCTGCAATAAATGTGTCAAAAAATTCTGATCTACTACAAAATACAACATGACATCCCATTTAAATCATCACCACCAAGACATCAACACAACTCTCATTATCCTCATTTCAACATGATGATTCTAACTGAGTAGCATTTCTTGAAAATATGCATGTTTTGGTGAAAATATATAGATGCATCAGTAGTAGTAAATTTAGGGGGATAGGCTTTTATTTTTTAGAAAATGGTCTTGTGATGTTTCTAGTGCGTTGGGATCTCCTAGTCAATTTTGGTCATTAATGACTAAAAGGGTTTGATTTTTTTAGGCCCTTTTTTATTTCATTTTTTTAAAATTTATTTTATTAAAATACATCATCATATATAAGGATATACCTTGATATATCCAAAATATACCTTTATATATATATATATATATATATAATGATGTATTTTAATAAAATAAATTTAAAAAGTGAAATAAAAAAGGGCCCAAAAAAATCAAACCCTTTTAGCTATTGATGACCAAAATTAACTAGGATATCCCAACACACTAAAAACATCGCAAGACCATTTTATAAAAAATAAAAGCCTATCCCCACTAAATTTACTACTACTGATGCATCTATATATTTGCACCAGAACATGCATATTTTCAAGAAAGTGTGCAACAACTAGTGAGCTTTTTACGTAGATCAGGAGCACCAAGTGACAGTTTTCAGTGAAATAAAAGGATGAAACAACTTTCACAGATGTAGTAAATATGAAAACAAATTCTCATCTAATAAAAAATACAACATGACATCCCAATTAAAGCATCACCACCAAGACATCAAAATGACTCTCATTATCCTCATTTCAGCATGATGACTCTAATTGAGTAACATGACTAGATAAATGACTGAATGAGAAGGAGGGTTACAACATTGGATCTGATACTTTATTGAAATTTTGCACACTTGGGTGTATCAATATCACCAATATCACCTTATCCAAAACATCCTTTCACACTTAATAAAACAATCAAATATGGTAACACAAAATCAGAGTTCTAATTTATTTTTGCTTACTTCGTATTCTCTCAACTTGTTCAACTTATTACAATGTCCACACATTACCCTTTATAAAATTTTAAAGAGAGGTTTTAGATATTATTTTTTAGTGTGAAAAATTTTTATTTTCAAAATGAATAGTTTATCATCATGTGTTAAATGTCACCATTGGTTTCCAAATGAATAGTGCACCCAAACCTACCATGTTGACTCCAATTTACACATGTTGGCATGAAACTCAAAATTACAAGTGTATAACACATATGGGTTAAGAAAAAATAGGTTAAACATACCTTATTTGATACCTAAGTTAATCTTAACATGAATATTATTATTCTAACATAGAAGTCATAAATTAATCTGAAACCCTAGGACAAAAATTAGAAAATTAATACTAAAAAATGTACAAGTTCACAAATATGTTTTACCCTATTTTTTATTATAATATTTTGAAATTATGTGTGATTATAGGTGTAAAACTAGATAGATATCATAATGCTAAATATTTACAATAATCAATAATTTTTATTTTGATAATTTGTTAAATAAGGAAAACTACCATTGTTGGAAAACACTAAGAAGAAATATACTTATCATATGTGTTGATGATTAAAATTGTGTTGTTTCTAACACCAAAAATGGAAAGTTTCAGGAATGTGGGACTTGAAACCTAAAACAACCTCCAGATTTTAAAGAAGCTGGCTTTCCTTTATATCAAGGGTATAATGGGAAAAGGGATAAGAATTAAATAGAAACACAAGTGCAACTAAAGAAACTCTAATTATGGTGATGCGCCTAAATGTAATTCAACCCTTAATCCTAAGCATAGTGAAACTATATGTAAGATTCAATTACATTAAAGAGTGAACAAGGCATGATCAATGTAAAAGATAGAAATAATAGAAACAGAGGCTCACAACTTAGACTACTTTTGCAATGACACAGAAAATATTGATAAAGGCACAGAACTCTATCTTCTTCTTAATTATCCAGTCACATAAAAGGCACAAAAACATGCATAGTTACATAAACTTTTCAACTAAAGAAAATAGAATAAAGGCAAATGATATTCCTGATCACAGCTCTAAAAGTCTAAAACTCTTGACAATAGTCTCTCGCAGAAAATTCTCTCCAATCTTATGATGATGATTTTTGGTGATATCTACACCCCTCTTTATAGCCTTGGATTCACTCCAAATTGTATGTGTGTTCCAAATATAACAGCCCAATTGAACTCTAACTGAACTGAAAGTGTTTAACAGAAGATATTTCTTAGATTTCTAAAATGTTCTATCTCCCTGCAGTTCATTTGCTGAAATAGATACACATGACACTCTCTTCTATCAAATAGAAGAAGACACTTGGCTGATTTAACCTATTTTACTTGAAAACCTTCTTATTATTTAGGAAGCACTAGAAAATGATACTTGGTGGCTTCTGCATCACTTACTAAAGACACACGACACATTCTGCGTAACTTATACTCTTACTGTGTCTTCGCTTAGAAGTGTTTGGACCTTGAAATTTGTCACCATCCAATTCTACAAATCTAAACAAATTATATAGAAAATGGGACCCAAAGCACTTCTCATTTGATCAACTTCAAAAAAGGGAATAGGGACATGTGGCACTTTCTGCTTATTCCTGACAAAAGACACGTGGCGATCTCCACTACCTTTAGCTACCTTTTGAGAAACCTATGGAAAGTGACATGTGTCTATCTTCACATTGACCTATTTATATTAAATAAACAATCAGCCTCATTTCATACTTACACGGATGGTGACACTTGGTAGCTTTTGCTTGCATCAGAACAAAAACCTAGGACCCACCACAGTCTTAACTTATCAATGAAACAAAATGAAGATAATTTATAGGTTGACATGTGGTGGCTTCTATTCTCTTGAGCTAGGGATACATGGCATCTTATGTTGCTTTTATAAAAGTAAATTGAAACCTTCTACGATTGTCACCTGACACCTTCCGCTTGATCCTGAGAAAGCTTGTTGGAAAGAAGCCTTTGAAAAGTATATAAAACATGAGACATGGATGTCAACACTTGTTGCACTTCGCTGAGTTGCTATAAGACATATGGCATGTTGTGCATTACCTATTGAAATTATGGAAAGTGTCTCAGTCGATGACACTTGGCAACTTTCACTCGATTTTGGCACTTAGACAAAATTGAGGCAAAAAGAAATTTGAGCCCGCGCTCTGAGTCAAAACTTCACTATCTTGAACCAAAGTATTCAGGGACAAAATTTGGATTGCGTGACTGGAAATAGAAATGAAATGTAGATTATTTTTTACTCTATAGTTATTGGCGACCCCAAGGACTTTTGAGCCTGCTCAAAAAGAAACTACAACTCCTGCTTGATCAAAATGACAAAAAAAATCACAGCTTTAATAATGTTGTTTGATAGGTGGACCACTCATCGTCAGATAACCCTTGCTTATTCTATAATTCATTAAAGGATAAATCAAGGTTGATAATATCCTTGTGTGAAAAATTCTACAAAATCTGAACCATAGCCTTCAATTTGAATTCAAAATGAGAAACAAGAATCAAAATAGCTTCTACTTCAAGTACTGATGAATCATCCCTTAAATCCTAAAAAACTACCTGATCATTTTGCTTGGCCAACAACAAAGGTTTAATTTCATCAATCATTAGCACAGTGTTGTCATTAGGAAATAAAGAAGGAAGACCTAATTGCACTAGGCCTTCAATGTGTTGTTTCATTTCACTGATTCCTTCTTTCATTACATCGAGAAGCTCTCTGTAGTTGATGGCTGTGGAGTTACAACTGAGAACCTCATTCACTCACTTATCAGTGACCATTCTATCATCAATTTTTGCTGCTGAAAACATTCCATTTGTTGCATCATAAAGATTTTGCAGCAGCATTTCAGAGTCCAATACTCTCTCAAAAACTATAGCTAGAGTGTTTTCAACTGAATTCTCCAACTTTTCACACAATTTATGTGCATTTAGCAGGAAGGTGAGAGAAGGCTTAAGATGAATAATCTCTGAAGAGATTCTTTTCAGAAAGGGACATATCAGCTCCTTCACTAGATTTAACACTCCTACATTCTTTGGCCTATTGGTCAGCTCCAGTGTCAATTATTGTACTCTTTGTTGCTCAGCTTGAAATTGGGCTTGTATAGCCATGGTATTATTCTGTTCATTTAGTAGCTTCTATTGCAATTGAGTAACTTGTAACATGCTTTCGTCGCATTTTTCTTATAATGCTATTTTTTCTCGCCTTAGGGTTGTTACTGCATCTCTTACCTGCATTAGCCCTACTTTTAAGGAATCATTTCAAGCCTAGATCACCTGGTGATTCTGAAGAGAAATAGTATCTTGCAACTGTTTATTTAGACTCTCTATTTCATTATCTTTTCTATTGATTTTTGTGGTCAAACTGCTAAAATTTGCCTTCTCTTTGGCTAGATCAACCTCCATCTTCTATAGCTTTCATGATATTTTCAAGTAATCTTCAACAACTATAGAAGTGGATTTAGTTAGCAGCTCCATTTTGTCTTGTGGTCTGAATAGGGACATATCTATGGCCATTGCATTCATTGTGTAGTCTTCTGGCTACATCTGCTCACTTGGCTTGATTATATTTGGTGACAAATGAGTCACCATCAGTTGCTACTGAATTGGGTCAAATTGTGACCTCAGGTGTGGTGTAGCTAAGGCCTTATTATCCTTGATCTTATTTTTCTCTCTTTGGGCTTCCCTCGCTTTCTTAGCAGCATCTACTTGAGTTTGGAAGGTAGAAGGAGAGGCAATGTGCCCACCTGTAAAAGGTTGACCTTGTGGCAAACCATATGGAATAGCCAATTGTTGGCTATGGGCAACCTGAGGAGGTAGTTTCTTGGGAACAAAGAGAGAAAAATGAGGCAATGATAAAGCTTGAGTAGGGATGGATGGAGCAAAGTGAGAAATGGGAACAATGGAGGTGGTAGGAGATGTCATTTGACTAGATGGAATCATCATTCCTATAAGAGAAGAAAGGGATTGAGAAGGAAGAGGAGAAACAATACTTACCTAAAGAGAAACTACAATACTCTATAAATGGTATTGTGAGGGTTCTACCTCCTCTGAATCAAGCTAAAACTTCACCTTCTTTTGCTTCTTTGGTGTTTCTTCTTCTGGCTGTGCTCCCTTCTCTTCAATATTTACCACTACTGCTAGTGGTGCTTGTGGAGAGCTAGGAACCTCAATGATTGATGCTGATGGGGAAGCTTTTGGTGGTGAAGATATCACACTCTTTTTTTCCATGATGCTAAGAGATTGGAGCCAAACAGTCACAATGACTGGAGTTGCAGTTTGCCCTATGGCTTGTGATTCTTGGCTGGATCTCGCTCTGGCTTCTGGCTCTACACCTTGTATCAGTAAATTGCTTATGTTAGGGATAGATATAGGGGATGGATGGCACTCCTCTCAGAGTTCTTCCCACTTCTCATTTGAGTCCACATTACCAAAATAATGAGTTGTCTGACAAATTTCTTACCTATATTTCCAATAGGCTTCTATTTTCTCAATGTCCCAGTGTCTATTCTTTAATGCCCTTATTAAGCCAGAAGTCATTCTAATTTTAGGATCAAAATCCCTCTGCTTAACATAGAAATTTTCCCAAGGTCTATTTTGTTGAAGGGGCAAATCTGTTAATTCAACATAAAACCTAGAAATATCCTCTCTAGGATTTTTCTTATTTTCCCAAAAGGGGTGGCCCTCATGTGCAATTCTAGAAACAACCCTATTAGCCCTGATCCATGAAGATATGAAACCATTTGGGTCATATACCCATTTATCTTCGATTAGCAAGAAACCTAGGAAGGCTAGCTTTCTAAGAAACACAATTTTGGCATCTCTAGCCTCTAGTGTCATGTTGTTTGTCATCCATGGGAGGTCATACATTTTACTCTTCCTATTCCCAAAGCCATATTCATTATCTACTATAGACACCTTCCTGGTGACCTCTAAGAATGCTAACCTAAGAGTCAAAATCTTAGGTAGCAACATTGGTTCCCCACAAAAACCATGGACTCTAATAATTGTATGGTGGGATCGAAAAAAAATCACAAGGAATTGGGAAATTGGCCAGAAGGTTTGAAACACTTGGAAATAATCTATTTATAACTAGTTCTGGGCTCAGGTGACAAAAAGTAGGGGTAAAAAATAACTCACAGAATTCATATGGATCACTAGTTTTGACAAAATATGTGTCCATGCAGACACATGAGTTGTCTTTTGTAGACCAAAACTTGGGTCATACATATTAAGATGTATATGTTGGGAAAATATGCCAGAGTTTTGATACAACATAAGATGAAACAAATAAGAAGAATACCTGAAAACTCTTTTGATTTGAAGTGGGAAAGTTGCTCCACCATGGAATATGCAATTTGCTTAGAGAAATCAAGCTAATACCCCTGAGTCTTGTCGACAGTTTTCAACCTGAATAGGATAGCCATTTGTTCTCCATAAAAGGTCATATCATCTTTCATTCTAAAAATGAAAGCCATCATAGACAATGCATCTTGGCTAGCTTGTGCAAATTGGGCTCTTTCTGTAGGCAACATTGGCACAATAGGATCATCATCACCTAATTGAAATTCAGATCTTAAGAACCTGAACTAAGTATTGATGTTTGTCCATGTTTTTTGCATTTTAGCAATGGTGGGAAAAATAGCTATCTTATCATGATATAAGTCCAAAATTTCTCTAATAGCCTTTAGTGTAATCTTCACCATGAATGGACCCTGTTGTATGGTGTTTGAGGGTGCATGGAAAAGTCGGCACATAGTTCAACCAAATTAGGGCATGGATGCACACTTGGGAAAATGAATTGTGCCAGTTGAGAAGTCCATATCCTCATTCCAAATGTCTCATATTGTCCCACCTTGGCCCTCTGAAGACACCTTTGATGTGCCCCTTCTTTGAGATTTTTGCTACTAGTTCTTTGAAGAATTGGGTCCATGACTCCACCTACATAATCTTTTATCTTTGCTAGGTCACTTGCTTGACCAACTTCAGGGACTCTAATCAGTGGGTAGGTCTTTAATGGTTACACGGGGGCTGAAGCAGATGACTTGGTCATAAGAAAATTATCAATGGATTCATAAATCCTAGCTCCTTGTTGCAAAGACTATGCTCCCTCCATATCTATATCTATTTTTTGATAACTGGTATGAAATTTTGTAAAATAGAAAGCCCTTTCACTTAAACAGGTTTACTATGAGCTAAAAATGCAAGTAGCAAGGGTTTTCTAGTAGGCGTAGAATGTTTGAGAAACTATAAGCTTTAACTCTTGTTATGAAATATTTATTGATGCATCAAGTCTCAAAATGACATTAAACCCAGATAACCATTAGCAAATCTTACTCAATCTTCCTGGGACAACGAGATAGACACGTTGTGCAAGTGGCTGCACAAGGTACTTTTGGGAATTTTAAAGATTTGGGAGACATTAAATGTGTCAAGAATTTTGAACATTTTGAAAAAGGATCTGAGATGTGGCTATGTGTTCAAAGAACACTTATTTAAAAGAAGAGCGGGAAAAAAAAATAGAAAAATAAAGCAACTAAGAAAGGGAAACTATCTAACTATAATGCATTAGAGACACAACCTAACTAAAATGTTTCAAATAGATTTCATTCACAAGAATCTCTTTAGGTTTGCCTTCCATTGTTTCTATCTCAAATGAATTTATTTCTTTACATGCACAAATTTTATAAGGGCCAGTCCATAATGCTTCAAATTTAGTGTGCTGACCTGGCTTGGCAGATCTTGCATCCCATTTCAAAATAATTGAGCCTGTTTCAAAATGGGGATTTGAATTCCTTTTATCAAAGAAGTCTTTAACTATTTTTTGATGCTTTACTAATGAATCATGGGCTGCATCCCTTTTTTCTTGAACTTCCAAAAGTTCTGTGAGTCTGACCTGCATGGGGCCATTTTCTTCAATTTCAATCTGTTTGATCAACTAGAGAGCAAGAATCTCCAAGCTTAGGGGTATTACATCAGATTTTCCATATACCAATTTATATGGGGACATTTTGATCACCTGTTTAGGTGTGATTCTATCAGACCATAGTGCTAAATTGAGCACCTTATGCCATTCTTTGTGATGATCAGCCCCTATTCTTTTGATGAGTCTAATCAGGTTCTTGTTAGTTGATTCTGCTAAACTGTTACCCTGAGGGTAATAATTGGAGGAATTTTTTAGATATATTCCATGCTTTAATGCAAAGTTAGATACTTTAGACACTAAAAATGCTTTAGCATTATCTAAAATTATGGTGCGAGGAGCCCCAAAGTGAGTAGTGATACTCCCTAGAAAATCTAGGATCACATTTTTTGTTGCTTCTTTAAGTGGCACTGCCTCGGTCCATCTGGTGAAATAATCTATGGCAGTTAATATCCATTTGTGACCCATACTAGACATTGGATTTATCATTCCAATGAAGTCAAGACCCCACTGAGCAAAAGGCTCATCCATAATTATAGGACTAAGGGGCATTACTACATTCCTTCTCATCCCCACATAATATTGACAAGATTGACATTTTTTAATCAGCTGATAACAATCTGTAAATAAAGTAAGCCAAAAATAACCTACCTCACTTATTTTTATAGCTGTGGTCTTTGAAAAAAAATGTCCACCTGATACTCCATGATGCATTTCATGTAGTATTTTCTTAGCCTCAGCCTTTTCTACACATCTTAACAATTTGCCATCAAAATTTCTTCTGAAAAGAACCTGTTCAATTAAAATAAAGTGAACTCCTTATATCCTATAGTATCTTCTCTTATTTTGAGGGAGTTCTCTTGGGTAAATCCCTTATTTCATAAAATGAATCCTGCTTGTGACTGAGGATTCTTGATCAACCTCTTGTATCCTTAATACAATTTCCTTTTCTTCTTTTGAATTTGTCTCTTCAGGTATCATCTTTTCAAGCTCTTGAGTCATATATTGGCACAAACTCCTGCCTATGACTAACTTAGTGGGTTTGATCTCTACATCATATTCAAGGATCTTGGTTATCCAGTTAGCTCTCTTTTTAGTAATTTCTCCTTCCATGATGTATTCTCTAACACTTGGGTGAGCTACAAGTATCAGAATTTTGATTCCTAATACCATATGCCTGAATTTCTTGAGGGCTTTTACCATAGCATATGCTTGTTTCTCTATAAAGTTGTATCTAATTTCATACTCCCTGAGAATTCTTGAGAAAAAGGCTATTGGGTGATTTCACTCCTGTTTATCATCCTTTTGTGTTAATACAACAGTAATACTTAACTCTCTTCTATAGACATACATTACAAAAGGCTTAGAAAAATCTAGGTTTCTATGTACTGGGGTGGTTGAGATATCTTTCTTGACCTCTTCAAAGGCTTGCCTTCCTTTTGTAGTCCACTTGAAAATCAAGTCTTTCTTTAACAAGAGTGTCACTAGTCTTACTAAGCCTGAAAAATTGGATATGAACCTACTGACAAAATTAATCTTCCCCAAAAAGGACTGAACTGCCTTTTTATTTACTGGAAGAGGTAGGTTCATTATAGCTATAAATCTTTTAGGATCTATGGAAACTCCTTATTTAGATACTATATGTCCTAATAATTTGTCTTGAGGTACAACAAAAATGCATTTCTTGGGATTCAGTGATATTCCAAATTCTTGACATTTCCTGAAAATAGATTCTAAATGATCAACAACAATTTTTGAAAAAATAGTAACATCATCAAGATAAATTAGGATGATCTTATTTGTAAGTTCCCCAAATGCTACATCCATAGCTCTTTAGAAAGTGGATCCTACATTTGATAGGCCAAATGGCATCTGAGCGTATGTAAATGTTCCCCATTTGGTAGTAAAATTAGTTTTGTATTTGTCTTCATCAGCCAACCAAATTTGATTGTATCCAGGGAAACCATCTAGCAAATAAAATCTCTCTAATCTAGCCACATTTTGTAGAATTTGTTCCATGGAGGTAAATGTATAGTGATCTTTTAGAGATGCTCTATTTAGATCTTTGAAATCTACACAAAGTCTTATATCTCCATTATTTTTTCTAACTGGTACCAGATTTGATACCCAGGTTGAGTGTTTGATTGAAAAAATTATTTTAGAATCTAAAAGTTTTTGCAACTCATCTACCATTAGAGGTTCAATCTTTGGATTTACTGGCCTCTATTTCTATTTGATGGGCTTAGATCCTTCAGTCAGTTCTATTGTGTGCTAAATAATGTCTCTATTGTATCCATGAAGGTCTTCATAGCTCCAGGCTATGACTCTATCATATTTTTTACATAATTCAACTAGTCTTTCCTTTTCTCCTCGAGTTGCAGAATTTCCAACTTTTAATTTTTTCCCTTCACTCATCTCTATTTTAGAATAGTCTACTTTGTTTACTTGGAATCTTTTCTTCTCCAAACTTACATCTTCTGGATCAAATAGATTCTCTAAAGTGATCAAGCCTTTGAGAAGCTTATTAGTCTTTAATTGTATGACTTGATCTCCATATGCCTCTTCAATTTTGGTTTGTAATTGATCAACAAAATCATTTGATTGTTGTAAAAATGAGAGTACCTGAGAATCATTTTCAAATACTTGCCAATTATCATCATTGTCTAGAATAATTGGCCTCACTATAACTTTTACTGACTCATTGTTAAATAATAGGCCAGTTACTAGATGAAACTGTGAGCCAATCTGGGCCATCCTATCAGCTTCAAAATTTTGAATCCTAGGGAATAATTCAATATTGAAAGCTTCAAAATCTTCTATTAAGTCCCAAATCCTATGTCTGTAGGATCTCATCCTTACATTTTTGGCTATTGCCTTTTCCCTAATTTGATTTACTACTAATTCTGAATCTCCTTTTACTATTAGATTCTTTATTCCCTTTTTCTTGGCTAACAGGAGCCCATATACTAAAGATTCATACTCAGCATAATTATTAGTACAAGCAAATTGGAAACAGATAGCCCTTAAATTTTTTTCACCATTTGGAGCAATAAGACAAATTCATGCTCCAACACCATTTTTACTTCTAGCCCCATCAAAATTTAAGGTCCAAATTTCTAAATCTTTTTCATATTCTTGAGTAGTTGGTGTCTCTTCCATTAAAAAATTAGGTATTTCATGGTCCTCATCAAAAATGACATAAGTGCCTAGACCAGTAGAGTCATAATTTCCATATGGATCACTATGCATCATAGCTAACAACTAGTTCTTTTCTTCTTCTTGATCATGCTCAGTCCAGTTGCCTAACTCTTCCACAAAATCCCTTTCTTCCTTATTTAACATAGCATGATCTTCCTCTAATTTTGATGTTGGTTCATTGGTGATATGATCTTTTGATAGTGGTTCAGATAGAATTTTCATCTTTGAACCATATTTGGTTCTCAAGATGAGGTGAGACCAATCAAGAGACATATATCCTCCTATTTTGGTTGTAAAGTCTCTGGATGAACATAAACCAAAAATATGAGGTATATCTATGACTAATACATCTTGATTGACAATTATATTGGGACAAGTATATAATTGCAATAGGAGTTGTTTAATTCTCCCTATTATTTATACTATTTTTCCATCTAACTACATAACTCCTTTTGTAAGGGGTTCATACTTTATTTTTAAAGCATCAGCTATTTGCTTAGGCATTACTATAGTACTAGCTCCTAAATCTATCAATGCATTATGTAAGAGTTTCTTTCCAACTATTAGAGTCAAATAGAAAGGCTCTGGTTTGGATTTACTTACCCTTGTTGCATTGTTTACAAACTCTGTTGTCTTCAGAGGAACTGTGTCCTTGAGTTTTTCTTTATCAGTAAGTCCTTCTTTGGTACCATTATGCTTAGGCATTTCTTGGCCTTGTAGAGCCTCTTTTAACAACATATTTTGTTCAGAAATAGCTAGTATGTCCCATATTGATACTTGTCCTAGAGTCCTCTTCAATTGTTCCACCACATTCATTGGTCCCAATGCTTGATTTCTTTGAAAATAAGGATATCTTTTTTTTCTTGAACTTGTGTAGGAATCACTTGGTTCTGCACTAGCTAAGGCACTTCTTGTCTGACACTTGTGTTTCTTTAACCTTGAAATGGAGCATTCTCCATAACTTGACTATTTGAAACTTCAAGTTGTTTCATCATTCTTCTCTTTGATCTAGTATAGTAGTCTTATTGCACTACTGGTTTCTTGGAAAGTAGAATCTTCAACCCACAAAAATAGAGCATGTTCAAGGACTATTTCTTCTTCTTGTTGTAGAGACTTCCCTTGCATCTGAGCCATTAGAACTAAATTTTGCATACCAGGAGACTGATAAGTTTGTGCATCTGATGTATTGGCAAATTGTCCATCCATTCTTCTTTGCTGTGCTACCTTATGTTGTAGATTACCCATGGGACAATCTCTAGGTGTATGAGCATTATTACAAGGAAAGCACTAGGCATTGGTGCTATCTGCATAATTATTTTTCCCTTGAACAATTTCTCTATTTGAATTGGGGGGAACAATCTATGAGGGTGTAGGGACTGCAACTAATTGGTTTGCTGGCTGAGAGCTATTTTCCCTTTGATGACCTTGATATTAGTTTAGCTGTGACAGAAATTTATTTCCTTAATAGCCTTGATATTGAGGTCTAGGGTAAGGGTTATGTTGTCTCTTTATGTTAATCAACTCATTATAATGTCTTTAAGATATTCTTGATATCATCCATCTCAGATGACTGAGTAGGGACAAGTTCTTTAGCAAGTGGTTGAGGATATTGATACATAGACATAGGTGGGGCTATGGATTTAGGGGCTTTTTGAAATAATGGCAAGGTAATTTCTAGAAACATGGGCATGGGAGGCCTTGGGGGAAACTTTCTAGCATCTATCAAATTATTTTCAGCTTTGACTACATAGTCATAAGCCTCTGGTAGAGTATGACCTCCAAGTGACTGAATCATAACAGATATATCTAAAGTTAAAGCCTTAAGATAAAAAAACTATAGCCATACCTAATAATGGTCTAGTTGTAGCAGGAATCCTTTCCCAAGTCTTTTGAAATATGAAATTGAAGTCAGTCATTGCTTCTTGTGGTGCTCTTTAAATAGTAATCAATTATTGCAATAGAGAAGACTTATCACCTTTTTCTTCAAATCTTTCAAAGAAAAGATCTCCAAGTTGATCCCATGTAGATATTGTATTTAGAGTCAAGGATCGGTACCATTCCATAGCCTTCCCTTTAAAAGAAGCTGCTAATAACCTTATAGCCACATTCTACTATGTGATAACATGTATAAAACAGACATCTGATACATCTTGAAGATGTTCTTTAGGTGTTTTAAAATCTTGCCCACTAAATTTGAGTAGAGCTTTCAAGGAATTTACTGGGATAGGATCCCAAGTGGCTAGTGGTATTGGGAGAATCAAAGGACTAATAGTGTTCCAACTTACATAATTCCTTGGGGTTATAGGGGCTCCCATATTTACTCTTGGTATTGGTATAAACTGATTGACTCTTCTTCTTGGAATAGTCACCAAAGGTGGCAAAAGAATACCTGGATTTATAGTAGATTGAGATCTGGTTACTAGTCCATAGCTTTGAGTCCTTATACCTCTCTGGTTCATACGGTCTTGAAAGAAACTTCAAGATGGTGTCCCATTAGGTGTGCCAAAAACTATTGATGATTAAAATTGCATTGTTTCTAACACCAACAATGGGAAGTTTCAGGAATGTGGGACTTGTAACCTGAAACAACCTCTAGATTTTAAAGAAGCTGGTTCTTCTTTATATCAAGGGTATAATGGGAAAAGGGATAGGAATTAAACATTAACACAAGTGCAACTAAAGAAACTCTAACTATGGCGATGCGCCTGAATGTAATTTGACCCTTAATCCTAAGCACAGTGAAAATATATGTAATATTCAATTACATTAAAGAGCGAACACAACATGATCAATGTAAAAGATAGAAACAATAGAAACAGAGGCTCACAACTTAGACTACTTTTGCAATGACACAAAAAACATCAACAAAGGCATAGAACTCTATCTTATTATTAATTCTCTAGTCACATAAAAGGCACAAAAACATGCACAGTTACATAAACTTTTCAACTAAATAAAATAGAACAAAGGCAAATGATATTCCTGATCATGGCTCTAAAAGTCAAACTCTTGACAATAGTCTCTCACAGAAAATTCTCTCCAATCTTTTGATGATGATTTCTAGTGATCTCTGCACCCCTCTTTATAGCATTGGATTTTCTCCAAATTGTTTGTGTGTTCCCAATCTAATGGACCAAATGAACTCTAACTAAACTGGAAGTGTCTAACAAAATATATTTCTTAGATTTCTAAAATGTTTTATCTCCTTGTAGTTCATTTGCTAAAATAGATACACAGGATGCTCTCTTCTATCAAACGAAAGAGGACACTTGGCTGAATTCCCTTATTTTACTTGAAAACCTTCTTATTATTTAGGAAGCACTATAAAATGACACTTGGTGGCTTCCACAACACTTATTGAAGACACATGACACATTCTGTGTAACCTATACTCTTACTGTGTCTTCTCTTAGAAGTGTTTGGACCTTGACATTTTTCACCATCCACTTCTCCAAAACTAAACAACTTCTATAGAAAATGGGACCCAAAGCACTTCTCATCTGATCAAATTCAAATAAGGGAATAGGGACATGTGGCACTTTCTGCTTATTTTTGACAAAGGACACATGGTGATCTCCGCTACCTTTAGCTACCTTTTGAGAAACCTATGGAAAGTGACATGTGTCCATCTCCACATTTCCCTATCTATATTATAGAAAAAATCAGGCCTCATTTCATACTTACATAGATGGTGACACTTGGTGGCTTCTGCTTGCCTTAGAACAAAAACCTGGGACCCACCACAGTCTTTACTTATCAATGAAACAAAATGAAGATAATTCAGAGGTTGACACATAGTGGCTTCTGTTCTCTTTAGTTGGGGATATATGACATCTTTTGTTGCTTTTAGAAAAGAAAATTGAAACCTTCCACGATTGCCACCTGGTGCCTTCAGCTTGATCCTGAGAAAGCTTGTTGGAAAGAAGCCTTTGAAAAGTATATGAAACATGAGATGCGGATGTCGACACTTGTTGCACTCCACTGAGTTGTTATAGGACACATGGTGTGTTCTGCATTACCTATTGAAATTATGGAAAGTGTCTCAGCCAATGACACTTGGTAGCTTTTGCTTGATTTTGACACTTAGACAAAATTGAGGCAAAAATAAATTCAAGCTCGCGCTCTGAGTCAAAACTTCACTATCTCAAACCAAAGTATTCAGGGACAAAATTTGGATTGTGTGACTGGAAATCGAAATGAAATGTAGAGTATTTTTTACTCTACAATATGTATAGAATTATTTTATCTGTTTCAAATGTCTAAAAGTGGAAATCAATAAAATATATGACTATCCATTGTATAGATTAGGAATTAAATAAAAAAGTGCTTATGGACATGCATATTATAAGTGAACATTAGCGCAAGCCATTCAAGTTTGTTGACCATGAATTTTTCCTAGTTGACTATGATATTTGATTAATAGAGGCAGATAATTTTTTTTTGATAGTGATATATCCAAAAATTAATAAAAGGATATACCTTGATAGGAAAATTGTATGTAGATAGTAATGTAAGTTGCATGAATCCATTGATCACAGACTTTTCTTATTTGACTGTGATAAGAAAATGACTCTTATGCCCTCTACATGTGTGTCTATTGAGTAACATGAGACATCATAATTAAAATTATGCCATGAAAATTTACCATTTTATTAGTTTTTGGTTGAAAACCTCAGGGTACCTTGATATATTGAAAAGTTATAAAAGATAGTGGAGTGTAATGGGATGAGCTGACCTAAATCACCTCATTGATGATTAATTATTTCCTATGTATCCAATACTACAAAGAAGGATCTAATCTCACATAACTATCCCAACTAGAGTGAATGTGAAATTTTGATCCTTAGATATATGTATGTAGCTATAATAATGAATTTGATATTTATACAACTAGAAAAAACCCAGTGACACCCTAAGGACAACTTATGGTTTTAAAGTGTTCAAGATCAATATGTTTCATCTTAATTTGTATTAATTGTCATGATAATGAGATGTAATAAGAATATAATTAATATTTTAAATTATGATAATTAATCATAAATTTGAATGTAAAATGCTTGAAATAGAATGAATAATATAAGTTAATAAATATGGAAATTAAAATATACGATAAGATAATTATTAGTCCATGTATTGTGCATGACTGAGATAGGTTTCAAGGAGTAATACAAGTATAAATTAGGATTGATAAATTATTAGTTTAAGTTTTGGATCTTTGTTCAAACCTAGATAGTATTACTAGACCCAGTTAGTACTATTTGATGTCATGTTTTGATTTGGATGGAATCATTCCTAGATATTCTATTTCTCTAGTCATTATAAATAGGTTCCCTTGTTTATCCTTCAGCTATCAATGAAATCTTGAGGTCTGATCATATACACAACATACATAATCCATCTCCTTCATCTAAAACCCAAGTTTCACTTGTAAAGGGGTAAAATTTGTACAAAAATCTTGGGAAGTGTAATACGATGAGCTAACACAAATCTCCCCGATGATAACTGACTACATGCCTATGTATCCTACTCTGAAGATAAAATTCAATATGCACATAGTATTTACCCTAATTGTGAATGTGAAATTGTGCTCCTTTTTTATATGAATGCATCTAATGATTTAATTTTCAACACTCGACAATTTTTTCTTTGGACTTGGCTTGGTATGCTTCATACTTGGCTTATGACTAATCCTAGTGACTAATTTGTAATTTGGGAGGAATAAGTTAGTTTTTATCAATGTGAATTAGTGTTATTGAAATTTACTCAATAAGTGCAAGATGGTTTAATAATATTAGGCTTATTTTTATTTATATGTGGCTCTTTGGGTGATTTCTCACACCACTCAAACTAATATATAATTGATTCTTGGTATATGTGATATAATTTTTTCATGATGTGATATTTTAAATGAAATATTGATTTATCTTTTATAATTATCCTATTGACTTTATCAAAGTAACTTTTGTAACTTTTATTGTTAATTATTAATTTTTTCAATCATTCTTTCTCAATTTGTTATTTTAAAAACTTATGTTTTTCCAATTGTTCCTTTTTTAATCTTGCTTGTAGGTAAGTGTAGGGAAATGATGGGCCAAAAGGGGGTCTTAAATAAACATGTTTTTTCTAAAAAACCAAAAAAATCAAATTGTATGGATTATTTGAGACACCTATATTCAAAAATTAAAGATGTCATGTGAACATAAATTGTAGCACTTGGAATCTAATTTATAAACTACTATTTTTTTTTTTGAAATGGTCAAGCATTATTAGGTCATATGTTAGAATTTGAAGAGATGGTACTATTGTTGAAAAATATGAGTAGATAAATTTTTGTGTGGACCATCATATTTTGAGAATCGTTTAGTTTTTTTTAACCCTTTGGAAGAAAGTTAGATAAGATCATTTAGTTTGTAACCCATATTTTTAAAAAGTTAATTAATGAATATTTTTTAAATTAATTTCATAAATAAAGAGACTCTGAAATATGATCAATAATGTATAATAAACCGTGTGTCAGCCCTAACTACCTCAAAAATAAAAAAAGTTAGATTTTTTTAGAATTCGTATAGAATTAGGTCTAGTTCGCAACCATATATATTTTTTTCAGTTTGAATCAACGAATCAAAATATACATAAACAAAGATGAACATGTATAGCTACAGAATATAGTGTTATAAAAAGACTTACTTATAAATAAATATAGATGAAAACCTTAAAATTAATGAAAATATATATATTTAGGAAGATGAGAGTGTACTTGATGTTGTAGTGATATTTTAAATAGAAAGTTTGATAAGATTCATAGTGTTTAGCATGGCCAAAGTTGAATTTTTGTATTTTAGTCAAAAATATACTTTTAACTATGTTTTTAGGTTTGTACCTCAGGATCAAGAATCTAATCTATTCTCGAGCCTTCATGCATGTGTCTAAAAATTGAAATATAAGAAACATGTATGCAAAATTACTATGTATACAAAATTATTGCATACATAGTATTAACCACATACATGATAATATCATGTATGTAGATTTATCATGTAGGTAGTTTATGGTGAAATGCAATTCACCATCCTATTATTTTTTTATAGTTTTTTTATACCAATTACAATAAAAAATTATAATTTATGGTTTAAGGTATAGGGTATATAGTTTAGGGTACCATCACGAAGGTAATTGAGGATAATTCGAGGTGATTAAACCCATTTTTGACTATATAATGTGGTTTTGGACATAATTAGCCCCCAAAACATCATAAATTGAGCCAATTCGTCAATTAGTCTAATAAATAATGTGGTTTGCAGTGAATTAATCCATGTGAATGTAATTATTACTCTAAAGGATGTTAAGTGGGGTTAAATTGATTTTTTTAAGGTTTAGGGTTTATGATTTATGATTTAGGGTATATTGAGTTTAGGTTTTAGGGTATAAGGTCTAATCATGAAGGCACATGGGCCAAATTGAGCTTCTTTAACCTATTTGTGATTACAAAATATGATTTTGGGCTTAATTGGCCCTGGGAACATCATTAAAAATTGAGATAATTAGTCAATTGTGGCAATAAGTGATGTGATTTAGGCCAAATTTAACCCTATGAACATAATTATTACACTAAATGACGTTAATTGAGGATAAAATGATTGGTTTAAGGTTTAAAATTTAGGGTATAGGGTCAAATCATGAAGGCAATTGAGATGTTTGAACCCATTTGTGAGTATAGAGAGTGATTTTGGGCACAATTAGCCACAATGCCACCATAAATTGAGATATTAAGCCAATTGGGAAAATAATTAATGTGATTTGCATTGAATTGAGCCCTATGAACATAATTAAGTAGGGTTAAATCAAATGGTTTAAGATAAGTATGTTTACAATTTAAGGTTTAGGGTTTAGATTTTAGTTCTTAAGGATTAAGGGATATATGGTCTAGGTTTTAGGGTATAAGGTGTATGCGAAGGGAAATGCAACTAATCTATAAATCAATCCTAGATTAGAGAAT
>JARHVA010002155.1:1612500-1645000 GCA_037957365.1 Torreya grandis
AGACATGGGGATGGATTGCAGCCATTGATGGGAGTAGGGGTGGGAGAGGCACATGCCTAGTATGCCTTGTCTCTTAAGAAAATAGTGCACATGGTTACCACGGTCCAATTTATATAAGTACAAGCCTAGGTGGCTAACCTATAGGGATAGGTAGTAGAATTGAGATCCCAACTTTGCCTTATTAAAACATACCATGTATAGGGGAGAGTCCCATGCATCTACGTGGAGTGTGGTTAGGTTATATGATGGGAATTATGGATCCCATCCGTAGAGCTAGATTTATGTATTTTATATTTTGTACCTTGTATTGTATAAAACACATGATATATATAAATTTTAGTTTTGACAATTGGATTTTGATCTCATGAGTTTTACTTGGTTATGGATGTTGATGCATGGATATATTTCTTTCTAGTACATGTATTTTTATTTTTTTCATATGCTATGGGAAATATACGTGGATTGTTTTATTTTATAGCATTATATGATACACATGCATGATTAAAAAATAAAAAGGCAAAAATGACGTGAAAAAGTATAAGTAATCAAAATAAATGCACTACACACTATATCACGATGGGAAATGTGTAATAACAAAATATGGCTAAGTATAATAAACCAAATATGATAAAAAGGATAACAAAAGATGACTAAGTATAATAAACCAAAGATTGTAAGAAATATAACAAAATATTTGTAAACCATGAAAAAGGTTTTCACTAAATTAAAACAAGCGAAATCACACTATATCACATTGGGATTTATGAAAATAGTGTAATAAAATGGAAGGCATCAGAAAACCAAATGTTAACAAAAAAATTTAAGTCAATCAATCATAATAAATCATGTTGTGAAGTATAAAAGAGAAACAAAATTGGAAAAATGAACTTAATTTGATAGCACTAATTCAAGCTAGGAAGTATGAGAAACTTAATTAAAATGGTTGAATTATTACATACAATTAGAAAATGAGAAGATAAAATATGAAATATCAATGAATTAATCAGATAAAATATGAAATATCAATGAATTAATCATAAAACATACCATATCAAGATGGGAAACATGTCAAGGACATGTAACTCATGATCAATCATGACTTATCTTAAATTTAACACATGTAATTTCATTGTTATGTATGTATTGGAAAATTTTATGATGAATGATAGGTCCTATCCATGGTCTTACACTATAAATCATAAAGGGAAAAGAAATGGGGTGGAAATAATGGGAAAAATATGTTAAAAGGGATGTTTGGAATGATAATTTGGTAATTTTTTAGGAAGACCTGGTCCTATCGAAGCTCTTACACTACAATTCAAAAATATAATCCCTAGGGGGGAGTGATCTGTGAACAAAATAATATTTCTCAAGGAAAAATATTAGGATTGTGGGAAATGAATGAGGGAATGTAAAAAACATAACATAGGCATCTTATCAGAAGACCTTAGGAAACATGAGGCACACTAAGGACATAAAAATATACTAAGTGACTAGTGACCATCAACATATAAAGGATACCTATTCACAATAAATAAAATCTATATAAATATTAAATCATGTTGGTTGTTTGAACAATAAAAATTAAAATGGACCTACCTTCCCACAACATGTTCCCCATCCTCAACACCTCTTACAGATTCATCAGTCTACTATGAAGATTGGGTACTTATGTGAGAAAGTAGGTAACACTATTTTTTTTTTCAATTCTTCTTTTCTAATATATTGGCCTATCGTATCCCAAGGGACCTTGCCTCTATCATGAGGCCAAATGTGGAGTTTTTATCTTTGATTAGAAAAAGGATTTGTGCTTTAAATCATGTCGTTTACTGTGCTTTGACTTTTTTAAATTTTAATTTCGCCTTTTGTTAAAATGATTTGGCTTTTAAATATTTATGGCTTTTAATATTCCTCCTCCATACATACTTAGAATTACCAATCATGAGAGAGAATGATACTTTGGCTAAAGGAAACTAAGTATCCAAAGACATGACTAATTAAAACACATACGCTTACCTATGAATCAACATGTTATCTCAAGTTTTAACCATGTGTATGTTGAATTTGTTAAAGGAAACAAGGGGAATAAAGGGAGATCCAAAATGGGTAGATAAAATGAGATTATATTCATTTTATAGAGATAAGGTAATAAACAATCATGAAAAAAAAGTAAGATATTCATGGAAATAAATGAACACAAAAAACATGTAATCATGAAAAGAACCATAATATAACATAAGGAAATAAAGTGACATCATAGATAACATAGAATGAAAGATATAAATAGCCATATAAAATGTATGAAAATTTGACACAATATCAAATCATATAAAATAGATAAACATAAACTTGGAGCACACATCCAATCAAAAATGAAGAAGAAAGTGAAAAAACACCATGTAATGTTCATAAATATTGGTAAATTTCTCCATGAACATTATCCAAAACATATGATAAATCTCTATGAATCTAGACTCTAACTTTAGCAAGGGCTGCATCGATCTTTAGAGAAATCTAAAAAAATACCTCTCATCAAATCTCCTCGATATAAAATATAGTTAATCCTGAAGGATCATGCTCATGAGGACCATCATACATGGGATACTCAAGAGAAGTAATAAGAGTGGAATGTATGGGATATGAAGGAGTCACTAGTGGATAAGGGGCCAATGGTTAAGGAGGATGCACAAGTGGAGGGATCACAAGTGGAGGAATGATAGGTGCAGGAACCACATGTGGAGGAACCACAAGGGAAGAACTAGCCATAGGTGAGGGAACCATAATGAAGAATGGGGATCATTTTTTCATGGGTAACCTATGGGAGGAGGGATACCAGGCATAAGAATGGTCATAAGGTGATCCTAGAGATGTTATTAGAGGATGTGTTAATGATCAGTGTAATGGGTACCACATTGGTGCCATAGATAATAGACCCACCATATTTGGGAATATGTTTAGGTAATACTTTTAAGGGAGGCATAGCCTTGTCTATTGGTTGAATAAGATTAGGATGCAAGGTGTCTATATATTATTAAAAATTATGAAAATGAGTGCAAGAATGATTATTTCTACCATGAAAGCAACCTATACACTTACTAGTAGACTTTATGGGTGTACTAATAGAATGAATGCAAGTAGAAGAAGGGGAAGGTTGATATAATTTACACTCTCTAGTCTAATGATCATCAAATTTATGAATTTCATAGTATAGCTGAGTAGCCTATTGGGTGGGAAAAGGAGAAAGATGTGATAAAGGAAGTAGGTCATCACCAAGGGGAAGCAGTGCTATTAGAGAAACTAGATGAGGATCAAATAAAGGAGAAATAGGATCAAAAATAGAAAGAGGCTTAACTAAAGGGAGAGTGGGAATACGATCTATACTAGGCTCAACTAAGGGAGAAGTAGGATGCACAGAAGGTTGAATGATGGTAGAAATCATCTCAAGGGAAAGCTGGCTATAACTATCTTGGTATTTAATGAAGTGATAGGGACTAGTCATAACATGATTGATAAACATGCTCATAAGAGGTTATTTAGAATTATGAGGTGTGTGAACCATCTCTACAATACAAATAATAGGAATAATTATAAAATTAGGAACTATATAAGATATAATTCATTAAGATAAATGGAAAGATTGAAACAAATAATAATAATAATAAAAGTTCTCTACATCTCAATCTTGAACAAGACCTCATAGAATTGGGTCATCTAAGGTATAACCATCATCATAGTTAGGCATATGCATATCAATTACATAATTAGGGTTTACCTTATCATTATCAATGGTGTGATGAATAGAGTGCCAAGTCTTAGTTAAGACTATAGGTATATTGTCACTAGGTGGTTGATGGGAACACATCTTTAGATAAGATGGAATCTAGGAAATGAGATGAGGAAAGAGATCATATATTTTTTTTATATTGAGGTTTATCTCCTCAAGTTCATCATCATCAAAATATAAGACATTAGGGGAATATTTCTAATGAGTTCATGGTGACCATGGTAACCTCGTATATAGTTGAGAGGGAAATTAAAATGTTGACATTCTCATAATGGAACACTCAATAAGGGTTCAAGGGTTGGAATTTTAAATACACCAAGATCTTGGAATTATTCAAAATTCTAAGGGCTAGAATTATATTTAATCCTATATATTTTACCATTGTGAGGGAACATCACACATTGGAAGGAAAAATAGGTGATAATTGTCATTTAAAGAGTCCATTGCCTATGAAGAAGGATATTATAGGAGAGAGGAAAATTTAAGATCATAACCTTCACTTGAATACTGATAGGTGGGATAGTGATAGGGATCCACACACAACCTAAAGGAGGCATTAACTTTGATCATAACTAGTACACATGCTATGTATGGACTTAATATTACATTCTGAGTTTCTAAGGGTTTTAATGAAGTCAAGGGAGGAAACACAAGTACCTGAACCCTCATCAATCAAGGAATGTTTGAATTAGATGTCATTTATTTGGATGCTTATAAAGAGGGGAGGATCATTTGCATGAAGTATAATCCCATCTAAAATCACAGAAGTAATGGGGAATTTAAGAGAGAGAAGTTTATATTATTTCGTCAGTGTGTTATAATTTTTTTTCACTATTGTAAGATGCTATCTTTTGATATAGATAAGGTAACTTCATGTCTTACTAGGGGAGGATGAGGTATGTTCATTTCAAATAGTTTTTTCATAAGGTAGTTACAATGATACAAACAAGTTCATATGAGTTTGAGATGGGAGATTGGTAAGATCCATGATAGGATCAAATTCACCTTAACCCATGAGGGGACCACTATATAAAGGGGCATAGTATTGTAGGAGTTCCTCAAAAAGAGGAGAAAAATTTCAAGTAAATTAAAGTATATAGGATGTAGGAGGTTTAATATGGGGACAAGTTGGTTGATTATTGTGAAAGGATGAGGTAGTTGATGTAGGTTTAGTTTGTGATAGATTTGAAGAAGTAACATTAGAAGGTTGAATATCATTGGTGATGGGAAAAGAGGTTGGAAAAATTGTATAAATGGTATGAGAGGTGTTAGCCAATGGAGGTGTTGGAATAGGTTCATAAAACAAGATAAGGTCCTCTTTCCATAGATCTATTAGGTGAGTTGGGAAGACTATTGGATAACACTAAAAGTGTGAGATGATTGGTGTGTGTGGGTGGGATGAAAATCAATGAAGTAAAATACCCTTCACATATTATTCATGTTGACCATATTATCTTTGGGAGTTAGGTCTATAAGATTGTCAAAATTATTAGTGGAAGGAGTAGGCTTATCATTATTTTCTTGGTGATTTGGAAGAGGGTCTTTATAAATGGCTAGATAAGCATTAGCTTGGTTGAAATCTTGATTTTTACTTTTTGTTTTGTGAATTTTGAAGGAAATGTTATATGATTATTGAAATTTATGAATGAGGGAATCATGGTCAAAATTAGGACCAAGGAGGAAATCCATAGCTAAGTTATGCAATTTCCTACAAGTCTTATGAGAATGACCCTAGCTAGCATGAAACCAACATAATTTATTAGGATCATACCATGATTTCATGGGGAAAGTGGGATCAAGATCTCATGGAAGAGGCCATGGTAGAGACTTTTAGATTTAATGATAAGGATAAAGGATTATGAACATTGATGTTTCTTTTTGGAGAAAAGTGAGGACTAGGGATGTGGTTTAAAAGGGAAACTTATTCTAGAGCATGGTCAAGAGCAATAGCTTGAAAATTATGAATGGTATCATGGGAATTAATGACACCGTCATTATTAGCATGACTATTTTTATTTTTGATGAACATGAAAGTGCCCATAGGAGGTTGGGATGGTTCAAACTCATGCATGAGGAAGTCTTGATGCTTGGCTTGGTCGATGGCCTCTTCCAAAGTTCATGGAAAGAGAGTCCAGACCTAGTATTACAACTTGGAATAGAGAGAATTGGTGAATAGATGAAATAGGATATCATTTTCCATTTTATGTTCACATTTTTTAGATAAGGTTTTCCACCATTTTATGAAAGCTTGTGTGGTTTCTATCTCAAGTTGCTTGTAATTAATAAAATGAGGCAAGGTAATCTCAGGGAGGTCATTAGTTTGAAACTATTGTACTAGGGCATTAACTAGATCTTCCAAACTAGTGATGGAAAGATATTTGAGTTGATGATACCAATCTAAAGAATCTTTGGATAGGGTTTTATCTAAGAGTTTAGTAGCGGCAAAAGTTTTTAACTTGACCCAAACTTTCTAGAGATTTCTAAATGTTTTTAAGTGTAAGGTAAGATCAATTAACCCATTATAGATAATGGTATGGGTGATGCCTCCTATATCTATGTTATAAATTTTAGGTGTAAGAGTTTCATTTTACAGATGTATGATTGTTTTGTTAACAAAAGGTGGTTGAAGGATATGATAGCAACAAGAATACCTAAGTGGGGGTGGGGGTGGGGGAGGGTATTTTATATGCACACTCCACATTGAACCTATTGAGGGTGATTTTGGAGATGAATAAGGTGATTTGTAATTTGCATCATTTGGTTGGATTTATTATATTGGAAAGCATTCATTTGGTTAAGAGTTTTCAACAAAATTTGATGGGTTTTAGTGGTGTTATTTAAAGCATGCGAAGAATTAGAATTAGTATTAGTGGATTGGGTACCACTATGAGTATTAGCATGTGTACTATTAATATATGATGAGATATTATTAAAAAAGGAGGCAATAGTATAATTATTAGCTTATGTTATGAAATATGCACTAGTATAAGGATTAGAAAAAGAAGCACTAGTGGCATTATTTCCATGGGTAGAAAATGATGCACTAGTGGAGGAATTAAGAAGAGAAGGTCTTGGAAAAGGCCCAATAGATGTTTAACTTACCATGTGAATAGAGGTAATTGGTATGGAGGTTGAGGAAATTAAGGAAGAAGAGGATATAGTATGATAAAGGGTCAAAAGAGAAGGAAGAGGTTGAAAGGAAAATAAGCTATTGCCCACAAATCTATGTAAGAATGTGGGAAAATGTGAATGGGGTTATTATGCTTGACCACTTGTCATAAGGTGATAAATAGTAGAAGGGTATTTCCCTCAATGTTAAGGAAATTCATTAATGAAGAAAAGAATTTCCAAATTATACTCTAATTCAGCCTAATCTTCTAAAGAGAATAGAGGGTTGCGAATTGAAGAGGAATGAGGAGGAGTTCCATAATTTTTAGTGTGAGCAGATACATGTACATTAATTTTGTATAGATTAGGAGCCATAAGTTGTTTATGGGAAAACCTATTGGTATTTGTAAAGATAATCATATCTATTAAGTTAAATTTATAATATCCTCAAACAAGAAGTTCATGATGAGAGAGAAAGGTTAATAAAGATAAAGATGATGCATAGAAAAAGTAAACAAATAGGATATAGAGTAATGTAAGTCAACTATGCTATATAAACCAATAGGTAGCGAATAATATAGAGTCATTTAGGTTGACTCTGTATTAAAAATAAGGAGGTGAAATAGGATGATAAGAATACACAATCATTCAAGTCGATTGTGTACTACTAGATACAGAATTGAATGGGTGAATAAGAAGACACAATCATAAAGGTTAACTATGTCCTACTAGTAGAAGGAAAAAATATAGTCTATAAGAGACTGCATTGATAAAAATGACAATATTCTAAAATAGGGGAAAGTTTTGTAAGATAATTGAATCAATAATGAAACCAAACTGATTTAATAATTTTGAGAATATTGGTGTATTATTCCTAATTTAGTTAAAGGGTATGAGTAATAAAATTAGTCAATAATTATGCTATAATTAACCTACTAATTTTTTAACTTTGATTGCTATTTAGACTTTCTAAAAATAGCAAATGAATAAAGAGAAATATGACTTAGCTTAAAATTATGTTGACCCAAATAAGACAAAGGCTAATATTGGCTTTGTAGGACTAGGACATTATCACAAAATTTGATTAGATAGGAGTATCAAAATTAAATAGGAGTGACACTAACACTATAGTCCACCTCTGTCATTATTGTCCCATGGATCTAAACTATCTGGGTTTTGTTAGATAGGTATATGTGATCCTGTTTGTGAAGTTTTAGCAATTGAAAGTATGTATTACTCCTTGTAGATCAAATTATTTATTTAAACCCTATCTTCCATTATGATTTGACTAATTTTGAGCAAGAGGGGGGGTTAGTGTTTGTAACATGCACTGGACATGCTTCACACCTTGTGTTTGGGCACCTTGCATACATACTAATACTTCGAAGATGGATTAATCCATATGTAGTTCTTCCACTTGATGTGATTTATGTAATTGAGTGTATGAATATGTAGAATGCTAAACTAGATGTACTTGAGATGGATAAGGACTCGTTTAGGAATTTGAATAAGCTTTTAAGTGTATTGGATGGCTGTATATAGAGAATAGGGAAGCTTGTTTGAATGGTCTTTCTTGTATTCTTATTTTCTTAGAGATAGTTTCCAACCCTCTCCAATTGATATTCGAATGGGATTTTATAGGGATCTATTGGTAATGGATTGAATGCACTCACACTAGGATGACAAGGATAATGATGGGAAATTAGAAGAAATTAATTGTTGGGGCCATAAATGGACTTAGACAATAGTACCAAAAGTAGATAGTAATGGAACTGACACTATAGTACAAGTGTGACACTACTATCCTGAGTAGGCATGACCTGGGGAGATGGATTAGTCATGGAAAGAGGAGTATGGCTCAGCTGGGACTAAGTCTAGAATGCTATGAATGACTAGGAATTAGTAAAAATAAGACTAAGAGGGTCATGAAAGTAAACATGAGGGATGTAAGGGTTGAGTGTCATTAACCACACTCAAGTTACCACTTTTTACATTTTTTATGACTACATTTGCCTCCCGTTTATTCTAGTGATACAACAAAGAAAAATACTATGATAAATGAAAAATAGAAAGTGTACCTAAACTTACCTGTAAGGGTAAAGCTCATAAAGCTATGCGATGTTAGGTGGGCATAAAGAGAGTAGATTATGGAGTGTAAATGTGCAAGAGAAAATATAAAGTAGATTAGTTCTTACTAGATACACTATATCTAAAATAAGAACATATAAAGTTGGTTAAGAGAGAGAGGAAGAGAAAGGAATGAATACACCTCACCGATTACATGGACCAATACAAAACTTGTTGTGATGCTGAGTAATGATAGATGTGTGTTTAACCAAGAGGAATATCCAAAATAGAGTTGAGTGCTCAATTCCATAGAATTAGATCAAGAATGCAAAGGTTGGCCATTTAGTTCCATCGTCACCTACTAAGTGAAGCTAGATGATCTTGTGTGTGTTGATTGATATTTAGACCATGTGTCCAATCCCTCTAGATTGGTGGCTCAAGAATACAAAGGCTAGCTAATCCTTTGGTTCCATCATTGTCCCATGATGTGAAGCTGTAAACTCATACTGATATGGATTATGTGTCATATGAGATGGATATTGAAGCCCATAAATGTAATGTGATTTGAAAATGTTTTTATGGATAGCTAAATGCATGCTAGAAACTAGGCCACTCTTGGCCATTCCAAAACATGGAGATTAGGCTTATATGAAAGCCACTCCAAAACTAGTGCACTAGGCTTATATGAAAGCCACTCAGGCACTTGAGAACATAGGAAGCTAGGATTATATGAAAGTTATTTCAAAATGATGCCAACTACCTAAAGATGGAATAAGGCATGTAACTACTAAGAATGCCTAGGTAATGATTAAATTAAAAAGAAAAGAAACAAATGTGTTGCACACATTGACCCCAATCACTGGTGTCTAAATAAAACATAGATTATGATATGAAATTCATATCAACTACTATATCTAAAACAAGAAGTGAGAGCCATCATGCCATGCATGATGCCCCTATATCTATATTCTCTCAGAAAAACTATACTAAAACTATTGAATTTGGTATGAACTATAGTTGACAAAACTATAGCTAAACTTACCTTTCTATCTATTTCTAGAAAATCTAGTTTTTTTACTATTTAGATAGGAGCACCAAAAGTGGAAACTAGTGGTACTAACACTATTGTCTAAGTTGGGTGCTATTATCTATAGCCAAATATAATAATTGTTTTATATTTTTGACTATCTTCTTGGTGTTCTAACTATTTTGGTGTCTGGTTATTGTTCTAGGTGTTCAAAAAATTATTTTGACTGTTAGGAGATTTGATCTATGAGATAAGACCCTAGTTTGTCTCCCCCTCTTCTAAGGGTAAGAATGAATACCTTATAATGACTTCCCTTAGAATAAATATCCCTATAAGTGTGTTATGCTACAAAGATACATGATATAGAAATGATAATTGATAAGATATCTCAATATATAACCTGATTTGTATTGAGATATTATTAGATCAATAGGGTTATTCCTAGATGGATATAACAATATAAGAACATGTGCAATGTACTAAAATTAAAATGAAAGTTTGGTTAGTTATTAGTTGTTAGCTGGAGGGATGGAGCATGATGTCCATCATGGCATCCAAGAAATAAAAATAAATGCATGATGTGAATCACGACATTGCAAACAATGAGAAGAAAACAAGCAACAAGCATACAAGGTAAGAAGCAAGTAGCATATAAGGGTGGCCAAGGGGCCAAGAAAATAAGGGACATGGGCACATGTCACTCAAATTGGAAAGCAAACATACAAGACATGTTTAAATGCCACATACACATAATTAAAACAAGCAAAATTAGTGTGGAAGCCACAATCATATAGAGGAGTATAGGCAAAGGACATTGAGAAATGTCCTAAGGCACACACATTAATAGAATCAAAGGACATTAAAGAATTTCTTAAGGCACATACATGAGACAAATAGGAAATAAGAAATGCAAATAATCTAGTTACACTAAGCAAGAAAAGAAATATTTTAAGGAACTAGAAGTACAATCACATCTAACTAATCAAAGCAAGAGGGAAAGTATGCAAGACATGTGAGAAGAATACTAGATATATGCTAAGAAATACACAAGTGCTATATACTAGTGAGTGTCGATAGAATAATCTGGGTAAGCAAGCAAGTAATGTATATCAACATGATAACTATAATGTGTGGTATAGGAATGACATAACCTGGATGGTGTGGTCATGTAGAAGATGCCCCTAGTGGGTATGTATATCGATGTGTGTCTCAATGTAGAATTAGGATTCCCCCTCAATGGGTAGAGTGAAGCAATCAAAGAGTTGGATGTCACTACACACACTCAAAGAAAGATAACATGAAGCATGGTAATCTAGATCAATCAATAAACAATAAGCGTAGAACAATAAATGTAAGTCTATCATAGTAGTAGAAATATAAAGCATTGATGATGCATACAATTGAAATATTTTTGGTATTTTTGAGTTATTTGAATATTTTTATATTTTGAAAGTTTTTATTATTTTTGGATTTTTTGACATATTTGAATGTTTTTGATATTTTAAAATTTTGAGCTATGTACAATCAAGCATAAGAAACTATGTAGATGTAAACTAGGAAAGAATGATACTAATCAATGAGTCTCATGGGAGACTCCCTATCATGGTGTCCTATATAGAAAAAAGGAATCATGAATGATTGTAAAGCATGAGGGAATAACTAAAAACATGATTATGAATACTTAGATTCATTATTGGTATTTTGGAAATCATAATAACTTGTATTGTTCCACTCATCATTATCATCTTGATTTTGAACCAATGGAATGTTAGTGTTGACTTTTTTTGTATATGGATATTTTCCTTTGGTGAATTGTGTTTAGAATTATTTTTCTTAGGATGTTTAATAAATCCCAAACCTTGGTGACAAATATTATTAATGGCTAGAATAAGAGTAGTGATGCCTTGAGCCTACTTGCCCAACCCTTGACCTTGATAATCAAGCTGATGTAGATATTTTTGATCAAACTCATATTGATTTGAAATTCGAGCCTCATTTTGGAGAGGTATATTTGCATCTTTTTTTTGCTTTGCCTATGATTGTGGTACTATTTATTGCTTTGATTTTGGTTTGTGATTATTTTATTGTTTTGAGTTTTACTTTGGTAACCAATTTGTACTATTTTTGAATTTGACCCTTTGTGAATGTGTTCTTGTGTCAATATGGATTGCTTGACTAATTTACCTTGTATAGGATCCTCATTAGCAATTATATATTGTATATTTTATTTTAACTCCAAACATGAATTCGTGTGATACCCATACATTATATGATATGCATAATAATATTTGGGTCTTCTTACTGGATGTAGAGGAGGTAGTTTGATCAACTTAGATTTAATAATTTCCCTTAGTAACTCACTTGAACTCTTATTTGATATTTTAATGATTTCTGAATCACTATTTGTAGAGTTACTTTATTGTGATTTATTTTTTTAATATGTAACATTACTTGCAACCAATTGATTAGGTGAGGGTGCATATACATGATTGACACTAGGGTGCCCTTGAGGCTTTTGTGTTATAATATTATTATTCAATGTTGTGATTTTTCATGTAATAGATTATTCTAAATTTGTAAATCTAAAATTAACTTGATCATACTAGTGATTATATCCCTTAGATTCTCATAAGTGCAAACCCTAGTTGCTTCCGATTGAACATGTAAGCACATATGTTGAAGAGGGTGTGAAGAAGTTATAGGCTGAATGTATGTATTAGGAATAATAATATAGGTTACCTCACATTTTATAATGGTGATAGAATGGACCTAGTTAGAGGGAAAGTAGATATCACCCTCTTGGGGGAGAGGAGGAGAAATAATTTCTTTCTTATGCATAAGATATGACATTGAAACTTGATAGGTGGTAGTTATCTTATGTAAAAACCATGTAGCCAAGGAATTATATACATCTAAGTAGAAACCATGTATATGGGATTAAAATCAATTAATTTTATTTATAACTTGTATATCAATATGATTATAAATAATATTCCACATGAGAGATAGAAAACAAGGGATAAAGAGCATGAAATTGTGCATTAATGCATGAAGAACTTTAGCATGTGCTATGACATTTCTAATGTGTTTAGCATGATAAACGTGAAATTTTTTCCACATGAGATATATAAATCAAGGGATATAGATCATGAAAAATTTGCATGAATTTATAGAAAATTTTGACATGTAACATTACATTTATAACATGTTTAGCAAAATGGAGTTGGAAATTATTCCACATTAGCGAGATAGATAGAGTATACATAAGGAATATTGAAATCTTGTGAATGTTTAGCAATAAATGTTGTAATATCATCCTTTATTATAAAGAGTAATAATTAAATGCAAAGAATGAATCTTTGTACTAACATATGATAAACTTCATCATTCATGTACATGATAGGACCAATGATGGTCTCATTGTTTGCAAAAAATGTAAGAAAAATTTGTAAATAAGTGAGGTCCATTTTTGAAATCTGATTATAGATGTAAGGTGATACCTCAATAAGCTATGAGACCTAGTATATTCAATTGGGGTTTTATATATAATTATTTTGAAAATTTATTATGAAATTATAAAATTGAAAGTGCATTTATGAGTTATATATGCAAGTAAAAATTCAAAATTTTATTAGAAAATTTATGATTTAAAAGGATCTAGTAGATGTAATTAGGGTTTTTGAATATAAATATTTTTGAAAATTACTATTTAATTTTGAAATTTAATGGATTTTTTGATTTTGATATGCTATTAAAAAAGCAAAAACTGATTTGGAAATTACTGAAATTTTTTTGGGACCTACTATGGGAAACAAGGGTTTAAAAGAAAATTATTTAAAAATTACTATGAAATTTTAAAATTCAATGATAATTTTTTATTTTTATTGTTTATATAAAAATCTCTAAAAAATATAGGAAAAACTAGTAGGAATTTTACCTTAGGGTTTCTAAGATTTTAATGCATAAATGAAGTAAGTCAGGTTCACCAAATGATTTAACAATTTTGAGAATATTGGTGTGTTATTCCTAACTTAATTAAAGGGTTTGAGTAATAAAATTAGTTAATGATCATGCTATAATTAACTTATTGATTTTTTAACTTTGATTATTGTTTAGACTTTCTAAAAATAACAAATGAGTAAAGAGAAATATGACTTAGCTTAAAACTATGTTGACCTGACTAAGATAAGGGCTAATGTTAACTATGCAAGACTAGGACACTATCACAAATTAAGATATAGACTTCATTTTTTGATTACACAAGAGCACTAGAATTAGATAGGAGTGGCACCAACACTACAGTCCACCTCTACCATTGTTGTCCTAAGGATCTTAGCTTTCTGAGTTTTGTTCGATAGGTCTATGTGACCATGTATATGAAGTTTCAATAGATAAAAGTATTGAGCTCCCTATATATTAGATTGTTTTTTCAAACCCTATCTTTCATTATGCTTTGACTAATTTTGTGCAAGAGGGGGGGTTAGTGTGTATAAGATGTACTGGACGTGATTCACACCCTGTGTGTGAGGACATTGCATACATACCAATACTCTAAAGAGGGATCAAGCCATATGTAGTTTTACCACTTGATTTGATTTGTAAAATTGAGTGTATGAATATGAAAAATGCTAAACTAGATCTACTTGAGATTGCTAGAGTCTGGTGTAGGAATTTGAATAACATTGTAAGTTTATTGGATGGTTATATGCAGAGAATAGGGAATATTTCTTGAATGGTATTTCTTGTATTATTTTTTGCTTAGTGATAGTTTCCAACCCTCTCCAAATGATCTTTGAATTGGATTTTATAGGGATGTATTGGTCAAAGGTTGAGTGTACTCACGCTAAGATGAAAAGGATAAGGATGGGGAATTAAAAGAAATTGACCATTGAGGCTAGAAATGGACTTGGACAATAGTGGTGAAAGTGGATAGTAGTGGCACTAGTGCTATAGTCCAAGTGTGTAAATACTATCCTAAGTAGATGGGACTTAGAGGATGGATTAGTCATGGAAATAGGAGTATGGCTCAATTGGGACCAAGTTTGGAAGGCTAAAGATGATTTGGAATTAGTAAAAATAAACCTAAGAGGGTCATGAAAGCAAGACCAATGGACCTAAGGGTTGGGTGTCATTAGCCACACTCAAGTTACCAATTTTCACATTTTATATGTCTAAAAAACACACAAATAATTGGATCAATGTGATTTATCCAATTGGGTCACACACCACAAAACTTTTCTCCAATGTTGGCCAATGAAAGTTTTTTAAATACAACATGAAATGATCAAAGAGTAATAAATCAACTGAAAAGTAAATTATAATTAAGTGGTTAGCTTAAATGTTATTAGAGTATTATAAAGTTTTAATTTTAGTGTGATAGTAGAGTTGGATGAAATAAGGAAATACAAAGTAGTCTAGAGTTAGTTTCATGATGTTTGGGATGAAAGAGATCTATGTTATAAATGGTACTAGCTTAGTATTAGGGCCTACCCCCTCACTTCACAATCTCATAGTGATAAGAGTGTCAGGTGATTTTAAAATATATACCACTAATCACATATTTATACTTGGCCATAAAACTAAGTGGGTTTCCCCCTTGGTGATGAAATCCAAGTAGGTAAGCCTTTGGAAGAAAAATGTTTAAATGCATTTTGAATGTTATGTGATTTGATAGTGTGTGAAAAAGATTAAAATAGTTTAACTAAAATGGTAATTTGAAAAACCATCTATTTAGATTATGTGAGTTACTCTAAGCAATCAAACCATTTAAAAAGGAAATACAAATTAATTACTAACAAATAGTTGTTAATTTCTTGATTAAGAATAATATTGATTCAGTTGAGGAAACAATGTATGTAAATAGTATAGAATAAATTTTAATGGGTCATTATTATTTTGTATAAGTAAGGTCTTTAATAATAGAGTCGAATAGGTCAATTTCGTCTCTCAAACAAAATATATACCACTAAACTAGGTTGACCAAGTCAACCTAGTTCACTATAGGGTTGCAATTTTAAAGACTACAAACTTGTGAAAAATAGAACTAAAAGAAGTACTAAACTGATAGAGAGACTAAATAAAATAACCTTTGTGGGTTTAAATATGATTAATATTACAAATTTTATGCTGAAATTCCTTGCTTACTACTTCAAAATTCTATAAATTGGGTCAAGTGGTTTGACCATGTTCTATAAAACCCTATATGCTGAAGAAGAATAAGGAATGGGGTCAGCCTATTTGATAGTGTTTGTTGACTTGTATGTTGGTATAAATAATTAATAGATATATTATACCTATTCAATAGTGTATGGTTATCTAGAACTGAATAAAAATAGTGTCAACTTGGTTAATTGAGTAACATGTAGTTGAAGAAGACTTGCATAGATAGAATAGAGTTATTTTAAAGTGACTGTGTTAAACCTACATATATAAAGTTAGAACTATACCAAATAAGTTGATATACTAATAAAAATATAATAAAATGATAAAAATGATGAGGTGAAAGAAAACCTATAAGGGTTAGATTCACATTGGGTCCACCAAAATGTATGCAAAGAGAAATGCAATTGATATATAAATCAATCCTATCTTGGAGAAGATAAATCCTACTTACACTTTTTATTTTTGACACATTATATATTATAAGTCATAGCCAATATGGATTTGCTTAACTTAGCCAAGGGATATTTTACTATAACAAATTCACTAGGTAGGGTTCTAAACCCTCTAGTCAATTAAAACTATGAAATAAACCTAACTAGGTCCTATGTTTTCATATTCACTAAACTAATAACAAGTAAATTTTAATCTAGTGCTTAGCAAAGCTTTTTTTATAGAGTAGGGGTAACAAACATGAGAATTAAATATACGTAGATGACATATACTCACTTCAATGTATATGAAATCCTAATGCATGGGAGAGAAGTATAAATGCATATCTATCTACTCTTACAAAGAAGGAACAAAGTTATGATTACTTACCTTTGAAGATGAACCCATCGAGCCTCAATATCTTCTTTGACCAAGGTGATTTGCAAGAGGTTATTGTGTTATATAAGGATGACAAGGATAAATCATCTCTATACTACATAACCTATAAATGCATCCAAAATACTTCTACACAAGATAAGATCCATATCTCCAAATAAAGTATGAAAGCCTATCTATGCTCCTCAAGTAAAATTATGGATAAGAAGATGTGTAATATTTATCTCTTCTTCTCTTGCTAAATGAATGATGAAATGGATGTGTTTATATAAATGGATCTAATCTTAGTCCTTTAAAAAAGTTTAGGCCTATAAGGTCAACCCAATCAACCTTGTCTCATTATTGATAAAAATAAATTAGGTCTCAGTCTAGGTCATCCAGGTGCCAATCTAGACCCTAAATAAGTTTTATCAATTAGAGTAAAAGGTTGATGGGGTTGACAGTGTAATGTAAACCATCAAAAAGGATTTCAAGCTAGGAAAGGGCTAATGAAGGCAGAAAATGACTGGAGGAGGGTGTAAAGCTTAGAGAAATGTTTTTAGGAGATGGTTGGATTGATAACAAGTGGTAGTAAGGGACAACAATCTTATAGATTATCAATGGTCTACTCACCCCTTTCTTGGTGCATCCCTTATGGCGTGCACTAAAAGAGATTGAGACTCGATGGGCTCCTACAAGAGAAAAATATCAGTAATTGATCAGGTTTTAAAATATTATGTGTATACAAAAGGTCTAAAAATGAAGGTAATTAGGGCCAAATTCAGCTCCTTTAAACTATTTGTGACTACATATGTGATTTTGGAATCAATTGGTCCCCACATCATCATAGATTGAGTGAATTAGTCAATTAGGGTAATGAGTGATGTGGTTTAGGCTAAATTGATCCCTATGAACACAATTATCACTCTAAAGGATGTTAATTAAGGCTAAATCAATTGGTTTATCATTGAGGGTTTAAAAATTAGGGTTTAGGGTGGAGAATCATGAAGGCAATTGAGCAGCTTGAACCCATTTATGAGTATAGAAAGTGATTTTGGGCACAATTAGCCCCAACTCCATCATAAATTGATCCAATCAGTTAATTGGTCCAATAAGTAATGTGATTTACATTTAATGAACCATATGAACATAATTCAATGAGGTTAAATTGAATGGTTTAAGGTAAATATGGTTTTATCATTTAAGGTTTAGAATTTAGTGTTTAAGGCTTAAGGCTTAGGATATATAGGGTTTAGGTTTTAGAGTATAAGGTCTAATGGTGAAGGTAATTAGGGCCAAATTCAGCTCCTTTAATCTATTTATGACTAAAAAATGTGATTTTGGGCTCAATTACCCCGCAATATTATCATATATAGAGCCAATTAGTCAATTGGGGCAATGAGTGATGCAATTTGGGCCAAATTGAGCCATATGAACATAATTATTACTCTAAATAATGTTAATTTAGGACAAATTTATTGGTTTAGATTTTAGGATTTAAAATTTAGTGTTTAGGTTCCAATCACGAAGGCAATTAAGGATAATTCAGCTATTTGAACCTATCTATGACCATAAAATGTGTTTTTGGGTTATATTAGCCCCTATACCATCACACATAGAGTTAAATAGTCAATTAGGGTAGTTTACGGTGTGATTTGGACCAAATTAAGTCTTGTAGACTTAATTCTTAGTCTAAATGAAGTTAATTGTGGCTCAAATGATTTGTTTAGGGTTTTATGAGTTTATGACTATGGTTTAGGGTTTCTAGGGATTAAAGTTTAGTTTTTATGGTATAAGGTAAAAGAGATCAATGATTTAGTGTTAAGGGTTTAGATTAGAGGTGTTTATGCATACATCAAAGATCATGTATGTGGTATGATTATGTACATGGTTTGGTTAGTGGTAAAAAAAAAAAAAAAAAAAAAAAAAAAAAAAAAAATCATCTAGGTCAATGCCCTTTTTTTAGATTGAGAATTTTATCCATTGGGTACTTTGCTCTATTCTATTATGTACACTACAAGTTTTTTTTAATTGATTTTATGCATGTCGCCACCCTCAAAAGTTAAAACTTTGTTTACTCATGGTTTAATAAAGAATGCATGTCTATTTTTTAATAATTTAATTGTTGTCCCCACTTGGTACTGCAAATCAAGTAAGTCTAATTTTTAATAATTGGATTATTGTTCCCACCCTCAAAACTTGAAAAATTTGTGCAATCATGGGTGATGGCTTTCATAATAGCTATAAGAATAAATTAAAGTGAAAAACACTAGAGGAATTACAACTATAGAGAGAAAATCAAAGGTAGTGAATGCAAATACTTCATAAAAGTAAGTATACCATCAATAATAAACTAAGTGTCAAAAATAATGATGAAATGAACACTAATAATATACCAAATTTTGAAAGTATAATTGATAATTCTAATAGTATACCAAATTATAATGAAACTCCAGATTCAAAATTTATAGCTTTTAATTTTGATGATGATGATGATGATGATGATGATGATGTAAATTACATGGAAACACTAATTGGTGAAATTAAAAATCAAGAAAACACTATGGGAACACCATTAAATGAATAAACTAGCAATGCCTAAAATAATATAAATTTACCAAATCAATCAAATTTAACACTAAGAACACCTCTTAGGATTTCAAAAATAAGACCCATGTATTTAATTAAAATTGATGAAAATATTTTGAAACCAATGCCTAAAAAAATTTCTTGCTTCCATATGAGAAGAAAAGCTAAATTTTTTTGGGACTCGCACTTTCACAAATTAAATAGAACTCAAAGATTCCAATTATTTGTTACATTGATGAAAATTCATAAGATGGGACCTACAATTAACACCCTAGGACTAAGAACATCTAATATTCATGGTTTAAACAAGATAATTGTTGCAAATTTTCATAATTCATATCATCAAGTGGGTGTGAACAAACACACCAAAGATGGTAATGCTGCCTGAAGTGTTACTACAACTTTTGTGGTAATTTTCCAAACAAAGAATAAATGATTCATTAGACAAACAAGATAAGTATTATATATAAACATAAAAGTGCTAATTAAATAAATTGGGAGACATAAAAGACTTGATGTTTATGATAATAATGACTTGTGGGCAATCTCTACTAGACTCCCACAAAAAGATAAAGATATAATTGATGCCCTAAAAGATATACTTGTAGAATTTTGGAAAGACAACACAAAGGTTTCACCTAATATTAGAGATGTAGTGAAAAGAAGATTTGGTTTTCGTAATCGTGAACCACATCCTAAACATTTTTTTGATATGATTTAAATACAATTTTAATCTAAATTTGTTAAAAAATATCTAAATATTTCTATTAGTCAAAGATATTTCAAAATGGCCAAACCCTTCAATGTGAAAATCAATCACACATGCCCTACTTCTTGTTATAGGCAACATGCTAAATTTTTGATGTATTATGATATATTTCATCATGTTAATCATACCTTGCATACTAACAACATTTATATGAATGTGGAGTAAAAGCCCTACCAAAATCATTAAGGGACTTTATTCCATCTATTTTTTATGAATGACGAGATGGACAATTTTTTTTATAATAAGGCATGTTTGGATAGAACTTGCAACATTTGTGGTCGATTGCCAAAATTGAAAAAATGTACCCATGAGGAGAGTATAGACAAAATTGGACAAGAATTGGTTGGTTTTAGTAAATATAAATCTATGACATATCAATTAAAATATGAAAAAAAATTAAAGGTATGAGCTTGTTACAAAACAAATACTTGTTTCCAAATTTACGGACAAATCCAAGGAGGAAATTATATATGATTATACAAGGCATACACATAGAGATCAATGGTTAGATGAACAAGTCAAGTTATGTAAGGACACATTTCCACTTGGTACTATTGTTTTAGTAGTTGACTTTGTAGAGAATTACACATTGCAACCACAAAGAGAGGTTCAAACTACCATTATGTATAAGTTTCCCTTTTTTTGCATATAGTATTCATGCATTCACCTCATAGTATAGAGCATGATCAAAATATATTAAGGGAGTACCACTTCTATGCCAGTGATGATCAAACACATTTTTAAGAGTATGTGCAAAGTTATTTTTAGATGTTTTATGGTAAGTTGAGTGAATGGAAAATTAATTTTAGTCAATATTATATTTGGTCAAATAACTACACACCAAAATTTAAGAATGCATAGATGTTCTACTGGATAAGTAGGATGCATGTGACTATGAGTGTATAACATATTTAGAATTTAACTAGAGTAGGCCATATAAAAGTAGAGCATGATGGTTTAGGAGCATGTGTCAAAATAGCACTTTCAAGAGAGGATTTGAAGTTTGAAGAGGTTGCTTATTTGAAAAATGTAAAAAACATAGTTGAATGGTGTAATGAAATCATGGGCCATGCTGCTCAGTAAAAGTCTACTATTCATAGATTTTTTTGGCTAATGGAGGATGAACAATTGGCAAGGTATGAGAATTAAATGATATTAAAATGATCGAGTGAGTTATAGTCATTTCATAAATCAAACATATGTTCTTGAATGGTTCATATGAGGCACATGTCATGTTGTTTTTTATGCATGCATTGAGTTTGTTTGGAATGAGTGCAAGTCATAAGAATGGGTGGATGAATGGATTTTTAGGCCTCTAGTTCCAATTGACACTTACCAAGGTCTATCAACATTAAAAATCATGGATATGACATCATCACATGAATTTGACCATGTATCTAATCTAGTGAAACCATGTACCTTCTATTTAACATGTGTTTCATGTGCTAAATTTGGTAAACATATCAACAAATCATTTTTTGTTTTATGATATAAGTAATGTTTATGTAGCTATAGTAGATGAGGATAATGATTAGGCGATAAACTAATAATTATGATAAAGTGTAGAGGAAAAACAAAAATTATATTCTACAACCATATATGGGAAAAAAATTCACTATCCCATTGAGTATGTGCTAGTTATTATAGCTTGGCTTTGATGTTATCCTATCAAAAATTCAAATGTATGGTTGTTTAGAGACTATGATGTACATAGTAAGATACTCTACTGTCCAAATCCGGTTCTTGAAATAAATTTTCATTTGCACAAATATCATGGTAGGCCATTAAAAAAAAATCTATATAAGGTTTGTGATTCTGATCATGAAGCAATTCTTGCTACTATAAATAATAAGAATGATTCTAGTGGTTCCTTAGATTGAAATACCAAGGTATATTGACTTATCAAATGCAAATGTGTTTTGTTTTATCAAATTTTATTTATTTATTAGGTATTAAATATAAATTCAATTTTATTTCATATTAAGATACTTTTTCTAGGTAAGTGGTGCCAAATTAGCTTCCACCTTCATGTTGTTGGTGTTGTTAGTAGAAAATTCCATATTCTTTAAGCTAAGAGAAGATTTTGGTTCATGTAGATGATTGATTATTTTACATTTGAGTTCATGTATATGATTCCACTTTAACATGGTTGGAACCTTATTTGATAAGCAAATTACACCTAGGGACAAGTCATCTTGAGGCTCGAATGGGTGCTCTATCTCCTCATCGACCATACTCGGATGTTAGAAAAGTTGCATTTTAGGATTGATCACTAAATCCTCTACCATGAGTTCATTGATGATTTATAATATGATATATTTAGGGTATAAGTAAATTAATTTGACATGCACATGATGTTTCTTTCATTTTATTGATACAACTTACAATTTCTATTTTACGGTTATCCAAAGTTTGCCTAAAAACCTTAATGTTGCCTTGTAGGGACAAGTGGTCTAGAGGCTATAATGTGTATTTTATCTCTTAATTTTACATACTCAAATACAAATAATGTGGTATTAGAGGATAATACCCACCCCCAACATGATGATAATGTTAGTTTTCACCCACGAGCCCTCAAAGATAGGGATCTTCTCTTCTGGCTTACATTTTGCATCTAGGGATAATTGGCCTTGAGGATAAAACAAGTGCTCTATCTCCTAACCAGGCATACTCAAATTATAGTAACATGGTCCTATATAGTAAACCCAACCAAATATGTGGTGGCAATGTTCGTTTTCACCCACAATCCCCCATAAATAGAGATCTTGCATTGTGGCTTACATCTAGGAACAAGTGATCTTGAGGCTGAAACATGTGCTCTGTCTCCTAATCAAGCATACTCAATGGAAAAAATGGGGTCCTAGAGTTTAATCACCACCATAAACATGCTTTTTATGTTATTATTCACCCATGATCCCCCAGAGATATAGATCTTGCATTGTGGCTTGCATCTTAACAATATTTCTTGTTAATGTTGCTTGAGGCTAGTATTATTGCAAAAAGGGTATCTACATGGATTCTAAGGCCCTTGATATGGAAATATATGTAAATTTCACATCTTGAGGTGTTGAAAATGATGGATTTTGAATTAGAGTTCCCATAAGTGGAAATGTCTATTAGAGGCAAATAATATGTCTCTTAACTACATGAAATTGCATTTTAGGACTTATCACTGAATCCTCTACCATGAGTTCATCATTAATTTGAAATAAAAAATATTTAGGGTGAAATTATAAGACTTATACATTCACATTATGATTCTTTTAGTTTTGGGATATGACTTATGGTTTCCATTCTACAACTACTCAAAATCTACATAAAAAACCTGAGTTTTACCATTTAGGGACAAATGGTCTTGAGGTTGGAATGGGTGATCCATTTCCTAACCGAGCATACTAAAAATACAAGAATGAATTCCTAAAGGGTAATACCCACCCCAAACATGGTTTTGATTTCATGATTCACCCATGAGCCTCTAGAATAGAGATTTTACACTGTGGCTTTCATCTTACATCTAGGGACAAGTGGCCTTGAGTTCAAAATGGGTGCTCCATCTCTTAATCAAGTGTGCTTGGATAATAGGAATGTGATACCTAAGGTTAATACCCACCCCTAATGTGGTGTTGATGTCATTTTCATCCATGAGCCTCTATAGATATTAATCTTATATTATAGCTTGCATCTTGCATCTAGGTAAAAGTGGTCAAAAGGTTGAAATGGGTACTCTATCTCATAATTGGGCATACTTAGATTATAATAATTTGGTCCTAGAGGTTAATCACCACCCCTAATGTGGTTTTGATGTCAATTTTCACCCATGAGACCCAGAGATAGATATATTGCAATGTGGCTTACATCTTAACAACATTTCTTGCATTATTGCTCAAGGCCAGAATTATTGGAAAAATGGTACCTACATGGATTAAAATGCCATGTCTATTTAAATTCATATAAAATCCACATACTAAGGTGTTTTAAGTAATGTATTTTTAAGTGAAGGTACTGGAAGCGTAAATGTCTATTGAAGGTAAATAACCTATCCCTTAACTACATGAAAATTACATTTTAGGATTGATCGTTGAATCCTCTACCACATGTTCCTTGATGATTTGAAATATCATAGCTTTAAGGTGAAATTATAGAAATTTTACATGTACATGATTTTTATTTAGTTTCATGGATATGACTTATGGTTTTCATTTTATGGCTGTGCAAAGTTTGCCTAAAAAACACCATTTTTGCCTTGTAGGGACAAGTGGTATTGATGCTATAATGGGTACTCTATATCCTAATAAGGCATATTAAAATGTAAATAATGTAGTGCTATAGGTTAATCCCCATCCCTGACATGGTGGTAATGTCAGCCCTGGGGATAGAGATCTTGCAATGTGGCTTGCATCTTACATTAAGGGAAATATAATATTGAAGATCAAACAGGTGCTCCAACTCTTGTTTGGGTGTACTCAAATTCCAATAATATGGTAATAATAGTTAATAACCATCCTAAACATTGTGTTGATGTCAATTTTCACACATGATCTCCCATAGATAAGAAACAAAGTTTGATTGATAGTCTACCATGGTAATAAGGTTCTATGTATGAGGAAGCTTGCTTTTCTTGCAACCAAAAGGGATATGTTAGTTATATTTTTTTATTCATATTTTTATTTCATAAATAAATAGTAATAAATTAAATTTAAGGATAATTTTCACTTGTTTTAAGCGCTAATTAGTTAAAACCTTTAATCAACCTTGTTTTGTGCATTTACTGATATTTCCAGGCACTTAGAAGAAAATTATTTTGTTCAATAAGTAATAGTCTAAAATTATAATTATAATATTATATAACTATAATTATAATAATTGTTCTTTAAACTTAACATGTAAATATAAGCATAATAATCTGTTCATGCCTTGTGATAGAACTTACATGTAGTGAAAACCACCTTTACATTGAAGCATGTGCAAATACAATTTATGCCCCTCTTCATTACACTTTATGCAACAAAGGTATTCGAGATTTTTTTTCAAGCCCTTCATTTATTATCTCTCTCAAAACATTTTAATGTTGTAAATATGCCCCTCTATCAATGGATTGATTATTTCAACAAAAATTCTAGCTACTTTTATCCTAGGTGTAACCTCAAGAGCTTCATCTGCTTCCAAATATGTCTTTAATGCATGACTTTTCTTAAAGAGGGCCAAGATTTCACAAAAAACCACATAATGGTTGGCCTTATAAAAAATAACTATTAAACTAGAAATATATTATTTAAAAATAGATAGTGTGTGTATGTGTATATATATATTTATATATGTGTGTATGTGTATATATATATTTATATATTCAAAATTATCTCATAAATATTTAAATCAATTGAATAAATCATCAAAATATAATAGAAAAATTTACAAATTATATTGTCAACTATACCATATCATCCCTGCTAATCATTTCAATAAGCCCAGAAGACATCGTTGGAGGAGTATGCATAGACAATTATTTTGTGCATCAACTATTTTCATAAGTACAAAGGATAATTATAAAACACACATCAATATTTACACTTAAATATTATAATAAGTCTCATTTACCTTGGTGAGAAACTATGCGAATGAAATTGAAGTGGTCATGCCTATGTTTTCTCCCTCCGAAATAGATGGTTGAGTGTCTAGTGTGGTCATCAACTAAACAAACAAAATTTCATTGCTAGTTACTTCAAAATATATATACAATGTCATACATATATAATGAACCACAACATTAATTAATTCTTAAATATCACCTCCATATAGGTATACACATGCATAGTGGCAGAAACACACACACTCGTGTGGCATCCAAAATCTTACTGCAACATAAAAAAATCATATACATTATTGAGATTTCTACATGAAAATTAATTATTGCCTTTTAAGTTTTACAAATATTTTAAATTTAACAAGTCTGACAATTTTTTACAACAAATAAAATATTAAATCTACATGAGAAGTTGTAGCTAAGGTGTCTAGATCAAATGTAGATGATTGAAACATAGTTAGGTCAATACCATCTATGCCCATGAAAATACCACCATGAGTGGGTTGTATGATATACTTTTACTCTTTAGGTCTAATGCATATAACACCATATGATCTATAATAGTGAGCTTGATAGGTATCAATGCTAGACAAAGCCAAACCATATCCACCCTCTCTAGTAGGAGTATGAGAGATTTAGCTCATATGGTGAACAAGGGTGTTAGTAAGTTCCTTAAGTGAATATAAAGTATCAAAATCTACAGCCTCCTTGAATTTAGATGGTAGGGTATTAGGAGGATGTGGTTTATTGATATGCACTCTCATAGGCTAATTAGGTACATGATGTGTACCTGGACTAACCTACACATAGCCCTTTCCTATGCCAAATAACTTAAAAAAATCAAAATAGTTTGGAATTTCATTCAACACAAACTCTTAATACAATTTTCTCAAACAATACATTGAGACCTCATTATTATTACAAGGTGGTTGATCAAAGACCATTCACCATTGGTCCTAAAAATTTATTTTTTCAAAATGGTGAGTGCACTAGTGGATTAGAATTCAGTTAGATATCACATCTAGTAGTGCACCAATTTTACCATCAATGAATAAAGCCTAAATTTGGGATTTGGTTATATTTTATCTTTCACAGTGACTTTCGATAATTTATTTGAATAACATGCTCTACATCTATTTATATAGTCAACCCACCTATTAGTTTGACCTATTAACAACTCAAATTCACCTAATAATGTTTATATTATGTTTATCAAATAAATTCAATGGGGCTTATTTTCATGGGGATCCCTCAAATTCATAATCAAATTCTCAAGTTTGATCTTATTTTCAATGATATGGGTTACTAAATCCTCTTGACTACCTTCTGGGGCTTGAAGAACTACATGAGGGTTAGAAGGGTTTTGTGGTGAGAAGGGATAAGAGGATTTTATGGGTGAGGAAGGATAAGAGGGTTTTGTGGGTGAGGAGGGATAGGAGGGTCAGGTTGTTGTTTAGTTCCACTTGCCTTTGCATGTGATGAAAAATTAAAAAATATTTAATTTCAATAAAAAATGCAATAAAATATGTTTACATACATATGTTCCTATATGCTATTATCAAATTTGGGTTGTTGGAGTGATTTTCGAATTCCCTGATTCCATATATTTGCTCTTTTCCTCCTCTACTTGTAATTTTTTTTGATGCAATTTGAATGGCATTGACAATTTTTTATTTTGTTTTAAAATAGAACTAGATACACATTTCTATCATTTTAAAACCATGTACATGGTTACACCATGTACATTATATATACATACATACATTTTATATCTTTTCTTTCTCTAAATTATGCTTTTTCTATCCATACTCTTTTTACACTTGTGATTTAGAAAATGTAATTATAATGTGAGTAGGTTTCCTGAATGATGTAGGTACTTTAGGATTAGCACTATCATCTGTTGTATTTTGTCCTTCAAAGCCAAATAACTATCTATATATGATCTAATTTTCTCATGATGTATATTTTAAATAAAATATTGATTTGTATTTTTTAATTCATCTATTGACTTTCTCATAGTGATTTTTTAATCTTTCAGGGATTCACAACCACAAACCCTAGATACTTTTGATTGAATACGCATAAAAACACCATCACAAAGAAGTGTGGGATGTGGAGGGGTTGAGGGAGGAAATCATTATTTTTATTTGGAATGATAGGATGGGTCACCTTAAATATTTTGATAGTGATAACATGTACATGGTTAAAGGGAGAGTAATTATCATCATCTTTAGGATTAAGAGGAGGAAGAGATTAATTTTTAGCCAAATTCAAAATTTTAAATGTGAAAATGATAACAAGAGGTTTGAGACAAACTAAAGATAAAAGATAGTCTAGCATAATAATGAAATAAAAATATTATTTGAAACTCTAGGAAAATAATTAGAAGAAAAACCCTAGGGAACACTAGGGCTTGAAATATTCACCAAAATGTTTAAAAAAAATTTAGATTAGGGGTTAATATAATTAATAAAAACTATTCAGTAAATAAAAATTCATAATACATAAAATAATATCACATAAGTTGATTGTAAATTACTATTTTTTGAAATGTGCTAAAAGGGAAAAATACTAAAAGATAAATGACTTAGTTGGAAGTCAGGACAATAGGATTGAAATAATGACTGTAAAACTAAATGTAAGACTATGTGAAGTTGTTTTGAATCAATAATGGGTCTTTGCATTATCCTAGGATAAGGTTACATTTTCTATAATTAATTGGTCTACATTAATATCTCTAGGGCACAACTTTATCCTTTAGTGTTTTTTATATTTTTATAGATTTGACAGATGCATTTTGACTTGTAGGTCTTGTGTTTCTATTGTTTCTTCCTTTAGGGAACCATTGTGTGCTTTATTATTCACTATAATCTTATCTCAATGACAATAAGGAAAAAAAATAATGTAAAATAAGGTAAAAAAGAAATGATATGGGGTTGTGTTTGGCCTAAACACTTGTGTGTTAAGCACCAACTACACACACATATTCAGATGAGGGTTTAAAATCCATGTAGTTTTCCCATTCTATGGTTGTGTCTCTAACACACTCTTAAAATGTTATATGTTGTTACAATATTATGTGACTTTTTGTTATATTTATATGTATCCTATAGCTTCTTGGGCTATAGGAACTCATAATTGAGAAGAATGGGTACTTTTATCTTAATGTATAGTTAGATATTTTTGTGTTTGTAATGATAGAACCCTATACCTGCAAATGAATATAAAATGTGCTTATATATTGGAACTTTAGAAATTTCCTCAAATTGGGCTTGTGAAACATGCATAATGACCCATTGGAATGAGTTTAATTTGGTAACCTAGGTATTAATTGGTGAGAGGAAAAATCCAATAGTTTATGACATAGACGGATTATGGGGTCATATTAAAGGAATGGTTTTGTCTGAGTAATAGAGACAATCAACCTGAGAATATGAATAAGTAAAGTACTAAGTTTATGCTACATGAAATGTGAAATAGGATAATTTAATATCATATTTTCCTTATTATAGAGGGTCATCTTTATATAAGTAGATGAATAGTGATTTAAAATTGTGGAATTGATCAAGCATGTTAAGTGTCCACAAAGGGTGGTCAAAACTATATTATTTTAGTAAAAAATTTCTAGTTTCCACATTTACACTTGACTCTTATCCTACCCTGCTTAATATATTAATGGAAAAAATAAAAATTAATAGAGTGAAATGAAAAGTGTTATACCTGAGATTACCTGCGAAGAATAGTTTTGAATGTCGATCACACTATGTTTAATGAAAATATATAATGAAACATGTATAAATCAGTCCTTAATTAATATAAAAAGATGAAAGTAAAGATAATAAATTTATACATGAAATACAAGGAATAAATCCACAATTTTAGGTAAATGAACCATTGTGTTTATCTAGTGCAAAATTGTGACTAAAGAGGGATAAACCCTTTGATATTTATTTTTTGAAACACTTCGATTGGAATATGCATGCCCCAATTATAATCGGTAGGAGAATGTGATTATAAAATAAGGATGCACTTGAATTCGTCATTGTAAAACTCAAGGTAATAAAATATCCTGGAATCCTTGTATGAATCCTAATAGAATATTTTGGTGCATTTGTATCACAAAAACTAGTGTAAAAGTTGGAATCAATCACTATAGTTGAATTAAGGTTCATTTTGGTCAAAAATGGTGAAATGCTTGATGAAAAACTAGTGAAATATAATATCCACTAAATTTATTATATATAGCATATAAAATGACATGAATTATCATTCCTTCTACAAAAAATGAAGAAAACCTAGAGCAAGAATGTGATCATGTGTCATGCACATGCTACCAATATGATATGCGAGTATATTAATTTTGATATCTAATTAATATTAACATAGTATTGAAGTAAACCTATGTAAATTATGGAACACATGTCACATATGATGGCCCAAATTTTAGGAAAAATGGTAATAATCTATGTATGAATATGAAACTATTTATGGGTAACCATTGAAAATGGTAATGTAGACTGGGTATGAACTTGAGAATTTTGGAAATATTACTTCTAATTTATAGGGCAAAAATGTAATATTTTTCACAATAATAACTTGCACCATTATCCCTTATGTGATTTGTTATCCGAGTATATTTTATAAGTAAAAATTGAGTATGTATTATGATTAACCAAGGAAATAATATTATTTTATGTTTGTGTAGCGGAAATTTTCAGCTTAATCTCTAAGACAAGCCACTAGCTATTCCTCATTTTTAAAGGTAAGTTATGAATCTTGTTCAATAACTTAGCTCAAAATAAAATTTATGCAAATGATGCTATATAAATTTTAAATCTTTAATAATAATGATAACATTGAAAATTATAACATTATAATTATAAATATAATTTAAGCAATATAGTAATGTTTGATACATGTAAATCTAAGCATATATAGTGTCATATCTAGATAGATATTATAAATTAGGCACAAAATGAAAAATGATCATATAATGAATAATCTCAAACTAATATACAAATACTCATGGAAGATTCATGATATTTATTTTGGCATAAAAAAATTGAGTAAAATAATAGCAAAAAAGATATGTGGCAATGACACACACAAATATTATATGCAAGATCACACAAAGCATGGAAAAATGACAAGGATCCACATATAAGGGGCAAATCACTCAAATGTATAGAAACACAGAGTAAGGACTATAGTAATAATCAAGGACATGTTAAAATGTCTAATACAAATATAATTTTAATACATACAAATCATGAATTAAATAACTAGACACAATAAGCACGCATGAATAAGTGAAATTAATCTACATAATAAATATAAAGCATCATAATATACTAAAACCTAAGTATCTAGTGAGATAAAAATGCTAAGTTAAAATAAATAATAATAAAAGACACATACAATGTATTGTATTATAGTAGGAATAATATGTATAGTCATAGAGTGATAAAACTTGTGTAAATAGTGCCTCTAATGAATTTTTTGTGATGAGAACAAGTAGTAAAAGGATTGAAACTATTTTTAATGTCAAAAATTTGATAATTTGTTGACTGGGAGAAGTTCACTAGAATGGGTCTATAGTGCAGTACTTGACTATTAAGATTAGTGTGGTTTTGCTTGTGTAAAATTTATAGACCTTAGAGTATATCACCATTTACAACTACAAGCTAAAGTGACAAATTTTATGTTATACAACTCACTTAAGTACACTTGTGAATCATATTTGATATTAAAATATTGTAAATGAACTACACATGTCATGCATAAGTTTTACTTTTAATAATTTTTTATTTTTTTATGTGTTTTTGAAATAATAGTAATGATAATAAAATAATCTATGTACAAGGAATGATGCTATTATAGGCCAACTATATCATCATGAGGATGCCTTAGTGTAGGTTATGTGTTATTTTTCCTACCCTTCAATTTAATTTCCATATTGATCCTACAAATTAGTCATGTTGTACAAAAAATATTATGCATAAGGTCATAATCATCTTCTTGATCCTAAAATTATGGTATGTGACTATTGTATTATTTTTTATTTATATATATGTGAAAAAAATCACCCCTTACTATGTTAGTGATTTTTTTGATATGTGTTGTATAATGTACCTCTATTTTTATGGTAATAGATGTCCTTCCTTGAATATTAATTGAAATATTGATCCTATCCTGATACTATAATAATTGCACTTTCATGCTTTGTATGTATCTCTTGCTTTTGAACCTCTTTTGTCAGAAACCATTTATTAAAGATATTCTTTTGCTTAGGTTGAACTTGTTTTTGAAAATTATATTTTGCTAATCTCTATATTTAAACTTCTCTTTCTATAACTTTTAACCTTTTTTATTCTGATTTTTATAAATACAATCATTCTTTATCAATTTGTTCTTTTAACAACTTGTCTTTTTTTTTATTGTTCTATTTTTAATATTTATTTATATAATTTGGCCTTTTGAATATTTTCTTGCTCTAATTTTTCCTTTTGTATCCATGCTTTCTCTTTTTATTCCTTTTCCACTTGTGCTTTATAATATAAACTCATGATGTGAGTGGGTTGTTTAATTGGTGTATCTACTATAGGATAA
>JARHVA010002155.1:1647500-1707500 GCA_037957365.1 Torreya grandis
AAAAAAAACTTCTCTACTCCATACATGGTTAATAATTCTTGAAATCTTGAGGAAAAAAGTGTATTTGATAATCCAAAGAATAGAAAATTTCTCTTCATAATTTTTAAGGCCTTAAACAATAAAAATATGTGAAAAGAAAAGCTTATGATTTCAATTATGTTTCGATATAATATAAATTTAGTGTTATGTGGCATGTGTCTCAAATATACTTGTATGATTCAATAAATTTTGCACTTATTATTTCTCATTTCTTTAATTCCTCTAAATTTTTAATAATTTCTCTATAAAGTGTTCAATATATTTATTAAAATATTAATACATAAAATAATTTTATAAATTATATGAATGGATGAAATAACTGTAAATATGATTTTGAATGTATGGTATTATAAGGTAAAAATTTAGAGGCAACAATGTAAATCAACATGATTAAATATAAATGGAAATGGCATAAGATTTATAGAGATAAATGTTTGTAATGATGTCCATGAGATAAATGTATGTCATGTTGAGATGTACATCATGATATGAATTCATTATATTTTAGGATAACTACATCACCGTGATTTATAATGAAGACAACCTAAAATAAATAAATAAATAAATTATATATAAATAAATAAATAAATAATAGTATATGAGAATTGTATGGCTACCCTAATTCAATAATACTAATATGTAATTAACCCATATTAGTGGGAATAGGTAAAAATAGGATAAAATTAAAGAATATGATACGATTCATGAGTGAAGTGGAAAGTTATGATACACTAATCTATCAAAACATTTTATGTTTTACGTATACAATGTCAATGTTTTCTGCATGGTTTTCTTGTACATTGCTACAAGATTTGTGTAGGTATGCACCTATATAAAATTTAATGAGAGTAACCTATATGATAGTTACCATGGGAAGAATTCTATGGCACACATGATGGCACCACATTGATGTGGAGTTTTCTGCTAGTATACATTATAATAATATATTATGTTTTGTATCTATAATGACAATGTGGTATGAGTAAAATCATTATTTTTAAAAAATAAAATTTTAAATTAATAATTTTATAAATTCAATTAAGTTATAAGAATCATGATTTGATATGTTTAAATTAAAATTATTATTTAATTAATTAAATTAATAGATTAGTAAATTAATTAATAATTAAAAATATTTTATAATTAATAAATTATCTAATTTAAAAATGAAGAACTATAAAATCATATTTTATGAAAATAAATAAATTTATAATTATAAATTTATAATTTTTAAAATTAAATAAATAAATTATATAACAAAATTAATTAAATTAATAAACATAATAAATTTAACTACCAAACAATAAAAAAACATTTTTCTAAAATTAGATAACTTACAATTTTTTAATAATAGGTATCCAAGTGTAACATATCCTTACACATTCATTTTTGTTTAGATTATAAGATTGTTTAGTAATTTTAATAGGTTCTATTATTAACTTTTGATTTTTAAAATGATTTTCTATGGTTATAAATTTGGTGCCTTTTATGCAGATAACATTCATTATTTTGCATGAGTGTTGAGTAATAGCAGATTTCTCTTTTATTTTCAAATAAATATTTGTGACATGTTCTTTGATCATAATTTGCATGGACCTCTTTAACTTAGTAGAGTTGTGTGTGTGTGTGTATAGGTAGGTCACATTTAATGTTTTAAAACTCATTATCATATTGAGGTATGAGTTTTCATTCTTTAAAAAGAGACGTGGATATATTTTCAAATTTTAGTAATGGTTATCATTATATTTAATAGCTCATGTGATTGATATCTTTATACTATTTTTTAAATTAAAAATTGACATATATATATATATATATATATATATATATATATATATATATATATATATATATATATATATAACGAGTGGTGATCTAAAACATCAAACTCAAAATAAATATATTATTATTCTAAAATATTTAAATTTGTTTATTTGTATGAATTATAAAAACATAAAATTTATAATTTATATATAATTATCGTAAAATAGATTAAAACATAAAAATAAAAATTTAAATAACTAAAAACAACTAAGAGATAAAATTATATATATAAATAAAATCAATAAAATGTCGATAAAAGGAAAGTAATGGAGACTCTGACTAAGATAAGTCGTGAAAGAAAAAAAATAAAACAAAACAAAGGGATGGAATAAAAATAATAGATTCAACTTAAAGAGATGTTAAAAAGAAGGGGGAGGTGAGGTTAAACTTAAAAATAGAGAGCATGTGGATAAGGGTATTTATGAGTGGTTCAATTTGAATATGTCATCTTTGTTCAGGTTATGAGGATGCTTTTTTATTTTAATTATTTTTTTAATTTTCATATATTTTTAATGAAATTTTATGGATAAAATTTTGGTATTGTGTATGTGTATAGTATGTTTAATTTTTATTATTAATTAAAAAAAATATTTATATGTTTTGTTGATATAAGAAATATCAGATGAATATTATATTTTGTAAAATTATTTGTTAATATTAGGTTTAAATGGATTTTTTGTATTTATTTAAAAATATATATTTTATTTTTTTAAGTATTGGTTTCATTTTTTTTTTTTAAGAAGATGTATATAATAGTGAGATCTAAAATATTAAATTAAAAAAAATCAAAGATAGTTTACATAATAATATATTTGTATTTACATTGATTACTCTACAATGCATGGAAATCAATATCAAAAGGTTATGTATATTTGATAATATGACTACAAGTATCACACATTCTAATACTAAAACTATGATCTACAAATTATAGTTATAAACTATATCTATATTACAAAAAACGAAAAACATGATGAAAATGAAAACATGATTAAAAATGAGATTGGGAAAAATTACACATAAAAACGAATTTTAGTATATATAATTTTAATCTATAAAATCATAAAAAATCAACTATAAATATAACTGAAACATTTAAATTTGTATTAAAATAATAAATAATTTATATATTTTAAGAAAAATAAATCTACATTTAATATATTCCTCAATATTTATTTATGATTTAATAATATTGTAATTATTTCATTTATTTACATTTTAAATAATTAAAATATTTAATATTTTAAAATAAATTTTTTAATTAAAAATAAATAATATATTTAAATTTAAATTTATATATATAAGAAATATGAGAAAAATTTGTAATTTATTAATATTAAACATATTTTAACGAAAAAAAAAACCTATACATTGATTTTTGAGGTGCTGTTTTTTAAACATGCTACACTTTTTTTTCAGCATACAAAAAAATCACCAAAAGGACTGATTTCTTGCGAATGGATAATACAGAAACTCTCTTGTCCCACCAAAGATCATTTGATGGTTTGCATTTAATTTTTCATTGTATTTACCATTACGGTGCAGAGTGGCCTAGTGTAATTTAAACTATTTAAAATTTTAAAATAAATTAAGTAAAGTAGATATTTAAACTATATTTGAAATTTACAGTTAAAATATACAAACTTGAGCGCCAACCAAATACATTATTTTTCTTCTCGTAAATGCAAAAAAAGAGAAGGAACACAGGAAGATGGAAATTGTTTTCCATATTCAGGTAAAATCTAAAGAAATAAAAAATAAAAAATTGTAGACTAATATTTATAATGGTTAATGATAGTAGATTGTATTTTTAAATTTTTCATATTTATATTTTAATGTTGGGTAGTTTAAATTGTATGAATATACATATTAATGAATAAATTTTGTAATTATTTTTGAAATTAAATTATTATAAATATTTATTTAAATTTCGTATTTATGAAAATAGCTGAAAATGATTAAAATATAAATATTTTTTCATATTATAATAAATATAGGCTTTAACTCACATAATTTGTAGTCTGAAATCATACTTGATGCAATCAAACAATCTTATTTCATAAAATATATTAAAATAAAAAAGTATGCTAAGATTAGATTATTGAAATATTATTATGTTGTTGGTCACTAATATTTTTATTTTTTGAATTATCTATCTTTTACTATGATGGAGTTCATCTGAACAAAATAAGTTTCACAATCTTTCGTTAATATTTTTACAACGTTTTTGTCTTGAACCTCGTCTTTAGCTGGGATAGTATCCAAGGTAGACCTTTACCTCTCTTGTTCATTATAAATCAGTGGCAATAAAATTACATGGTATCTATTGCTACACGATTTCCAAAATTTATGTGATTAAAGCTAAGCCTATTTTAAAATTTTGTTGATTTGCTTTTCTCTAGGAACGTATCTATTTTTCAACAATGTTATTTACATACAAATTGGGATTATATCATTAAAAGATACATCAAAATATCCAAATAAAATATATTATAGATCTGTGCATTTAAAGTTGGAATCGATGATGTATTATGTTTCCTGGACCGTGATCTTAAAATTTATTTGAAAACAGTGGGATGTACATTAGTAATAATAGATGCCAACTCTCATGTAATTAACATATCAATTTATTCATAATGCTTCTCAAATTCTAGGCGAAGTTTATTTTTTTAAAATTGCACATAGTAATTTTCTCATGTCCTTGGGACTTTCACACGCACCCTTTGATTTCAATGTAAGTTTAAATAATTATGACCTCATCTCATGGATAATATAGTTTTCGTTTTCAAACGTGTTAGAGAATTATGAACATGTCTACATAGCCTTTGGATTTCCTTGCCCCTTCCATTGTTTGTATTTCCTTGTGTTTTAACTCCATCACCTTCTTCCGGAGCCATCCCAAGGTAAATGGATATATATAGTTTGTCGTCGATAGATAGTGTCCACCTTGAAAATGCATGTAAATAAAAAATTTCATATTAAAAAACGACAAACACAACTAGATCCATTTGCTAGCAATGAGGCAAATACTGCAAAAGGAATAACCTATTGTGAGAAACTACATTTATAGCTCATTTGAAAAATCATGTTATCAAAATATAGAACATCTAAAACATTTTTTTTTTTTCATACTCTATGGGATCCACCCCTCCACACCCTTACAGCTATAACTTATGAAATTGTCTATAATAATGTTATTTCCTCACCAACTTCTTGTAATTTTCTTGAAGATGTTTAATAACTTCTAAGAAAATATTTTATTAAGATTTTTTTTTTTCAAGTGTGAATCTAAATATCTAAAAGCAAAATTATATCGTAAAAACATCTTAACAATGTCATAGTAATTTGTCAGATATTGATCCATCTAAATTCCCATAGTTAATATCATTTTGTATCTTGATTAAAGGGTGTATAATTCCCCTACCTACCATGAATCCCAATTATACAGACAAAGTTTTCTATATTTATAAACACTTAATACCTTTATACATTCGAGTCCCTTTTTTCATGCCATATTCTTGTGTTATTTCTATATTTTACTTAAACATCCCCAAAGTATATGTTCCATGGCATGGAAAAAATATTATACAAGCATAGATGTTGAGTAAGGCATTAGCTATAAATCATAACAAATAATTTGTAATACATTTTTTACAATAAATTGATCAATTTTATTAGGAATTAACTACGTGAATTTACCTTATTTTGATCTATTCTATCCATGATATATTTCCTCATAATTATTGATGCCTTTCCAGGTAATGCTACATTTATGCTTATAATAGAGATTAATACTTTGTTTTCTATCTCCTTTGTTTGAATGAAAATAAATGCATTTTCATTTCCTTATTTAAAAAATAATTACAATCTATTAGATAATAAACATGGAGTGACGTATCAAATGATTATAAATTTGATAAAAAGGATTAACTTTGGCATCATTGAATGTAGATATTTTATCTCCTCCTTATATTGAAAGGTCCTTGATCACCATTTTCATGTAAAATAGTGGCACCAATAAAATTTAAGAGTGACCATCCTCCCATTTTGACACCATGCTTCCATATTGACAAAGTATAATGTTTGTTGCACTATAGTTTCTTCAAATGTCAGATCAGATACATGGGCTAAAACCCATTTGCTAACAATTTTCCAATGCTTATGCAAGATAATAATTCAATTTATTATAGTATCTCAAGGAATATTTCACATACATGGCTACCACGATCATAATGCATGTGAGAATCAATACCAAGTTAAATTCTACTTCGTTGATTATTTTTTATTTTTTATTTTATTTTTTTCATATTATTCAACCAATCAAGAAAAAATTGCTATTAAAATTTTCACACTTATTCTATTTCAATACATATTCATATTCTTAGTATTTATTTAGTAGTAAAGTATCCACATGAACATCATATATAACCTTGATCTACAATCTAGTTTCCAATTTTTTTTAAATCTTTGCCTTCCTCAAGTTTTCCTACAATTGAGTTATAAAGAGGTTATTTTATTTGAAATTATTATTCAACAATGTGCATCATTTAAGATTTTTTTTTTAAATTAATTAATTTATTATTAGTTTTTTTCCATTTGTGTGTTGTCAGTACCCTATGAGACTAAGGATAAAGGTTGTTTATGTTGACAACAAGTAGAAAAATTTTACCTTCTAATTAAAATTAAATTAAGGATGATGTTTTGTTAGACCACTAAATGAAGATTATCAAATTAAATAACCATATATCTACCTCTTTGTTGGTAAAAATGATTTTTAGGGTTAATTTTGACATATCAAATGAAGAACTCTATCAAATAAATCGACCTAATCATTAAAAAAACTCTAAAATATGTGTAGTTTTGTATATATAGAAGTGCACAAGTTAAAAAATTATTTTATAATATGTAAACTTTAAAATTAAAATTTAAAGTTAAAACTATTTACTTGTTACCATAACTTATGCTTAGTTTCACAATTTTAAACTTCTCTTACTGTACATATACATGGATGACCATCCATCTTAAGAAAAATTTAATACCAAATGTTTTTATTGTTTATTTCATGCAACCTATAATCATCTTCTAATTGATTCATACTTCCATTTTAGTTTTCCCTATCACTTAGAAGAAACTACTCCTTTAGAACAATACCCTAGAATAATCCTTCATCTAATTAATGACTAGTTATCTAAACTCAAATTCATCTTAATAGGTCATTCCATATGTTTTATGGGACTAATTTGAGGAAATCTCAAAATATCTACTATATAAGCACATTTTCTAACCATTTGTTCATGAGGGGCTTCTCTAATTGAAATCACTAGAATATCTAACTACACTTTCAAATAAAAATACTTAACATATTGGTAAGTTTATATTTCACATTTTATACACTATAAGCAAGTTTTCTCTACCTCTCTTATAAGAAGTGACAGACTAAGTGGTACTCAAGTTGAACATACTCAATTTTTTTTGATAAGACAAATAATATTGACAAGAACAAGGTTATATTCATATTTTTAAATAACAATCATAACAAGATTAATATGTATAAATGTAAAACCATAATTTAGAACATGAACAATATAATCAAGACAACCATGAATGTCAAGATGAACACGATGAACACACACAACCTAATAAAGTGCAAGTCATTAAGTATTTATAAAAAAATCAAGAACCTCACTATTATTACATTTTTTTTTCAAACAGTTTTAGAAATTAAAATTACAAGCATTCCTAATACATCTGTGGTTTCAAATACTATGGGTTCTATTTCATTATAAGTATACTAGAAAAAAAATTGTACCAAAATATACTAGGGTGCAAACCCAAGGGTTAAAACATATTAATATACTAATCCTTACTCAGTCATTATTACACCACAATTGGTTAGCACACATTATGATCTTGATGTATAGTCCCTTATGCAAACAATTTTAACTTTACATACTAAGATGTTGTAAATGGTACACGATGCTTTAAAACCTAATTAAAAACTTGAATCACATAATTTGTTTCATTTTATCCATTAGACCAACATATTTCAACATATCCAATACCAACTAGTTTTGTAGCAGCTAAACTTACATTTTTTTAATGGAAAATGTGACCCTGAGAAGCATTTGAGAGCATTTAACGTAACATGTTTGGACTATGCATCTAACAATTAGTTGTTAACCAAGGTGTTTACTAGAAGTTTAAAATACAATGCTCTAATATGGTTTTATGATTTACCATTATAGTCATTTCATTCATTAAATCCATTGTCAAATGCTTTCTTGCACATTTATACATTATAGTAAGTAAAAAGAGATCATATGCTTCTATTAAGAAGCTCAAACAAGAATATAATGAGCTTATTGCAGATTACACATTATGATATATGACCATGTTATCTAGGACGATTAGTCATGTGGAAGAGAAAGAATTGCAAGATATATTCAAACAAAATTTAAATTCCACCTCTACATGAATCTATTATGTTAAAGAATTTATTATCATTTGATGATTTATGTCACACATTTATGAAAAGAGAAATCAAAATTTTGGCAATGAATAAGCTCAAATATATGACCATCCTAATTTATACTTATAATAAAAATAAATAGAGTAAGCCACCATACAAGGTAAATCCAATTAAATATAAGACTTATCCAAATACAAATTTAATTTAGTTCAATACACTACTCATTGTATTGTGTTATCATCTCCTCCAAGGAAAAAGTTTACCAACTTGCGAAAATCTTCCTACAAGGTATTTCAAGATTTATTGGAATGTCACCTCATATCACTCTCTCCTATAAAAGAGGTTTATTTGAGTATACTTCTTCCAAAAGGATTTAATAAAAATGTTTTTTGTGATTTTCATATTGTAGCAATACATATACTGCTAGCAATTGCATTAGTTTGAGACATAAAATATAAGACATGAAAGATGAGAACATAATTGATGTAGGTACATCTATTGAAAGTACACTAACAAAACCAAGTTAGAGTAGAATAATGAAGATATTCATGGACACATTCCCTAAGCATACAGGGCAAGAAAATAAATAAATCAAAATTTCATTACTCATATATTGTACATCTTACACTAGCCTCCTATTATTCCCAAAAAGAGACTCAACATATCTTGATTGGAATTATTGGTACATATCATGTTTTAGGGCCATCTATACCACTTATTACATTAAAATATCATGATATAATAGAATATGGTTAATATTTTCACTATTTATTCATTCAAGCTTACATTGATCATCAAAATATAAGATTTTTAATGCTTGATAATGGCTTAAGTGTGAATATATGAACTATCACACTTGTTTCACATCTTAGATACACATATAAGGATATATTTATTTCAAAAACTTAAATTAAAGGATTCAATGGGCATGTTTAGATTTATATTGCTGAGATCACATTACCAATATATGTTATTCTAGCACACGTGTCCACCAAGTTTTTAGTAGTACCCAGTGCAAGATTCTTTGATATGTTATTAGGACATCCTTGGATTTAGAAGCTTCATGCAGTAAATTATATTGTATATTAGATTTATATTGGTGAGATCACATTACCAATATAGTTTGTTCTATAACATGTGTCCACCAAGTTTTTAGTAATAGCCAGTATAATATTCTTTGATATGTTATTAGGATGTCCTTAGATTTAGAAGCTTAATGCAATAAATTATACAGTCTATAATGCATTATCAAAATGAAATTTATACACTATGAATACTTACTACAATGAAATATTATGATTCTTACACTATATATCAGTTGAGCAACCTAAAAAGTTGGAACTTATTCAAAAGATTAGAAAAAATGGATAACCTTAATCAGACACTTTTCCTTGAAAATCCAATTAAGCAGTGACGTATCAAAGACTCTAGAGAGACACTCTCCAGTATATTAGGTCTTATATTTGTATTACATAAAACTAAGAGTGTTTGACAAATAACACCAAGAGCCCCATAAAACATTGTACTTGTCATTACTCCTTATCATCATCACCCATCTTAGTTTGAATGTTTTGACCACTTTCAAGTTCAATACAATATAAAATCAAATACAAAATGAAAGGTAAAATAAAATATACATATTATATTTTAATAGATAATTTTTTAGGTCAATATTATTTTTACTATATATGTTAATATATCATCTTATATTAGGTTAACATTATTTTACATACATATCTACCAGGCTTCTCATAAAATAGATTTTGACTTACCTAGCTTCACAAGACATATGTGGATGAAGAAGGGTCCTGTATGAACTCTATCACCACTAGTCATCATGATTCCAAACCAACAACTCTTCTAATTAAAATCCAACATCGTAAAAGAAAAGAATAAATTTTTGTACATAAGATTTATTTTTTCCTTTTTGATTGTTGCAATAAACTGACCATGAGGCCATTATTTGATAGAAAGACAATAATGTGTTACAATATAGACTTTGGAACTAGATTGTGTTATTTTCTTGTCTACTATTCATGACAACTAATTTCTAATCAAATAACCAACTGCCTTTCAATCAATGAGGTTCTCCTCATTGACCCTTTAAGGTAGAAAACATCTAATAGAATAACCTGGTACATTTTATGTTGTGTACTTATTTTTAATGGATGTAAATATTTTAAATCTAATACTTACCTTAAATATGTATAGGCTTCTATATGTATAAATGTCAGTTCAAAGTAATCTCTATATTATGATGTGAAAAACATCACATCAAGCCCTAAAAGCATCACAAATGAGATATTTTGATCAATTTTTTCTCTTTAGTCTCACATATATTGTTGAATTAAACATCTTGAAGATATCTAAAAAAATATTTGATGATTAAAATGACATAATGGGTGGTCTTATTCCAAATACCTATTAGACTAAACATATTAAACTTATGGACGTCCTTATTGTAATTTCCATAGGTGTTAATATATTAGAAATGTAGATGAACATAATTTACAATATAAACTTTAGAATATCATTATTTTATCTCCATTTCAAGGTGAGATGGATGATTATGATGAGAATCAATACGTATTTAAACTTGGAAATGATATTTTTTGAGTCAAAGAATAGTTTTTAAATTAAAATTAAAATTGTGTGACATATCAATATGTGCTTGACTTGATGGTGCCTCTTTACTCATGAGAACCAATGAAAAATCCATATCATGTGAAGATGGGTAGTCCAATTCAACAAATTTAATGTGTCAAATATTTTGGTTCATATGGGGTGATCAAATAGATATTGACCCACAGGTAAATTTTCTGAGATTGAGTCTATCTATAATCAAATAGGAAATAGTCAAGAAAAGATGCCACCACCCTGAAAGCTACTAACCCCTTTGTAATGGGTGTGTGGTATGCAAATCCAACAATTGACTTGAAGATAGGGCATGTGTATGATATGATCCCTATGGCTTACAATATCACATGAAACACCCTATCACTGGCCCTTATCATCACCACCAAGTTAACTTTGAGCCTACTATAATTTATCTAGGTGGCAATATATTTGGTAACATAGATGAACATAAGATACAATATAGATTTTGGACCCTCAATGTTTTGGAAATATATCATTAGAATTATATCACTAATTTGAGTTGCATATCAAACATGAAACATTCATGTAATCAAATTAGCATCATGTTGTCCTTTCCAACCCTTCATGATAGCAAATGTCCAATCAAAGAACATGCTAACTTAAAAGTTGTGTAACAATTTTTGATGGATGTAATTATTATAAATCCAACAATTTCCTTAAATATGTATAAGCCTAGATGTCCTTATCTCAAATATACTAAAAATATTAATATATGTATGTATGGAATTACTATAATTTCACTAGTTGTCAATATATTGGTAATATAGATGAACATAATTTACAATATAGACTTTTTAATGATCAATGTATTCTCTAAATTAAAAGGTGATCTAGGTGATGATGGTGAGAAGCAATGGTAGGTTAGGAATCATAGGCTAGAACTGAGGTTTAATTATCATTTTACACTCACTTTACAAAACCCCTCTTATTGAATTCAAGAACATGAACGTTGTTATATAATTTGAATGACAACACCATAAAATCATTGTTGGATTAGTGATTTATTTGCTTGTTATTTTATCTCTCTTGAAGATTAATGTTTCAAGATATCTATATTAAACAATAATAAATATAGTAGTATTATAAAATACTATTATACATTTATACTATATAATATTATTAATGTAATAAATAGCATACAAGATGTAGTTTACTATTTTAGTTAAGCAATGAGGTGTGATGACAAGGTATTTAATGTGATATCATATACCATAGATCCCATATCATACACCACACCTAGATTTAGGCTAGTTTTTGGATGGACATGATGTACATATATTGTAGAGGGGTACATAATTTTGATTGGCCATTTCATATTGTTAAAGGTGGACAAAGATGTCATGATTTCTAATTTTTTTGTGATAAGACTCTACATCAGATGAGTGGATTGAATCTGTATGACAATGTTACTTATGTGTGGACAAGACATTACAAATTGGCATGTCAATGTAATAAAATTGCACAATACTACATGTTAGTTATATCAAATTAAGGTGGTGACATATTTGATATATTATCTTCTATTGTCAAGGGTTATATGATTCTTTTTGGCTTTATTTGGTCAATGGAAGAAAGGTACAATTTTAGGATGACCATACGTGTAGCCAATTTTTTGTAGTCTTTTGGATATAGGTTCAAATACCTACCAATTTATACATGCTCTCTCTAAACACTATGGTAATAAAATCTCCTCTTTCATATATTTTCCATGACAAGGATAACCAGTTATATGCAAATAGGTTTTGTATTCTTTTATTTTGGGATTTTCACAACCCAAATTAGTTTTCCACATTCACACTCATGATTTAAACTAGGGAAAAAGGTTAACTGAGTTAGTTACCAAACTCATGCTTCTCTCACACCCAAAGACCTGGTGTTTCTCATATGTTTATCCTAGACTACATCAAACTATGCTAAAAGATCATCAAGTTGCTTGGATTTAATTTTCATGAAACTGATCTAGTGTAAAATATACAAAACATTGGTTTGAGCTCATGTTTTATTATGACACCCATGGGCTCCCATAATGATGAAAGATTTTGATTCTTAAGAGACATAAGGTTTACCAAGTGATCCCAATATTGAGTTGAATCCTATAAGTGAGCTCACCCTCTCTAAATCACTTAAGCTAACTCTTGTGAATCTGATTTATCTATACATGTCAACATTGAAATCCTAAGGTCACCTTGTATTTATCTTCAAGCCTATTTGTAATGCTTTCATGACCAATTCAAACATGCTTCAAGTTATATGAGTTAATCCTGAGCTCTAAGATCTCAAAGTTAATCTTGAGCTCAAATCCACTACACACACCAAAAAAATGTTTTTGGGTCCCCTTATCTCTCTTAAATGTTTGCATTCATCTGCCTTATAACTCCTATGCTTTGAATGTTTGATGAATAATTGTGGTCAGGGCCCCTCATTTTGAGGAGGGACCTTGTTGGTTATATTCAGAATACAAGGTGAAGGATTTTCATTATAAGTTCATCAAATACCTCTATAGTGGTTGATGTAGGATTAATCACTCTCAAGTTTTTAAAGTGAACCCACATGATAGCCAAGATATTTTGGTTTAATAAAGTAGGCCTGGATGATGAGAATGGATTTTGAGCTTGATGGCAATGGTGTGAAGCTCCATAGGGTTTTAAAATAACTTAGGTTTAAATGGATGAAACAAGAAATGAATCTCCACTATAGTGCTTACTAGGATCTTGACACATTTTGAATGCAAAACACATAGCAAACCCAAGGTCAAGTTAAAGATGAGGTATTTTTATGTTTTATATACTTTAGAAAATAAAATAAAACCTCTTAAAATAATTTACTATTAAATAAGTTATACCATAAAAATACAAAATATATCTAAAATGAATGTTCATCACCTCACCATACACACACACACACACACACATATTAGATGTGAATTTACTTAAATAATAATATATATATTAATATGGTGCAAATGGGGATGATGATGACGGTGGTGGTGTGGCTTAGAAGGACCATAATTTAATGAATTATACAAATCAAAAGCCACAAAAATTTTAAAAAACCACACTAACATGAAATGCATTCTATCCATATCTCAAACATCAATAATTTCACAACCAAAATTAGTATATTATATGGGATAAATGTTATCCATATGTGATTACAAGAAAATGTGCCTCTCATGATCATCATCATGTTATATTCAACATCCTTTCATGATAGAAAATTTCAATCAAAGAATCCTCCATGTTCTAACACGTGTACCACTTTTTGATAAATACAAGTCATGTAAGTTATAAATGTATCCTACATGAAACAAATTACATACACCATGAAATCTATATGAAAATTTTGCACAAATACTTTGAAAAATAATGATGATGATTTTTGGTGCATATCATTCTTAAGTTACAATATGTAAACCTCAATGGATGGTTGAGAAAAATAATCACAAATTATATGATATTGATTATATGTACCATTTAAGATATCCATTTTTGTAAGTGTAAATTATATGTGATAAGTTTTATCCATATGTGATTATAAGAAAACATGCCTTTATAAAAAAAATGTCTCCCATTACAATCAATAATAAAAAACCCCATTGCCCATAGTTGGGCTCTTTAACTAGAAAATACAAATACCCCATGATCAAAACCAAAGGAGTTGCATTTTGACTTACATATTTGGCAAAGATTATATCTCTATCCATAGAGAATGCAAGCCATAATAGACCAAAGCATTACATGGTGTTTTAGATCTCGATTGGTCTACCCCCACAATTAATTTACACTATCAATTTAATCTCTTTTGATTTATAAAACCCCTCTTACAAATATAAAAACTATACATATTTATTTTTACAATGATATGTCATATTGTCCCAATTTACCATAGATCATAATCCACCAAAAATGCACAAAACCTGAGTAACATCAAATGTATTCTATTTATTTCTCAAACATCAACAATTTTCTTAACCCAAATTGGTATATTATATGGGATAAGTTTTATCCCAATGTGATTGCAATAAAATGTGCCTCTCACCATCATCATCATGTTATCCTCAATTATCCTTCATGATAGAAATGGTCCAACTCAATAACCAACCACCTTGTAAGTTATGTACCCCTTTTTGATAGATTTAATTCTTTTAAGTTCTAAATGCAATCTACATGACAAAACACAATTTACCATGAAATATATGACACATTTATCACAATTACTTGGATTTGGAATGATGAGGATTGTCAGTACTAATCATGCGTATGTAAAATATAAAAACTATGGTGTATGGTTAGGAAAAACAATAAAAAATGGTCTGAGCATCTACAACCTCAATCTTGATATGTGATTGCTAGAAAAAGTGCCTCTAACCATCATTTTCATGTTTTCCTCATTGACACTTCATAATAGAAAACATCCAATCAAATAATCATCCACATTGTAGGTTGTGTACTCTTCTATGATAGATGAAAATCATGCAATTTCTAAATGTGGCATAATATACAGGACATAGATGTAATCTAGCATAAAATATGATTGACACATTTCCCACAAAGACTTATAAATATTCTTATTGATTTTGTTTACCCATGTTCACTTCAAATTTTTATCCAAATTCCAAACCCAACATTTTAAATTGCACTTACCCGCTTATAATTTTTTTTATCACCATTGTTACTAAAACAATTCCTCCCATAACAATCAACAAGACAAAACTAAATCACCCATAGTTGGTCTCTTCAACTAGTAAATACATATGTCCCCTGAACAAAACTGAGGGAGTTATATTTTTGACATATAGAATGGGGAAATAGGCTATCTCTATCCACAAAGAATACAAGCCATCATAGATAAAGCATTGCATGGTGATTCAAATCTTAGTTACATTTAAAACTTACATCTTAACTTAAACATAATGGACAACATAACTCTTACATTATGGCATTATCATTCTAGTAAACACTCTCAACACATTTGATGCATTAACATATAGAATGATTTCTTTTTTATCCAATGAGTCCTAATGTTTTTAGGGTTTTAAACCCACTCATATTCCTCTTTGCAGTGATTGGTTCAATAATACAGTCAAGGGAGAGTGCAATATAAAATCCAAAAATTTATATAAAGGTATGGAAGGTAAGAAAGAATGCTCATTTGAAGGATGGTGGAAAAGTAAGATTAGAGATATCTATGTTGAAATCAGAACAAAAAGGAGAGTTTAGAATATAGGGGAATATGATTCTTGCCACATGAGATCTAAGTCATTTTAACCTCTCGTGGTTTCATAATATAGTGAACAAGCCCCCAAATTATTTACAAATGTCATCTCCCACCCTAGACAGTCATCTAAGCCTAAGATGAAACCCCATACACTACGATTAGAACCTCACACTAATTAACCTCTTCAAGAATAGAATCAACCTATGCGAGATTGAGAGACACTTTGGGTGTAGGGATCATCAACTTGGAAATATTGATATTAATTTTGTCTACCCATTTCTACTTCAATTTTATATCCAAATCCTAAACCCTAAATTCTAAATTGTACTTACTCGATTCTAATTTTTTTAGCACTATTGTTACAAAAATAATTCCTCCCATTTCAATCAACAAGACAAAACTTGATCACCCATAGTTGGGCTCTTCAACCAATGAATACATATGTCCCCTGATCAAAACCAAGGGAGTTACAATTTTGACATACATATTGGGAAAAGAGGTTAGCTCTATCCACAAAAAATGCAAGCCATCATAGACCAAAACATTACATGGTGATTTAAATCTCAATTACATTCAGAACTTACATATTAACTTAAACATAATGGATAAAAATACTCTTACATTTTGACATTTTCCCTCCATTAAGCACTCTCAACACATTTGATGCATCAATGTCTAGAATACTCTATGTTTGATGTGTAGTTTGAGTCAACAATGCATTGTAATTGATGTGGCAACAAGACATTGACATGCTATAATATATCTTGTAGGTTCCATTCATCCATGTTTCCAATATATTAACACCTATAGAAATTAATTAGGCTTAAAAACATATGTACCTACCATACAATGGATATCATACACCAAGGGGCCCATAAAAGAATATATTATTATATATAATATAATAATATTATATAATACTAGCTTCGATGAACATGTTACCATTTGGAAGACAAGTATATTTATTTTCAATTTGACATATGGATGACACTTATCCCATATAATTTACACCTACACACAAGGAGAATTGCTTTGATTATGGTAGTGTTCCACATCTCATATGTAACTCCAATGAACCATGCAATGTTGTTGATCTTGGGATAAGACATTGACATGTAAGAGTCTACATGTAGCATGTATTCATACATGATTCCAATGAGGCCATTGATAAAGTATTCTATGTTTTATTAAGGTGAATGGGTTGATAATGTTGGAGGCTAGTGATAGGGTATTTTAGATCATACCATATCTTATAAGGCACATATAGTGCAATAAACCTAGATTCAAGGCAATTGTTGGATTTACATGATATGTACCCATTACAAAAAGGTGTGCAACTAATATGACACTATTATTGGGTTGCCTTGTTTTATTGATTTACTCATTATGTTGATGCATCAAGTCACATTTAATTCTATGCTTGTTTGATATGCTATAACTAATGTGTTTAGATTCTCAAAGTTTATACTCAAAATCACTGGCTTTTGCTAGATTCTCCTTTCAAAAATTACTTAGAGTTAATTAAAACTTTCTCTCACTATGTATTCAAGAAGGATGTGGGCCTTATTTAAGTCTTTGATATGAGTCCACATAGATGAAGATAAGTTGCAATATAGACTTTAGAATCTCATTGTTTTATCTAAATATAATTAGCATTGCAGTGTTGACTTGAGTCCCACATCAAACATGAAACCTTGTCACAATCAAATAAAAATCATGTTTTCCTTGTCAACCATTCACAATAGCAAAAATCTAATTAAATAACCTTGTTACTAACCACATGTCTTCTTTTGATGACAATTTTTGTTAATAAAGTTAGCTACATATATTTTTAATATGTTACTGATCGTGACCCATTTTTGTGGTTACATAGGTGCAGATGCAAATTAATATTTAATCAAAGTGAATAAAATAATGAATCAACATGGATCCATAATGAAACTCGATGACCACATCATCTTGTGAAACTTAGGGTCTGTGATGTTGCCATGTGGAGTGTCATGATACTTGACTCACCTGAGGTTAAATTTGATGCCCCATCAATCTTCACAATGACCCTATTGGCATGTGACTTCTTAGGGAATGAGATGTGGCCACATGGAATGCTTGTGTTAAACACATTAAAGGTGAAATTAGATAAACACATATCACATAGGATCAAGACCACAACAAATATGAATAAATAAGTAAAGGAGAATATGCTGGAACAAATAAGTAATGGACAGTCATGCATCTCTCATAATGATCATGCTTAAAGTAGAAAGTGAGTATGGACTCAACCATGTGCGAATCCACAAATACAAATTCAGACTTAAAAATAATATGAACTGGATAAAATAAATTAATGAATCCATAGTGTAAAATTAAAATAAATAACAAATCGTGAACTTGAGGCTTCTTAACGCTGCCATATCGGCATAAAATATCCTTCTTTAACATTGGAATAAGTTTTATGGTCATCACTACCCACCTCCAAAAATCCATAAAATTCACAATATGAAGTAAAGATCATAACTAAAATTCACACAAGGACCTTACAAATTAAAATTTGAATCCAATTCAATACATGGTGGCTATAAAAAATAAAAAATAAAATTCACATCATAAACACCACCAAAAGTTGCACGCGGCCTCTATTTTATTAATTTCATACTGAATACCAAGATAAACACAGATTATTGAAATCAGAAAATGAATAGAACATGACATGATTTAAAACAACAAAGGGATAACACAATGGTCCAACAGCCATTAGTTCATGTTGACTAGATATTAAAATGTTGAAATGGCTATAAAATTAAGATAAGTTCTATATTAAATTTTAAATTAGATATTAAGTAGTAATAAAGAGTGAAATAATTGAAGTACAGGATCTAATCAAATTAGAAATGGTAAATTTTTAAAGTGTAGTATCATAAATAAAATTTAATGAGAAATGGAATTATAATTTAGCATACATATAGGAATTACATTAAAAAAAACATATAGACTTACACGAAATATTAACATATGTGAATGAATACATATGGATAACTCATCAAATAAAGTATAATGTTTGTCAATGTAAGAAATAGAAACTTGATTGTTTTATTTTATTTTCACTTTGAAATATTAATTTATTTGTGCAAATTGATATTTAAAATCAATTTTGATAGTGTAAAAGGTGTTGCCTAGTCATATACCAAGGTATAAATTTCAAGAGATACAAAAAAGGGTGAGGCTGAGATCGTACTCCAAGCAAATTTGGCAGAATAGATACCCCTCAATCCTTGACACTAATATGAAAAATTATTATATACGCATAATCCATGTAAAAACAATGTTTCGATTAAAAAAAAGTCTAAATTTAATGATGATATTAAAAATATCTAAAATGAAAAAGATTCCCTAAACATTTATGGATACTTTTTTCAATTTACAAATTCCAAACATAGCATTCCAAACATGAAAGAATATTGATTAATATAAAATAAAATAGGCTACAAGTATCTCACAAGAGATTTAGAGTGTGTTCAAATGCTAAACTATTTTATAACACTACTTGTATATGGTGTTTGTTATTGTATTATAACGGTGAGTGCATCACTAAGGTGCACTCCTAAGGCATAGGCACTGGGATTCCATGTAGCTAAGAGATGGTTAGGGAATCCCAAACCATGCAAGTGGAACATATATTAGGCAGGGTATTAATTTTTATGTTCGTTATAACTACTTTTATACATTACAGTTCATAGGATATGATAATTACTGCATCCACTACTAAGAATGAGCTAAGAAAAACCTCCATAAATGATGTAACTGCACAAAATACAATTTTTTTAATATAAAATGCATTTGAATATAGTTCAAGCAAAATATGGAGATTAAATCAACATTAATAAACATGAATATTAATATTAAACTACATAATAAATCTATATGAATAACTAAGACAGAATAAGGTTTTGAATAAGAAACCTACAAGAGGTGGAAAATAATAGTAATAATCCCTACTAATAGATTGTCACATAGGAGACTAAAATACAAGACTTGTATAAGATAAACAAATCAAAATTTCTACTTTCATATTGCAGCTTTGTAAAACAATCTAATTATGCAATTTGACAACATTAAATTGATTAAGATAACCCATCAAAATGTCTTTGTACTATAATAAAATTAGGAAGAAAATACAAATTGATTCCTAACTTCAATATTTTGAGTAAAGGCTCCCATTGAATCCATGATCATGACATAAATTTCCCTTTAGTGGTAAATAATTTGAAAATATAAAACCAAAACCCCCTACACTAGCTTCTCAATGTTAACGTTTGTAAGCTTTATAAACATTGTACTCGGTTAATCTTCAAAAAACATAAAATTGTAGTGAAAAATATAAGAACGATCATTAAGACATCAATAACACTCTTCTAAAGCATTACTATTAAAGTGAACCACATATAAAGCACTACGAAACACGGCAAGGTATGCTGCAAAGACTAAAAATAATATTTCTGATAAAAATGTAGATGATATAGTAATAAACTGGCCGAGAAGCATAGAACGACTTCTACCAGCACTACAAAACCTCCACACAGAGTTGAATGTATGTGATTACCACATAGACATCAAAAAAAACATCACAGTAAATATAATCATAAAAAGTAGGAACCCAAAAACTTAATATATCATTGTAATGCAGATGTTAGTCATGACGTAAAAAACATTAATCAAGAGGGTCCCAAAGGGAAAGGTATATGTCAAAAATAAAATAAGCCTGAATTATTTTTTGGCCAGCAGAAAGAAAAGAGTATGCATAATATGACAACGCCCTACATTTAAAATCAAATAATATTTTAGCCATTACCTAGAAGCGTATTTGTGCTATAAAGGATGCAAAAATCCAAAACCAAGCTCTAATAACGTTTGAATCCTAAGAATAAACATATAAACCACAACGACAAAGGACTGAAATTAGGTGTGCAAATCTTGGAGACTTTTTTGATAAATAAAAAACGAAAAGTTTAGTGGCTATAAACACCACAACAATAATTAATATTATTAATATTTTTCATGGTTTAATGATGCAAACAAAAAATAACTCCAAATTAAATCATTAAATGGCTCCTTATATCTTAATTTCCTCTGCTGAAATTCATACCTGCAAAAAGCATATAGTTATCTACAATTATTACTGAAAAGTATCATTTAGAATAAGGCACCCAAATATTAGATCTCACCATATAAAAAAACACCTCATTAATGGTTAAAGGTTTAAATTTAGTATTATATATCACTAACCAAAACATTGGCAGTGCCAAGATAATTAAAGAAAAAATAAATATAGTATCAAAATACAGGGAAACAATATCCAAATGTGAAATACATTAGGAAAATCTCACGTGAAGAGTTGTTTTGATATGTCCCCAAATAGAAGAGCATTAATATTTTCACTTGAAAGTGGACATCGATGGTTACATGAACAATAGTGGTTGTGGCACCATTCCTCGTGGTCTTTAGAAGAATAAATAATAATCAAAGTCTTTATTTATATATATATATATATATATATATATATATATATATATATATATATAAAAGCATTGAAAAAGTAAATGATATAGATGAATCAGTGACAGATATAGGTGGGAAATCCTCAAATAAAGGTAAAATCTTTATAGTTGATATTCATATATCAAAAACTAGAATCCAATATAATTCTTTCATTAATTATTTCCTCTTTATAGTTAATATTCATATATAAGAAACTAAAACCTAATATAATTCTTTTACTACTCATTTCCTCTCTTTCAAAATTTCATATAACTTTTTGAATAATATTTTCCACATGTAAATATTCAAATGTCATAACATTTCATCACATAAAGCATTGTGCATGATAATGAGTATGTAAATTGCCAAAGGTAAAATATCTTTATATATTATGGTGTGGAGGTAGAATACTGTAGCCAAATGGTCCAACCTCTCCAAGAAAAAACTTAAGCAAATAGTAATAAATAAATAAATATGTTTTATTATTTATTTACGCAAAGTTTTCAACCCATATTAATAAATAATAAAACATTATTATTTAAACTAATCTATGTATGATAAGGTTCCATAATAGGTACTACATAGACATTAAATGTTCCAACACTCCCCATTAATGTTAAGTGGGGATACATGCCATAGTCACCTTAATAAAATAATTATACTATTAATTTTTTTAAAGATTAAAAAACCTTCATCATGCCAAAATCATATTTTTAAACAAAAGGAAATATAATCTATAAACTACTTAAAATAAGTTTTTAAAATAGCATGATTATGAGACTACATCTCACAGTTTCTTTTGAATAATCAACCAAGTATATTTAGAACCTTTTACAACATTAATACATTTATTATAATATACGTTTCTAAGTATTGGGTATAAAATTAAAACTTTGACACAGAGTTTACTAAAATAACATAACATGATATATTATAATGCTTTGTAATGAGAGTAAGTATAGAAAAGAAACAAACACATGGTCATTAGGAAGCAACATTATCATGTATACTCCCCCTAAATAGAAACTTTGAGAAGTCTAGCATTATACAGAATAGATAAAACATGGTAGCACTAAGTAGTTTTGTGAAGATACAAGTTACTTGTTCATTCTCAGGACACAACTACAGGTCAATATCACCATTAAGAACTTTCTCTCAAATAAAATGCACATGAACTTCAATATGCTTAATTAATTGGCATTGCACTATATTTTTCACTAGAGTTATACAACTTTTATTATCACAATGAAAGGTGTTACTATGAAAAACATCCAAATTAATTCATCCTAACGACCTTTGCAACCACATGGATTATTTAGTAGCTTCCATAATATTTGTTTTACTTTGCTTTAGTAGAGAGAAAGATCAAGCAAATTGATCTTTATTTCTACAAGTAATAATCCTTGCACCAAAATTAAACACATATCGATAATTAGATTTATGATATCATAGTATTGTAACATCACAATAACCACATACATAAATATAAATGAAGACATATGCTTATATGTGGTAAAACACATTTTTAAAAATCAAGTCATGTTTTTAGGCAAACTAGTTCACTATTTTGATTAATATGTTAGTGACACACATAAATCATTGTATGCAATTAATTACTATGTGTCTCTAATATTTAATAGATGGGCATCCCCAATTATCATGTGATACACATAAAATATTTTACTAATAATATGATACTAAATTTAGCCAAACATTAGATATCTTATTAGAAACAACTCATTTTTATTCCAAAAACATTCTATGTGGGCATTATTAAAATATTCATCTCATGCCCTACCAAAAAAATCTTATGTTTTTTGCACTAATCCCATGCTATTGACTATGGGGAGGCTTCAACTCTAAAACCCTTGGCCACCACTTATTTTACCACCGATGATTTAGGCCACTGCTTTTGAAGTTTGCAAGATTTAACTGCCAACACCAATAGAGCCACATTGACCATAAATCCATGATATAAGGTAGGGATTTAGCCACTATCATGGGTTTTAGACTTGTATCACACTTTGGTCACAATTTCTATAAATGTGCAACCATCGTATCATTGTGTTGAAGTTAAAATTAAATGTTCTTACCTAATTTATGACATGGATAATAGGTCATGGGAGTGGGTTAGAGGGAAATGGAGTTCTATAATTATAGAGTGGGATCTTTTTTACTAAAATAAATTCAAAGCATGATTCCCTGCATCCATATTCTCCATCAAATATTTTCTCAATCATTTATCAAATTCTTAATTTATTTATTTTTTGAATTCCTTACAAGATTAATATGTGCCTAACATTAAGATTGTTATGTGAAGGGTCAACCATTATTAAAAGGTTGGAAGATTCACATTTGGGTAAAAAATAGATGTTGATGGTATCATGTATGCTAATGGTTAGCATGGGAATCCTCACTACACTTTCTCTAAACTTTTGACCATAATGTCTATTGCACTTTACAAATGGGTTTTTGCATGCAGGCATTGGAATGACTTGTTTGGTGTTATAGATGGAGGTAATTGGTCATAATAAGTATATGTTTTGATAATTTATATATAAATTTATAAATTTTTCCATTTTTTATCTCTGCTAATGCATTAACCATATTTCATTTAACACCTAAAAGAGTTTTGCATCTTTCTTTGAGGTGTTCAATTCAATAAAGTAGTAACTTTTGAGTGTGAATGGTATCAGAACCTCATATAAAAAATTAGGTGTTGTTATTATTCTTATTTTTCTCGTTACCAAATCAATTTGATTGAATTTCTATAGGTCCACTAACTAGGAAAATTAACATACCAAATTATATCTAAACAAAAATACTATTAGTTATATCTGACTGATCTACAAGTATAATTTGATGTGTGATTTAGTATGCACACTACAATTTTTTTTTTAGATATATGCATAGGAAACCATAACACATACCTCAAATGTATAAACTTTCACAGATTCATGAAAGAGACTAATTGCAAGTTGAAGTCACAATAGAATGTTTGTGCATACATGTGTTAAGAAGTATTGTCATTGATGTCAAGGTTAATTTCACTGATGTGACAAGGAAGCCATGCGATAAGAGATAAAAATAAGACATGTGAGAAGATATAATTTGAAGGAAAACTGATGATTCTTCTATTGGTTGTTGTAAAGGTTCATGTCAAAGAGAGAATTTGTAGGGAACCTAATGATTCTTCTGTTAGTTGATGTCAAGGCTCTAGGTCTGTATGAGGTCATGAGAGAATGTTGATCAGAAAGAGATTTTTTTAGTGATATGAAATTATTTTTTTAAGAGTATTCTTGTTTTATAAAATTGAGGTAATCATGTTTGAGTACTAGTTCTTGAGTATAATATGTCTTGAGAAGCCTAGTCTAAACCCTATAAGAAGGTGTGCATAGTGAATTTTGGTGAAGTAAGTGAAAGCTTGTGAGAGGTTATTTGAAATTATGTGATCAAGTAAGTGTGTTTATATACTTTTATAAGTGTTTCAATTTCAATTTTAAAGTTTCAAGTGCTTAAAAAGCGTAGTCATGGCACTAGTCATAGCATAAAGACACCTTGTGAGAAGTTATGAGTATGATGGCTTGGTGAGATGAGTGCACACATGAATGAGTGGTTTTATTATGTTTATTAAACATGTATGACAAGAATTAAATAAATCATGAGATTATTAGGGTGAGCCTATAGGGTAAGGATCGATAGATCAAGTATGTAACTACACCACTTCTAGACACTACCTGGCCCAATGAAGCATCATGATCTATTGTCAAGGCATCTGAAGGATGTATATTAGTGTGTAAAAAATAAAATAGGTTGTTTTAGTATGTGATTTAGGTGGAGATTGAATATAAATAGGAATGAAGGTCACTTTTAAGGCTTAATGTGCTTTACAAGTCAAGGTCTATGAGAGTAAAGAGAAATAATGTGGCATAATGAGGGGTCATGATCAGGTATAAATATGGTTGAGGTCATGAAATAATTTTTAGAGTTGAGGTATGTTGTTTCAAGTTTTTTCATGTAGTTTGAGGTCATAATTGGAAATAAAAGGCATGAAAATTAGTTTTTAGGTCTCTCGAGCACATAGAATGAGGGCATGCAAACTCAAAAAGGACTGTCAGGTGTTGATTGGCATGTCTAAAATCTACATGAGAACCTAGGATATTAAGGAGAGATAGGGAAGTGTTATATATAATAACTATATTTTTTTTTTTGGATTTAAGGGGCAATATTTTATGAACAATCGCTAACACCAAAACCTATGTTAAACCTCTCTAAATCCCTAACAAGGTGCCGATGTGCAATATCTTATTCAAAACATCCAAAAATGGTCATAAATGACTATACAAATTATTAGATCATTTATTCAAGTCTCCTAGGTACATTTAGGTGGTGGTGGTTAGTCGGATGAGAGAGAAAATGCATAGATACATGCTTGTTTATGAAGAATTTACTATAGTATTCAAAAGTTGCATTGGTAAAGAAAGGTAAATGGATGGAGGATGAATATTGAGACTCATGTTTCATATCCATAAATTTTTATGGATATTTTATATCCATCAAGTTATCTAAACCAGTCATCGAAGATAATCGATCGGTAATAGGCCTAATGGTGCAAGCAGTGATAAAACCTAGGCAATAGTGAGAAGATGATTAAGAATGAGTTATAATGATAGAGTGGTGAAAAAAAGTGAATGGAGATGTTTTTTAGTACTATTTTTTCATATTAATTCTTGTTAAAAATATTTAAAGCTAGGTACAATGGTTAATATGATGAAGCCAAAATGGCTTGTTTGGCTTAGTGAGGTTTGTGTATAATGAGGTCATAAGATTGGTCTACAAGACCAATATTTATCATTTGACCATATGATATTTATATTTAATAATTGTATAATTATATTTTAGGTTCATATAATTTAATAATAATTCTTTTAAAGTGATCATACAATGGTTTAAGGTCAATGCTATTGTGACTATGATTTAAAGGTAAATCGGTAGTTCTATGTAAGTAAGTTGTGATGAGTTTGAGTCTCTATGCCTTGATTTGATGTTTCTAATGAATATGGTGTTTTTTTTTTTTAAAAAAAAAATTAATTCATTTTAATGATTTTTTAAATCTTTTAAGTTAGTGTAAGTGGTTAAAATGTTGAAACCAAAATGGCTTGTTTGGTTATGGTTTGACTCTGTGGAGTGAGGACAAAAATTTGGTTTACAAGACCAATATTTGACATTAGACATTATGATTTATATATTTTATAATGGTATATAAATTTAAAATTATATTTTTAAAGTCTTATTGGTCATTTGAAGTGCTCTTTCATGTGTTGAAGATCAAGTTGTTCATGACTGGGTTTTGGAGTATTCTGGTAGTTCTAAGTGGGATATTTGAAGAGAAGTGTTTGAGTCCTTTTACCCTAAGTTGTGAAGTGTAAATCACATGGTGATTTTTTTAAGTTTATGATTTTTTGTTTCATGTGATTTATTATTATGTTTGTGTGTCTAAATATTTTTTTGTCTTCATTTGTTCAAAACAAACCTTTATATGTGTGTGAAGGTCTAATGTAAACATTACAAATGGTGTGCTTCAAGTGGTGGTTTGAGATAAAAAGTGTCATGGACATAAGATGATATTAGTATGGGTATATTTTAGTTTAATATGAAGTGTTCCTTTCATATGTTAATTTTTAAAGTGTTTTAAAGAGATCAAAGGGTAATGTGTACTAATGAAGGCCTAATTGAATTAGGTCTCCTTAAGGGCTAAAAGTGGTTTTAGTATTTTAAGTCATGGAAAAACTATTTTAATTATTGGTACATGTATAAAACATATTATATACCTATTTAAATGTAAATCTAAGTATGTAAGTGTGTATGGTAGACTAAGTGGCATATGAGTAAGAAATGGTATATATACAAGGCAATTTTAGGCCTATTTGAATAAGTAGAGTATATGCAAATGATATAGCACATTTTTGAGTATAAGGTCTTGTAGAACATAATAAGAATGTATAGGATTTGAGATGAAGATTTGAAAGTGTGACTGTATATGAATATTTAGGTCATATGACCTAATTTGTCTTGAAAAGACCTAATTGAGTGAAGAGGCCTAGAAGGTAGTTTGAGAGGGATAAGAGTGTGAAGAGATTGAAGAGATAGTCATAATTATTTGGTTGAGAAATAAGGTTTTATGAACATGATAAAATAATTTATATGGATTAGTTGGTGTTGAGTCACCTAGGGGGTTGATGCCTCCTTTCAAGTTGGTTCTTGTTAAAGTCTAGTTGGGTTCGTGCTTAGCTAGTTGGGGTTGGTGCTCCATGTGGAGTTGGTACTTCACTAAACTATGATATTTGGACTTATAGGACTATATTCCATTTATAGGGATCAAACAATTTTCTTTCCCTTGAGGTTTTCCCACATCTATGATGTGTTATCTTATATAATCTTCTTTCATGCTTTTATAGTTGATTGTGTATGCATTATTTGATCTATATGTTGATGTGATGGTTCATGTATGTTAAGGAGGAATTGAAATAAATTTGTAAGAAATTGATTAACCCCCATTATTAGTGATTGTGATTACAATAACATTTATTTTGGACCACCATGAAGTGTTTTTGAAAAAAATAAAATAGATGAATGCATGAAAACAATTGTGCAACATTACCTACTTCCACGTGCAACAATGAACTTGGTGAAGTGTTTGGTGTCCAATTTACTTGTTTTGTAACATAATTAATCAATAGTTTTCTTAACTTCCTAATCTTAGGATATTAGGAAGATTAATAAAATGTCTTGTTTGTCTTTTATGTTATTATTATATTTACAATTCTTGTGTCACTAGCATTTCCTTACACTACACTACATGTTAGGTTGAACATTTCAACAGGTGTTTTGTAATAACTCAAGATATGTTTATAATTTGTCATTTGAGCATTAAATTATTTATCTAGGTCCATTATTATTATCAGTACAAATATGTATGGTTCACCTTCCTTTTTCTATAGTTGGTATGTCACCTTAAAATTAAAGAGTCCATTAGGTACAAATGTCAAATTATCTCCACTGATATTATAAATATAATATATTATATTTTTTACTATTAACTATAATATAATTATATATACTTTAATATATTATATTGTATATTATAGTATATATTAATATATTATATTATTGTATATTATAGTATATAATATATAATATTCATATAAATTACATATTTAATGTTTAATATACACAAATATTATAATATAAATTATATCATATTTATATAATAACCAATATTTAATACTTAAAAAATATTAAATTACTATGATGTATCTAGGATTTTCCATGATTACCATGGCATACCTAGGATTTTATCAAGTCAAATAGTTTAAATTGATAGTTAAACCTCACTCAAAATCCATGACTACTAACTTGCCATTGCTTCTCGCCATCATTTCCTATCTCTCCTATAAATAATTCACTACTGTTATGCTCTGTAAGATTGTATTTTGATGTCAAAATATGTTCATGTAAAGTAATTTTGGGTGTAGAACAATTGGGATTTGAATCACTATGTAATGCTTTAGTAAACAATGTCCTGCATTATTCGAGGAAAGAGATAACATATTTTCCTAGTCTCTTTGTCAAAATTTCAAATCCATTGGATTAGATTAGGGGACATCTATATTGTTTGGTCGAATAGTCCAACATGTTGGGGTTGAGACAACTATGAGTGATTAGGTTTTATCTTGGTGATTGCAATGGAGAAATTGTTTTCTTTATAATGGTAGTAGAAAGAATAGAAACAATGAAGAGAAGTTTGGAATTTAAGGTTTGGGATTTACATATAAATTTTAAGTGGACATGGGTACATAAAATCAATATCAAGATTGAATTTTTAAACACATCGATAATTTGTGATTTTTTTCTCAACCATCTGACAAGTTGATCAAACATGGTGTGATGTGGTTGATGAATAATTATTTTCATATATAATTCTAGTTATAAACCTTTATGTGATATGTTCCATCTATATTTAGTGGTATATTTCATTTTTGTAGTGGTGTCATTGTGAGAGGATTATTGCCACATATTTCCTTCATTGTCTTATATTGAACCATTAATGAACATTGTGTGTGAGTTAGAGTCTTTTATGAGTTAGAGGAGGAAACAACACTTAAAATAGTGGAAGACTTAGGTAGGTACCCAAGGAAGACTAAAAATGGGAACTCCACTTCCACTTCCATTTATCGTAAGTAGTTATTGACATTTATGGAGAATGTCTTTATAATTAGGGGTGAACAGTCTAAATGCTAGGAATATTTCCCAGTGAATATTGGTTTCCTCTCAATTTTGATATGGATTCTTTCCTAGATGAAACAAAGGTTATGCAATCAAAAGTTTATAAATAAGAATAGATTTTATTCTTACCACATGTTGTTCTCATGTAATTTACTAATGTAAACTCAAAATAATACTCGTGATGGGTGGAACAACAGACTGATAGGTGTAAGGAACCTAACTAGAAATGTGTCACATATATGTAAATTAATTGAGTATATAAGCATGTGGATGAAGGATGGCATGGTAGACAACTTCATCATATGGTTTTAATATATATTTTTATTAAAATATTAATTATATTTAATATATAAATATATATAATATAGTAATATACTATAAAATATTATATATTACTTATCAATATAAATATATAAAAGTTTTGTGAAGTGAAGGAGTGTCAGTTGGTAGTTGTAACTCACTCAAAACCCATCACCACCAATCCCATATTGCCTTTTGTGCACAAATCATTAAGAAAAATAAAATATGTCTGGTGGAGGTGATGATAGAAAACAAGGTCATGTTTTAATTTTTATGGTGCGAGAATGTGTTTTATGAGGAGGTGAGTGGGGTAGGGATGGTGAAGGGAAATGCTATCTTCAACTTAACATCATGGAAACCCACAAATGCCATTGATTATGTATATTATGTTATATGTAATATAATATAACATATATTTAAAATTATATAATAATATGTTATTAATATAAATTATAACATGTGAATATAATATTCCTAATATAAATATATAAAATATTACACACACACACACACACACACACACACACACACACACACACACACACACACACACACACACACACACACACACACACACACACACACAATAATATTTTATTATTTATTATATATAATATATACTATATTAATGTAACATATATTAATTTATTTAATACATTGAACCATGATATCACTTGGATAGAGAATACTAATAATGGTAGGGATTTGATTTCATTATTGGAGTATATTGCTCTTTTAATCATACAATGTGGGAGCCCATTCTACATGATAATTAAACATACAATCTCCCCCTATCACGTGGAAAAGATCACCAATCAACCACCTTTTCTCTCATCTAGTGACTCCTCTGCCACAACATTCACATTGTATTAAGAGCAATGCCCTCTTATGTATCCATGTGGCGTACACTTTGAAAAATAATCGATACTCACTTCAACTATAATGAAATTAACAAGATCAAATCCATAACCTCATTGTAATTCCTTCACATCAACATCATTACATTTTTGATTCAATCAATAGATTGTATTTGATTCTTTTCATAATTATATATAAAAAAGTCAATAAAAGATGACACCACTTTGCAAGATAAAAACCCCTTAGTAATGGGTTCACGGTATGTAAATCCAATAACTACATGGAATTTAGGGCATGTGTATGATATGGGCCCTTGATAGGTATAAATATATTGGTAGTATATATGAATATAGGTTGTAATATAGACATTGTAACCTCAATGTTTTGTCTCAATATCATTGGCATTACAATAGTGATTTGGGTTGCACATTGAACATGGAACCTTCAGAAGAAATACAAAATAAAATGTTATTTTTATCTTCTTAACAATAACTCAAATCACTATTACCAATAAATGGTGGTAGAGGTTGTCAAGGATAACATGACACTGATTTGACTATGAGAAGGCTCAATATCAGATGCGTAACTCAAACCAACGCTATAATTCTAATGATATGGACACAAGACAATCGGGTTCCAAAGTATATATTGTAACTTATGTTCATCTATGATGCCAATATATTTATGTAAATAAATTAGAACAAGGGCACACACTAGAATGGCCATATCATGTACATGCCCCACCTTTAGGACAATTCATGGATTTACATACCTTGCACCCAATTTGACCTTGTCTTCATGATAATTAAGGTCATCATCTTGGCTCCCATTGAATGTGTCATGTGATTTTATTCCTATAATAAATCTTAAAAAAAATCAATTATCTAGCTATAAACTAAACCAAATAATACAATAGTTAATGTGTTTTGAGGTTTACTTTAGAAATTTATAACATTTTCCATTTTATTTTTAAATTGATGCCGTAATGAAGGATGAAGTTCAAAGGTTTAAATCCTACTGCACCCAACTCTATCAACACTAGTTACTATGATGTCTTATAACATGAAGTTTAATTTTAATAATAGTGCCAAACATAGTCATTTATCTCCCAAGACCAATATATGCATAAGATAAGGTAGATAGACTCCCACTTGATGGTTTGAAATTAATCCTCATGTCTCTTAGACATGCCTTAGCTCTTAAATGGGTTTGATTTGTAAATTTATAGGAGTTTAGTCCCACATCGACCCTAACAGAGGTTAGTTATGTGTTTATATTGAAAAGTATTCACATTTCAATGTGAATATAAGTAGTAGGAACACCCTTTTCAAAAAATGGGGCCCCAACCATGAGCATTCACCAACCATCTAAGACAAAGGAATGATAAGGAGGAAAAACATGAGAATCTTAGAGAAATAAGAAGATACTCAACCATCATTTTACTATTGTGTGTAATTTATTTGAGCTCAAGGCTAACATGGGAGGGCAAATAAATATATATTATTATTGGAAATATTGTCATTGATGTCAAAGGTCTAGCATTGGTGATAAAGGCACCATTACATTTAATAGTGTTTTTAATATTCATATCTTGGCTAATATATGTTAATATTTATTTAATATTAATGAATATATTTTTGTCTACATATAAGTCAAAACAGGGCCCATGGAGAAGTCAAAGAGTAATGGGATAAAGATAAAAAAAGAATGGGACAGATTTTCTCATGAAGAGTCATCTTGATGAATTTCAAGAGTCACCATGTGAAGATAAAAGAGGGTATGGCACATTTTTCCATGAAGGGACACTTTGAGTAATACAAAAATTAACCAAGATAAAGACAAAAGAGGAAAGAATGCATTTGCTTATGAAGGGTCACCATGTGACTTTTCAAATGCAAGGATGTGAAGGGTCATGCAAGTTTTAGCACCATTCTCCATGAGGATTGAAGGATCATAAAGGGTAAATGCCAAAGGTCATTTGGAAATCTATAAATAAAGGCTTGAGAAGGAATTTGATATATGCAAGAGAGTGCATGGTTTGTATTTGTTTTATATAAGAAAAGAGGAGAGAAAATCAAGAGATATTGTAGAGTTCTATCATTTATTGAGTAAGCAACATTGAGAGATAGTTATGTTTTATACATAAGAGGGGTTGGTATTCCTATGGGTTGGTGCTCACAAATATTTGTAAAGAGTTTGTGCTTCTATGGGTTAGTGCTCATAAATAGTTGTTGTGTTGGTGCTCAGCTAAGGGGTTGGCGCTATCAAAATTGTAATTTGAGTTGATGCTCATTCATATACTTGAGATTGTTGTCTGTGGTTTTTTCCACTTTGGGTTTCCACGTAAAAAATATGGTCTCTCTCTCTCTCTCTCTCTCTCTCTCTCTCTCTCTCTCTCTCTCTCTCTCTCTCTCTCTCTCTCTCTCTCTCTCTCGTGAGGTGCATATTATTATTTTAATTTTATTGCATATCTTGAATGTGTGATTAAGTGGTTAAAGAAAAGAAATTACATTAAGTAAAAGATATATAATATACTGATTCACCCACCCCCTCCTCTTAGTATATTTTGTGCTTAATAATTTGTATTAGAGCAGGTTTCTTTTGAAAAATTTTTAAAACTTGAAGGTAGATTAGGGAAAGCACGATGGTTGGATCACATGAAGGTTTTTCTACAAATAAGGCACCTTTATTTGATTAGACAAATTATGCTTTTTGGAGCATAAAGATGAGGACTTATTTGATGGCCCTTGGATTTGACATTTGGCAAGCAGTGGTGGAGGAATACGAAGAGCCACAGAAACTTGCAACTACTCTAATAGAAAAGAAGGCAAGTAAAAATAATGCTAAATATTTAAATGCTATTTTATGTGGTTTATGTGAATCAAAATTTGTTAAAGTTATGTAATGTAAATATGTTGATGAAACTTGGGTAAAAATTGAGAATATTTACAAAGGTGATGGAAATGTTTAGCAAGCTAAGCTTTAGACTTTCATAAGATAGTTTGAGAGTTTGAAGATGGAAGAGGAAGAAAATATAGAAAGTTACTTTTTATGGGTTTATCAAATAGTTAATCAGATTCAAGGTCTTGGATAAAATTTAGAAGAATCAATCATGGTGCAATTTTTTTTGAGTCTCTACCATTGAGATATGATGCAAAAGTTTTTGCAATTGAAGAGATGAAGAATCTAGCCAAGCTAAAGATTGATGAGCTACATGGTATTCTTAGACATAGGATATTTCGATAAAAAAAGAAAAAACCTCAAAGAGAGACGCTGATTTCAAGACATCAATGAAAAAGAAGGTTAAGATTCAAGAATCAAGTGACAATTCTAGTGAAGATGAAGATGACAACGGATATCTATTAATTAGTAAGCTAAAAAAAGTCATAGGTAAATACCAAGGAAAATTACATTTTAAATGTTTTAATTGTGGAAAAATTGGACATTTTGCAACTAAGTGCCCAGATAAGGGTAATGGTCACAATGAAGAAGGAAAGTCTACATACAATAAGAATTTTTAAGGAAAATTTAAGAAGAAATTCGATAAGAAGAAGAGATTATATTCATGGCCATATATGAAGATGCCTCTGTAAGAAAAAGTATAGATAATCAAGAGGAAGAAAATATGAAGCCAAAGTGAATATAAAAAGAGAACTCATTTGTACCTTAGAAGAGTTAAAATCTCTTGAGAAGAAGAATCAAAGATTGAATCTCTAGATCGAGAAAAATGAAAACGAGTCAAAGGAAAAAATTGAAGATCTACAAACACACTTTGAAGAAGCCAAAAATAATGAAAAAGATTTAATGATATAGTTGCAAAAAGTAAGTGAAGAATGTCAAAGAAATGTTATTGAAATTGATTTTTTAAAAGCAGATCTTGAGAAAATAAATAAAGCAATCAATGATAGAACAACCAATGATTCAAAATTTGAGAATAGCATTGGTATGTTAAATAAGATATTAGAAAGTCAAAGATAAATATCAGATAAGATAGGTATCAAATTTAGAACATAAAAAGGGGAGGGTAATACTTTCACAAATAAGATTAACATATAAAAATGAAAGAACTATGCTGAAGCTCTTACATAAGAGGAAATAAAAAGGGAAGAAGTTAAGAATATAGAGTACATCTCAAATAAAGAAGGTTGGAAGGAACAAACCTACAAAATAAAATCAAGTCAGAGATACACAAATAGGTCCTATTTTTATGGTTAATATTTTTATTGTAATGGATATGTTCATAAGAAAATAAAATGTTAAAAAAGGGTTAATAATTTCAAAAATAAGGAGAAGGAAATTCATGTAGAGTCAAGCAGAAGCCACAACTCTTTTACACCTCTATCAGGGTTTAATGAAGAGGCCATAATATGTTAAAAGTTTAATAACTTTAGACACATAGCCTAGTACTATATAAGCATGTTTGAGTCATTCAATAAGGACCAGAGTTTCAAGGCTTCATTCATCAATAAAAAAGTTGAGACAAGTTCATGGCAGAAGAAACAACTTGAAAAATCTATGTTGATATAGATACGTTTGCATACAAGAAATGAAGAAAAGCCATGGTTCATTGACAATGGATGTTCAAGGCATATAACAAGAGGCAAGATAAATTTCATAACCTTAAAGAATATTAATGGTGGCATAGTGAAATTTGGAGATAATACTACTACCAAAATTATTGGAAAAGGTACACTAAGTTTGAATAATGGTAAAACTAAAACTAAAAATGTTTTCTATGTATAAGGTATTAAGAATAATATTTTGATTGTAATTCAAATGTGTGATTAGGGGCGCACACTAAGGATTTATGTAGAAGGTTTTTAAATTAGGATAAAAGATTCATATGTGTTGGTTGTAGATGCTTAGAGAATAGGCAATAATTTGAATATGTTATCAGACATCAAATGTTAAAGATGTTGTTTGAGTCAGATTTAATAAATTTGGATATGGCACAGTATAATGGGACACATAAATTTTGATAATATTGTCAATATCAGCAAGAAACAAGCAGTCAAAAATATTTCAAAGATTATAAATCCATCCAACATGCTTTATGAACCTTGTCAGCGTGGGAAGTAAGCCATCAGGTAGTTCAAAACAAAAGAGTACTTGACCACTCAGATGTTAGATCTTGTTCACACTAATTTATGTGGACCTATGAGAACTCAAATTACTCAAGGCGAGAAATATTTTATGTTGCTTATTGATGATTTTTCACGTATGACTTGGGTAATTTTTTTAAAGAAAAAATCAGAAGCTTTTAGACATTTCAAAGCATTCAAAACATTAGTTGAGAATGAAACTAATTTGAATATTATGTGTCTAAGATCAGATCAAGGAGGATAATTCATGTTAGATCAGTTTATTGAGTCTTATGAAGACCATGGAATAAAGAGACATTATTCAACATCTAGAACTCCACAATAAAATGGAGTAGTTCAATGAAGAAATAAAATAGTTTAGGAGATGGCAATGACAATGCTAAATGAATCCAAGATACTAGATAAATATTGGAGAGAGGTAGTTGCTACAATAGTACATATTCAAAATAGAGCATTATTGAGAGTCAACAGTGACAAAACTCCTTATGAGATATGAAAAGAAAAATTAACAATAGTTAATTATTTTAGATTTTTTGGCAATAGATGATTCATGAAGAGAATCGATAAAAAAATGGGTAAGTTTGAATATAGAGAAGATGAAGGTATATTTCTTGGTTATTCTTGAAAAATTAAAGATTATAAATATTATAACAAAAGAACCAAGAAAATAGTTGAAAGTGCAAGTGTCAGGATAGAAGAAGATGGAACACAAAGAATCAGTGATCTATTAAACATTCTTGAAATCATTGAAGAGGAAGATTTTGAAGAATCAAATGAAGATGAGAAGAAGGAGAAAAAGGGAACCAAAACCCCATCCAAATATGTCTAGATAAATCATAATGAAAATGACATCATTGGGGACATAGATGAAGGAATTTATACCAGAAGAATGATGGTAAGTGAATCTAAGCAAGTTAAATTCTCTTTATTATCCAAAATTCAGCCTACAACCATTTAAGAATCTAGACATGATAAGCATTGGCTTAAGACAATGGATGAAGAATTAAATTAGATAGAAAAAAATGATACTTGAGAATTAATGCCTAGACCAAAATATCACAACGTGATAGGAACAAAATGGATTTACAGAAATAAGTTGAATGAAAATGGAGAAGTGACCAAGAATAAAGCAAGATTATTATGTAAAGGATATACTTAGATTGAGAGAATAGATTTTGAAGAAAATTTTGAACCAGTGGCAAGGATAGAGGTTATTAGAATGTTTCTTGCATATGTAGTGTTTGAAAATTTCAAATTATTTTAGATGGATGTCAAATCTGCCTTCCTAAATAAAATCTAGAAGAAGAGGTCTACATTGGGTATCCTAAGGGATTCTCTCTCAAATGTTAGTATCCATGTATGTATACTGAAGAAATCACTATATGGATTGAAAAAAGCTCCCAGAGCTTGGTATACAAGACTTGATAAGTACCTATAGGATCAAGGTTTCAAGAGAGGATTTGCTGACAATAATATCTACATAAAAACAAAAGGTGAGCATCAATTGATTGTTGTGGTCTATGTTGATGACATCATTTTTGGAGGAAACATCAAAAAAATGACAAAAGAATTGTTTGATAGTATGAAAAAAGAATTTGAGATGTTTATGCTTAGAGAATTGTCATTTTTCTTAAGATTGCAAATATTTTAGTTAGATAAAGGAATTTTCATATCTCAAAGTAAATATTCCAAGGAAATGTTAAAGAAATTTGGTTTTGAGGATTGTGCACTAGTTGGAACACCAATGAGTATAGGAAATAAGGTGAGCAAGGATGAAGAGTCACTTGTTGTAGATCAATCATTGTATAGATCTATGATTGGTAGTCTTTTCTATTTGATAGCATCGAGGCTAGACATTATGCATGTAGTGGGTATGATTTTAAGACATTAGTCAACTCAAAAAGATAGTCATGTTCAATTAGTGAAGAGAATATTCAAATATATCAAGGGGACATTAGATTATGGATTGTGGTATCCCATAGGTAAATATTTCACTTTGGTTGCTTATACAATTCAAATTGGATAGGTTGTTTGGATGATAGAAAGAGTACAAGTGGAGGATCTATCTTCCTCAGTGATAGTTTAGTTTCATGGCTAAGGAAAAACTAGAATTTAGTGTCACTTTCTATAGCTGAAGCTAAATATATTGTAGCAATATTATGTTGTACTCAAGTGCCTTGGATAAAGCAAACTTTGGAAGATATCAAGGTAAAATATGATGAAACTATTTCTATTTTTTTTGTGACAACACAAGTGCTATTAATATTTCAAATAATCTAGTGATGCATTCAAGAACAAAATATATTTCCATTAGATATCACTTATTGAGAGAGCAAGTTATAGATCAACAATTTAAGATGGAATATATCAGTACTACAAAGTAGATTGCAGATATTTTTGCAAAGGTACTACCTAAAGAAACATTTGAGTATCTCCAAGAAAAGTTGGGAGTAATTTATTTTACTTCCTACCATTAAGGATCAGCATCAGTTGAGGGGGAAATAAGTGTTAGCTCTAGTATAAGCCCTTTGCCATTGATGTCAAAGGGGGATAAGAATAGAAATAGGTACAAGTATAGTTGTAAAAATAGGTGTAGAAATAGGTACAGGGAATAGGTATAGGTTGCTATAGTAAGGGGAAGTTATTGTATGTTTTTGAGATGACAGTATGTGTAGGTTGACATATATAGTATAGGTTTTAGGATGTGGAAGTTTTAGTTTGAGGTTGCCATCAATGACAAAGGGAGAGATTGTTGGAAATATTTTCATTGATGTCAAAGGTCTAGCATTGATGATAAAGGCCCCATTGCATGTAATTATGTTTTTAATATTCATATCTTGGCTAATATGTGTTAATATTTATTTAATATTAACAAATATATTTTTAGTTGTATGTAAGTCAAAAGAGGGCCCGTAGAGAAGTCAAAGAGTCACAGGGTAAAGACACAAGAGGAATGAGATGCATTTTCTCTTGAAGAGTCATCTTGAGGAATTTCAAGAGTCACCATGTGAAGACAAAGGAGGGTATGGTGCATTTTTCCATGAAGGGACATTTTGAGGAATATGAAAAGTCACCAAGATAAAGAAAAAAAAGGAAAGGATGCATTTGATTATGAAGGGTCACCATATGAATTTTTAAATGTAAGGATATGAAGGGTCATGCACATTTTGGTGCCATTTTCCATGAGGATTGAAGAGTCATAAAGGATGAATGCCGAAGGTCATTTGGAAAGCTATAAATAAAGGCTTGAGAATCCGTTTGATATATTCAAGAGAGTGCATGATTTATATTTGTTTTATTTAAGAAAAGAGGAGAGAAAAGCATGAGATATTATAGATTTCTATCATTTGTTGAGTAAGTAACATTGAGAGGTAGTTGTGTTTTATACATAACAGGGGTTGGTGATCTTATGAGTTGGTGATCAAAAATATTTGAAAGGGATTAGTGCTCCTATGGGTTGGTGCTCAGAAAATGGGTTGGTGCTCCTACAAGGTGGTGCTCATTCATATATTTGAGATTGTTCTTTCTGGGTTTTCCCACTTTGGGTTTCCATGTAAAAATTCTCTCTCTCTCTCTCTCTCTCTCTCTCTCTCTCTCTCTCTCTCTCCTCTCTCTCTCTCTCTCTCTCTCTCTCTCTCTCTCTCTCTCTCTCTTTCTCTCTCTCTCTCTCTCTCTCGTGTGGTGTATGTTATTATTTTAGTTGTATTACATATCTTGAATGTGTGATTAAGTAGTTAAAGAAAAGAAATAAGATTAGGTAAAAGATATATAATATACTAATTCACACCCCCCCCTCTCAATATATTTCATGCTTAATAATTATAATATTTTAATGTATTACAATAATGACAATTTAATATATATTTTTTTAATCTCATAAATAAGGATGGGCTATTTAATACTACATGAATACTTAGTTAAAGTATTCAAAACTTAAATATTGAGATTACTTGTATGTACTCATGTGCACTTAAATTTTTTAAAAATCCCAATCCCAAAATTCTAGATTGCTCTTATGAATATTTTTTCCCAAGCATTCATCATGGTAAATAAACATGAGGTGATGTGGTTGATGAAACATTATTTTTTTTACTATAATTCAGTGTGATCTTATCCAAAAATCATCATCATTCTAATTCTAAATCTTCAAGTGTAGTGTGCCATCTAGATTTTGTGTTAAACTGCATATGTGTCTATTGGTATTTGGATGACATTTATACATTTCAAAAATTATGCATATTTGAGGTAATGGTTTAACTTACATGGTTTGCATCAACAAAAAAGGGGTACATAGCTCCCAATGTGGAAGGTTAATGGACTAGATGTTTTTCATTATTAACGGTTAAAAAGGACAACATGATGTTGATTTTATTGTGACAAGTTTTCATGTTCAATGTGTGACTCAAGTCAGCATTACAATGCAAATTATATGGAGACAAGATAATGAGATTCCAAAGTCTATATTGAAACTTGTGTTCATCTATGTGGACCCATAGTGAAGTTCTAAATAAGACCCACATCCTTATTGCATAAGTAGTGAAATCAAATTTTAGTATGGACCTTATAATATATGATATCATCTGAAATACCCTATCACTAGCCCCCATCATCATCACCCCATTCACCTTGATAACACCTATAATACCCTATCAATGGACCTGATTAGAATCATGAATGAGTACAAGCTACATGATAAACTGTTAATTATCAATTTCCTTTGCCAATATCAACAACATTGCATGTCCATTAGAGCTACATATGAGACATAGAGCACTACCCCAGTCAAAGCAATTCTCCATGTGTGTAGGTGTAAAGTATATGGGATAAGTATTATCCATATGTCATTACAAATAAAAATACCTGTCCCCCAAATGGTAACATGTTTGCTGAAGATAGTATTATATTATATTATATTATTATATGATATATAATAATATATTGTTTTATGGGCCCCTTGGTTTATAATATCCATTAAATTATAGGTATGTATGTTCGTAAGCCTAATTAATTTCAATGTGTCATTATATTGGAAACATGGATGAATGGAATCTAGAAGATATATTATGGGATGTCAACATCTTGTCGCAACATCAACTAAAATGCATTATTGATTCAAGTTGCACATCAGACATAGAGTATTCTGGAATTGATGCATCAAATGTGCTAAGAATGCTTGTTGGATTGATAATGCTAAAATGTAAGAGTCATGATGTCTATTATGTTGAATTTAGGATGTAAGTTATAAATGTAATCATGATTTGAATCACCATGCAATGCTTTGGTCTATGATGGATTACATTCTTTATGGATAGAGATATTCTATTTTCTCAGTATGTTTATCAAAACTATAACTCCCTTAGTTTTGATTAGGGGACATCTGTATTCATTGGTTGAATAACCCAACTATGCATGATCAAGTTTTGTCTTGTTGATTATAATTGGAGAAATTATTTTCATAATAATGGTGCAAAAAATTAGAAATGAGTAAGTGTAATTTGGAATTTAAGTTTTAGGATCTGGATAAAATTTTGAATTGGAAATGGGTAGACAAAATCAATATCAATATTTCCATGTTGATAATCCATTCAACTAAAGTGCCTCTCAATCCCACATAGGTTGATGCCATTATTAAATAGGTGAATTAGTTTTAGGTTCTAACATAGTGTATGGGGTTTCAACTTACGATTAGATGATTGTCTAAGGTGGGAGATAATATCCATAAACAATTTGGGGGATTATTCACTATATTATGAAACCCAAAGAGGTCAAAACTTCTCATATATTATGTGCGTTGGAATAAAAATGATTGAGATGGGTGGTGAATCAATCTTCAAAACATTAATTCAAGTCCACTTAACATTCATGAGCCATTCATACAAAAATGTAGATCAATCATATCACAAAAAACCATACATATGAATATGAAATACAAGAACACATCACATATGTGGGAAACCCTCAAAGTGAAGAAAACTCACTGATATATGCAAATAGTTTATATTAAATAATAAAAGTAATGAATAAAATGTCATCCCGCCTCTAAATGATAAAAGTAATAACTATTTTAAAATGCATTATCATCAAATTCCACCATTAACAACACCTCCAACAATTGTGCATAGAAGATACAAGTTAATTGAATTCAACAAAAATATTTCATAAATAATTCAAAAAAAAATGTCTGATTGCCATTCAAGAAGATTGACTCAACAAATCTGGGATAGTTTCTTTCATAATTTGGATTATGATAGTCAAAGATGCCAATTATTTATTTCATTGATAAAATTGATTAAGATGAGACCTATAATGTACACATTAAGACTAAGAACATCTAACACAAATAATAAAAATAATTAAATTATTGAAAATATACATAATGCATATCATAATGTAGTCCCAAAATTAGGCACCCAAGTTTACAATGTTTCCTAGCATATACTTACAACTTGTGTAGAAGTGGCCAAACAAGGAGAAATGAATGTTTTCAAAAATAAGCCAAAGATTTAATATAAACAAAAAAATCATTAATGAAAGTAATTGAAATATGTGAAAGACTTAATGAACCTCATGCCAATGAGATTTGGGCATTGTCTGGTAGACTTACATGAAATAACAGGGCTACAACCAATGGTCTGAAAGAGTTACTTGCTCAATTTTGGAAAGATAATATAAGAGTTTCACCCAATGCAAGAGATTTAGTGAAAAGAAGAGTTGGTTCTCATAACCGTGATCCACATCTAAAACATTTATTAGATGTGATTCAAACACAATTATACTCTAAGTTTTTGGTAAAACATTAACAATTTTTTATTTGTTAGAGATATTTTGAGATGGTCAAACCTTTTTAAGTAAAAATAAATCACACATGCACCACTTATTGTTATTGGTGACATGTTGAATTTTTAATGCACTATGATGTTTTTTCCACATTCATTGTACTTTGCATAATAACAACATTTTGTAGGAGTGTGGCATTGAATTTACACCAAAATTATATAGAGAATTTATTCTAAATATTTTTAAAACAAGACTAGATTGACAATTATTTTATAACAAATCATGTTTAGATGGAAATTATAGACTTTGTGGTGGATTTCCAAAATTAAAAAAAATGTATCCATGATGAGATTACAAGTGCAATTAGATAGGAATTATGATCAAAGAATATATAGAGGGGAATTAGTATTGTGTTAGTAATAAAATCAAACAAAACACACTAGAAGCTTACATCTCTAGGCTACACACTTAAGGTTCTAGTGAACTACAAAAGTAACTAACAAATGAGAGAAAAACAAGAGATTTTACCTTCAATGAGAGGAAGTGTTATGTGTTTTCAATAGATTGATGTAATTAGTTATGTGATAAAGAATTCTTTATCAATGAAGCTCATTACTCCACCTCTCCTTGTCACCTTGGTAATGTTGGCTTTGGCTTGGATTGGATTATAAAATGGGTATGGTAAAACTATAACAATAGGCTTCATGTAATAATTTTATCATCATATCACTAAAAAAAATAATATTATTTATTAATGGTTGATGACTTGTATTTATAGCCTCTAAAACTAACTCTAACCAAATTGTAGTTAAGTTATAATTAACCATGGTTGAGTTTAAACTAACCCTAGTTGAGTTAAGGAGGGGACACGTGATTAATATTTGGGATAAAGATCCCATTTATTAATCATGGCTCTACTTTTTTTAATTTATTGAATTTAGGTAGATATTTCCAATTCCTTGACTTTGAGGATGATGGCATAATCATGACCTCATTTTTATTGAATTTTATTTTTTATTTTTTAAATTTATTATTACTAATTATACATGGAAAATTCACTTTAGAATTTAATTTGATTTTCTTAGTTAATTAATTATTCTTAGTATTTTAACACTTTAGGAATTGTTTTAGTGCCCTACTTAATGGGTCAAAAGGCCAAACTGCCAATTCCTTGGTCACAAGGTGATTGGAGATGACTCTATGAGAGGTTACTATTGCATATAGGATAATACACCAAATAGGGATGTATAAACATGATTATATGAAATAATGTCTAATGTGTGGATGAAATTTGGATGTTCATTAATTCTTAAGCTTGATTTATATTATTTGGTAGAAATCAATTTGAAGCCTGTTGTGGCCAGAATAGGGAGTTTATAGGAATTAGCTAGTTTAAGAAAATATGAATTAGTGAATCATCAAGTAAAATATGAAAAATATTTTAAAAGGTGTGATATTTTTACAAAAAAGATACCTATTTTCAAAATTTTAGTCAAATTTAAGGAGAAAATTGTTTATGAGTATGAATAGAACATACATAGGGCTAGATGATTGGATGAATATTTTAAGGTAAGTAAGGATACATTCCCAATTAGTTCAATTGTTTCAGCAGTTGAATTTTATAAAAATTACACATTTAAACCAAAAATGGAAGGTCAATCATAATATTAGAACTCATTATAAGTTGTCATATTTATGCATATAGAATTCATGCATGCATCTGATAGTATAGAACAATAAGATAAAATATTAATGGAGTACCATTTGTGTATCAATGATGACCATTAAAATTATTTAGAGTATGTGAAAGGTTGTTTTAATAGGTTATATGAATAGTTGAGTATGAGGATCATTAATTTCAATCAACATTACATTTGGTCAGACAATTTCACATTGTAATTAAAAAATGCATGAATGTTTTATTTGTTGAGAAGGATGCACATTGCCACTGGTGTAAAACATATTTGGAGTTTCACCAAGGCTATCCATAGAAAATGGGAACATGATGGTGTTAGAGCATGTGTAGAAATAAATGTTACAAGGGAGGAGTTGAAATTTGAAGAGGGTGTTGATTTGACATATGTAAAAACTATGGTTGAATTGTGTAATGAGAACTATGTCATGGTGTTCAACCAAATTCTATTGTTCTTGGACATTTCTGGTTAATGGATGAATAACACTTGGAAAAGTATGAGAATTGTTTGAATCTAACATGTTTAATTAAACTCCACTCATTTCATATCTCAAATCCAAGTTTTTGTATTATTTATATGAGACACTTGGCATTTTTCTATTTTGCATGCATTAAATTGGTTTAAAATGAGCGTGAGTCATAAGAGTGGGTGGATAGTGAATTAAGGTGTCTTGGTATCACATTACACATCAAAAAATTTATGGGAATTTTAATATGTTGTCTTGATCACTTATAATTACTTGGTTTTAAGGTTTAACTCATTGTACATTTTATGATATAATTAATTTTTTTAGGAGATGTCATAAAATGCTTTTTAATCCTATGGCCAAAACATAGCCTTTGGAGTACCAATATAGTTGTGTGTATGAAGTAAATTAGGGTTATTTTGAACATCTTTTACATAATTTCATAAATATAAAATATGATTTGGGTTTTTATCCACTCAAATTTCATCAACTCGATTGAAGAAAAGAAACATTATTTATTTATACAAGTTTTACATGTATAAAATGTGGTTTTGTCCTCAATAAACATTAATGTCATCATATAATGAATGTAAATGTTTATTAGTTCAATTTTGGAGGTAATTAGGGTCAAAATAAACCACATGAACCTATTTTAAATTGTATATGATGTGATTTGGACTGAAATTAACCCTAATGTCATGTCATATATAATTAACCAAAGAGTTGATTCATTTAATTAAGGAGGAATTGTTGGCCAATTAAAACCCATTCAATATAAATATATGATTTGGGGTAAAATTAAGTTTTATTCTATCATTAATTGATCCAATTAGTCAAGTTTTACAATTAGGGGCGTGATCTAGGAAAAAATTGAGCCCTTGAAAAAGTTTTATGGCTCAACCAATTGTATAATGTATGTAACATGTATGGATTAATAGATCTTACATTTATCAAAAATGCAAACATGAAGTAAATTGTCATAAATAAGTGAACAAGTAGCTGAAATTTTCTTCAATTACATTAGTGATTAGACCCTATATCTGATACTTTAAACCCTAAACCCTGTACCATTTACCTTAAGCCCTAAACCATAATCCCTAAACCATAAATTGTTTCAATTCTAGACGCTAAAAACTAAACCAATAAATTTATCCATAATTAACATCATTTATATAGTAATAATTAGGTTCATATGGATCAACATGGTCAAAATTGCATCACTCATTACCTTAATTGACTTAATTAGCTAAATTTGTGATGATGTGGGGCTAATTGAGCCCAAAATTACATTCTTTACTCATAGATCTAGGTTCAAAAGCTCAAATTTTCCCCAATTACCTTCATGATTGTACCTTATATACCTCAAAATATATACCTTAAACCCTAATTCCTAAACTCTAAAACATAAATATAAACTCTTTAAACCCTAAACCAATCATTTTAGTCCACATTAGCATAATTTAAACTAAGAATTGAGTTCACGTGGCTTAGTTTGGCCTAAATCACATGATTGGTTGCTCTATTTGACTAATTCACTGAATATGCATGATGACATATGGTATAATGACAAACTAAAAACACATTCTATAGTCATAAATAAGTATAAGTGATTCAAATTATCCTCAATTATATTTTTAATTGGACCCTATGTGTATACACATAATATTTTTAATTTTTATCAAATATTGATGCTTTCTATCTTTCAAGAAACCATTGAGGCTCAATGTCTATAAGTGAACGCTAAGGGGTGCACCAAGAAATGGGTGGGAAAACCATTAGTGGTTTTCAAGATTATTTTTCCTTATTACTAATCCAATCAGCTCCTAAAAACTATTCCCTAAGCTACTACTCCTCCTTTGCACACTCATCTAGTCATTTCCCATATTTTGTGCTCTTTTTTCTAACCTTAAATCCATTTTGACAATTTATAGTACTAGGTCGACTAGGTTGACCATATACTCTTATGGGTAAAATTAATTTAGGGTCTAGGTCAGCTCTTGGCCAACCTAATTTGTGACTTAGTGATTTTTTGTCCATAACAGTACTAGGTTGACAGGGTCAACCCTATCGGTAGAAACTTTTGGAATGGATTAGGGTTGAATCCAAATTATATAAAATATAATTTCATCATTATTTACAAATAATCAAAATTTATTATTCTCTTGTGCTTTTTTATAATCTACTCTTTCACCATTCCACCTGAGGAGTCTTAGCTTCAGGTTTCTAATTGGATAATATAGTCTTATGGAGAAGTATTAGATACTTGGCCTTTCTTAATGGTTCTTACAAACCACAATAACCTATTTTGAAGCCTTATTTGGCCAAGGGAGAGATTGAGTCTTGAAGGGTTCATATTTAAGGTAAGTATTCTCTAACTTTACTCCTCTCTTTAGCAGATAAAAGTAGAATAAGTAATAGTTTCAAATAATAATACTCTTCTTCTCCATTCATTAGGTTCTTACTCACACATAAATAATTGAGATTATCCTATGCATGTTTGTTTGTTTACTAACCCCCACATTATGCCACAAGCTTTAGTGAGCACTAGATTAGATTTATTTGCTTTACTTGTTATTATTTTTGTGAATATTAAAACATAGGGCTTATTTAGGGTTATTATGTGATTTGGACTAATTGGAAGATTTGGAATCCTCCCTAATATTGTTTATTATGATAAGGTATCCCATAGTTGGGTCTAGTAGATCCCCATATTGGTCATGTTCTCAATTATCTAACGTATCCCCAATTGAAAGTGAAAGTATGATTTATCCCCTCTGAGTTAGGATTGATTTATAGATATGATACATTTCTAATTTCATATATTCTATTGAACCTGATGTGAATCTAACCCTTACAATTTTTCTTTCATGTTTTTCATTATTTTATTATTTTATTTATTATTTTTCTATATTTGTGATACTTGGTCAACAATGTTGGTATAATTTATAGATTCTATTCTTAGGTTTAACACACTCAAATAAAAATTATTATGTTCTATTTGTGAAAATATTCATTAGATAAAGTCTAATAGGTCAAACAAGTCGACACAGTACAGGTTTTCACTTCTAGATAGGTTATTAGGTTGACCCTTTCAACTCTGTACACTTCCAGACTTCTAGAAAACATACTAGGTCAACACTAGTGGTATAATATTATTCGTAGGCTTCAACAAATAGGTAACTATAGAATTAGGTTGATCAAATCAACATAGTAGATATAATTTGCAAGTAAAAATCAAGGCACTTTAACAAAAATCCCACTTTCCTCTGCATCTTCCAACCAGCCAAGGTTATTTTATCTCTTTCTCTATCATTTTTGTTACTCATTATATTTATATTTTTCATAGTTTTTAATCTTTAAAATTTCCATTATACATCAAACTAGGTTGACTAGGTTGATTTAGTTCTATATTCTATATTTTTTCTAAAAGAGTAGGTGACACTATCAACATAGTTCTTAATATATCCTTGCTTTAGCAATAAGTAATGCCACTATCAACTCTATAATATAATATTTGCATACATTATCATCTGAACTGACACTAGACTATGTTTCAAAGTTGTAATTATCATCTATATTTTAGTAATTACTTCACATTTTTACTTTTAGTTAATTATATGCTTAGAATGGATCAAATAGTCTAATTAGGTGGTTGTTCAATATACAGTTTAGTTTCACTATTGTTTTCCTTTCTTTCACACACTACCAAATCACATAATATTAAAACACATTCAAACAATTATCTTCCCAAAGCCTACCTACTTAGATTTCATCATCAAGAAAGAAGCTGACTTGGTTTTCTGGACAAGTATAGACATGTGGTTAATGGTATATATTGGTAAATCACATGATACCCTTATCACCGTAGTGTGTGAAGTGATGGGGTAGGCCCCAATACTAAGCTAGTACCATTTCCAACATGATCCTTTTTAGCCTAAAATGTCCTAAAACCATCCATAGATTGATTTCTAGTTCCTTACTTTCAACCAAATTTCCTATCACATCTAAAATCATACTCTAATAATTTAACAACATTTAGGATGACCACTTAGTTAACATTTACTTTATAAGTTGATTCTTGTTTTTGATCTATTTTATGTTGTATTACAAAAAATTACTTTGGCCAGTATTGGTGCAAGGTTTTATCTTGTGTGCCTTAACTATATCATCCTCATTGACCTAATTGATTGTCTATTTCCTTTCATTTCTTTCTTTCAAAGTAATTGCAATAAATTGTATGTTTTAGTACACAGTCATTTTGCTTGACATAATCTCTTATAGATTATTTATTCCCATACCTATAGTACTAAGTCAACCCATTTTACCCTATATCTCTTTTACCAATTAGATTATAGTACTAGGTTGACCCAGTCAACTCTGTATTCTTATCAAACTCTATTTTTCCTAGTTTGTAGTACTAGGTCAACCTAGTTGACTCTATACTCTTAATGTTGTCCTATTTATCTAACTTAGTTGTTTATTTTTTATTTTCTTAACATCCTCTTTCTTTTATCTAACATCATTAAATCCCCTATCAAAATCTTCTTGGACAACCTGAATCCATTTAGACACTATATGTGGTGCTCTTTTCTTCTTATATTTTCTTATCTTTTCTTCATCTTTTCAGATTTTGGGGCATCTTGTGTTTCCCATCCACACATTACTATGTCCTTTGGGGAATCTTATGATTCTCACCCTCATATAATTTCAGACTTTGGGACATTTTTTGATGCCCATCCCTACTTCCACTTACTGTTTGGGTTATCTTGCGATGCCCACTCTTACTCTTAATTACATGTTACCCAACTAATTCAACTTCAAGAAACATTTTGAGACACATAAGCTTGTCTTTCACATGTTCATCCTTGATATGGATGTTATTTTAGGATCTTTCCCTTCTTTCCATGCTTTCTATATGTTATCTATCTAGCACTTATTGTATGATACTTACATGGGTCTCACCCTCTATAGTAGTTATCTCTTTTCACACACCTTAGTCCTTCCTTTTGGTCTTTTGGTTTCCTTTTTTCTCATGAGTTTAAATGTAAACCCATGGATGAGACCCAATCTTCCTCATGATGTACTATATTCTTCTTTATTTTTATATGTTTTACACACTTTTTGCACCCCTTGGGTTTCTATTTTATGATTTACAGTGTAATACCATGGATAAGACCTATCATTCCTCATGAATACAATTTTTTTTATTATCTCATTTACTTTTCTAATAATTTGTGGCACCCTCCTTGGTTTTTATTTTATAATTTACAGTGTAAGACCATGGACAGGACCTAGCCTTCCTCATAAAATCACCATATTTATCATTCCTTTTCTAGAATGTGTTTATCAATGGTTACAAGTTCTTGATATTTTTTCTTAGTTTTAGATTTTGTTTCATTTTATAGATATAATTTTCATAATAGTCTATGTTAGCATGTTTTTCCTCCATTTCTAGCATTCTTATGATAAGGAATCACACTTTTCTATCATTGTAGCCCCTTTTCCACCCTTTGTCACAATTTTTTACAATTTTAAGTAATTCAAATTATTTAAAGTTTCATGCCTCTTGATTTACTTTCATTTCACTCCACATTGGACAAAATAAGGTCAAAGTCAAGATAACACTTTTATTTCACCTAGATTTATGAGACTCTTTGGCACCATGCTCTCTAAGTTCTCCCTCTTATCAAGTAATTCCAAAGTATTTAAATGAAATTAATCTTTATCACCCATGTTTGGTTTTCAATAAATTTAAAATCCAAATCATTTGAAACAAAAGGAAATGATATGCAAAAGGCAACATATAAATCTCAAAATTTAAAATCACACCAAAAAGTGTGATTACAAGCACATCTCCTATCTCCAATCTAAGCTCAAACATCATAGTTGGCCTCACACTATATCCAAGGTCCATTGGGGTGTGGTAGGCTAGTAGATTAGAATAGAAGAATTCAATAAAACCTATAGTGCTACGTACTTTCTCACACAAGTACCAAATCTACGCAATAAATTGATGGTTCTATAAGGGTTACTGAAGAATGGGGAAATCATTATGGGAAGACAAGTCCATTCTAATTTTCATGAATATATCCTTCATGGGATGATCTACATACTTCATTTATTGATCTATGACTTGTGTGGCTAAAAGAAGTTCTTCATAGTTCTTAAGGTTGAAAGTCATCTTGCTTTGACAAACCTAATTTGAGTATTTTGACTTTGATAAAGAGTTTATCTACCATGATTTTTAATTCATTCTCTCCTCCACCCATTTAATTTTCCCCCATGATAGGCAAAATGTGATTCTAAATATATTTACCCCTTCTCTTCTTCCCTCTTCTTCACATCTTAAAAACATGCTAACACTACATTGTTTTAGTTTTATCTATCTTTAGAACAAAATAACATGTTTGAGAAACAATGGATTGATTTTATTTACACCATGACTCTAAATTTATAGATATGCCTTGATTTATTTTACCATTTGTCATTTTTGAAACACACTTTTTGCAAAAACCTGAGTCCATTCTTACTTTCATGTACTTTTTTCCATTTTTGATCAAGGTTGGCTTGTTACTTCTCACCCATAAATATTATTTTACCATTTTTGTTAGACCATATTTGTTTAAGTAAGTTTTGTTACTAATTTTACATTTATGTTTTATTACCACCCTTTTTGACATGTATCCTTGATTTGACTTGGTGAGTTTGTGTTTCTAACTTAAGGTTTACTTATTTGAGTTTTTTTGTCTTTAATAGCCTTGGCTTTTCAGTTACCCAATTTAATCTAAATTTTGACTTGGTCATTTTGTCTAACATATAAATTATCACCCCATCTTACAAAATTTCCAAATACATCCCATCCACATAGCACCAATTATCTTGGCTTTCTTATATTTATTTGTTTTTGCTCTTTAATTTTGCATTTTTAGGTTTGTCAAAAGCAATATTTGTGCCCTCCATAATTAGAAATAAAAACATATTATAAAACCATACAATGATAAATTTAAGTCAATTACATATATATTTAATTTTAAATTATTTCCCTTACAGTCATTTACTTTCAATTATTTTTTCTTTAAAATATTGTAACTTTTTTTCAGCCTCAACATTGTGTGTTATTATATTCTTTATATAAGAACCATCCCCTATTTCACATTAGTCACACATGATGAGATTCAAGTAAGCCATATGTATACACATAATACTTTTAATTTTTATCAAATATTGATGCTTTCTATCTTACAAGAACCCATTAAGACTCAATTTCCATGAGTCCATGCCCTAACAGGTACATTGAGAAAGGAGTGGATTAAAAATTTGTTAATGATGTCATGATGATGTCATGGAGGTTTCCAAGTGATTGGATTAATTTATTTTATAGTATAAATGGTAATTAAAAAGTGTGCAATATGCTTATCCTAGTATGCTTGAAGTAGGCTTGGTTGCTCTTTAGAGTTTGACTATTTAGAGATGATTAGGGATGAGTTTGAAGTATTGAGAATGTGTGAGAGGATCTATTAAAGGTCAAGGATGATTGGAGAGTTTGTTTTCATAAATATAATTCATATTTTATTCCATATTTTTTATCTAGACATTTTGGGTCTAGTGGTAGAAAATCTAAGTAGGCACTTTGATGACATCATAATTGCTATATGTGGATGAGTCAGGGTGATTTGGTTATATGGTTATGATCAAATTATTCCTAATTTTCTAAGGTAAAATTATAATGTCATGAAATTAAATTTATTCAAAGATATTTGGGTACAAATTTAGGATCTCAGGTATTTTGATAGTGATTTCTATGTTCAAATAGAGATGAGTAAACATGTTGATGATTTTAGCATTCACATGCATGAAGGTGTCAAGAGGAAATGGTCATATGGATTTGTTTAATATTATTCCTAGTTAAAATGAAATAAATTTATGGTCATGTGATTAATTTCACAAAAATTACATACAAATTCAAAGTTGGGATCCAAAGCAGTTTGACAATGTTTTCCCGTAGCCAAATTTGCTTGTGGCAAGAAAAGTTGAGTGGGCATTTTGATGTAGTCATATTTCACATATGTGGTATTTTTAGGAGATTTTATCATATGGGTTTGTTTATTTTTATTCATAGTTTATTTTTTATAAATTTAAAATCATGTGATGAATCAAATCAAAATGTATGCATGTGCAAAGTTTGCCTTGCAAGCATTTCTAGGCATAGTTGGCTCTATGGTAGAAAAATTTGAGTGAAAAAATGTTTAAGGAAGTAATTAATACATGGCTTGATTCATTTTTAAAATGATAACATATGGTCCAAATTTAATAAGATGCATTTGAGTGAAGAAAAAGATATGAAGGTGCAAAGTTGACATTAAAGATAGTTTGCAAAGGTTCCCATACTTAGTCATTTTTGCATAATGTTAAAAATTAGGACCATATGGAGATATAAAAATGAGTTTATTTTCATACATATACATATAATTTGTGTGTATTTAGTGATATGATTTCAAGGTGTCCAATATTTAACATAGATAAAGATCAAGCTACATACATGAGATCAATGGAGTACATTAAGTCAAATAGTCAAGATGAAGATCCAACGATGAGTGATGAAAGGTAAAGGTTAATTTAATTATAAAATTATATAATGTGTTTGATTTATACAAGTAAATAGGGCATGATATGATATCATGTTGTTTTATTTTTAACTGTGACCATTGAGATTTGAATATTTGAATTTGTAAAAGGAAAAACTAGTGTTCTATATTTTGGTTATAAATTTTGATGTAGGATGAATTTCTTGGTGATGTAAAAGGAAAATTTGTAGAGAATTAAATATGCATATATAAATGGTGATTATAAGGTTTGATTTTTTTTATAGTCAAATTTATGATTGTCCCAATTTGACTATGTGTTTTGTAAGTGACCCGAGAAGGATTTTGAGCTTGTGTTTTTTATTTTGATGATTCATGATGAATTATCTTTTTTAAGGTGTTATATAATGCACAAGGATATTTTTATTTATTTTTTAGGTGTTATAAATATATCTTAAGTATGAACAAGGCTTAATAAGTTGACTATGCGTCCATTCATAATGTTCTTATGTACAAGATCTATGTTTAAGTTGATTGACCATATGTAGAGGTGAGAAGAGATGACTATGATCATTTGAGAAAGTTTAAGGGGTAATGTGGAGTGGACCTATACATTTTTTAAGTGGTCATATGTTATTTTTTTTTCTATGGAGTGATAAAAGAGTGAATGGGTTTCCATGAGACCTATAAGGGCTACAAGGGCCTAATTAAAAGGTGTAATTGCTTAAGGGTGACCCATAGATACTATGGCCAACCTATGTGGATTGTGTTGAGATGTGTATTTATATTTTATAAGCCTTAAGTACTAAGGCATTCAAAATGGATTACCAAGGTTTTGATAATCATGAATTCTCTATAAATGGTGAAACCAAATATGATGGTTTCTAGATTAGAGAGAGGCTTGTGTGTGTGGTTTAGAGTGAAGGGTTGAGAGGAAAAGGAGAGTAAGTGTGATCAATGGATGGGTTTTTAATAAAAAAATATTGAGGTGTATGTGTATGACCATTTATTTATTTTTTTTATTTGGTTATAGATTTGTTGTTGAAGAGTGAACAATGATCCAAAAGGTGGCTTTGGAAGCATTGAGTGTGTAGAGTTAAAAAAAGATGATGTACTTTGTATCTCCATCAGATTGGTAGGTAATTAGTGTTCTAGGAGATGTTATAGTTATAATAATTGTTGTGAATTCTAAACATATAGGTGTTTATAGCCTCCTCTCAAGGTGAAACGTGTTAAAGGTTTAGTTGTTGTTGCATCTCAGATAGATAGGCGTAGTAGCTCCTTGTGGGATTACGGTCTCACTAAAATAAAGGATGGTTGTTCCTTGATCATTTTTTTCTAGTATAAATTAGTTATTTTTATTATATGATATTATTCCACTTATAATTTAAAGTGGTTTTTATCCCCTAAGAGGGTTTTCGACATATGTCATGTGTTATGTGCTTGATCGTGCATTGTCTCTCTTGTTCACTAATATGAATGATGTGTATGCTTTATGAATGCTTTTGGTAACTAATTAAGCATTTTGAAAGGTTTCAAATTGAATTTAGATTATCTAGTCTCACTAGTTTACCCCCCCTCTTAGTGATTGTACCTCTAATAATTGGTATTAGATCAAGTCCTTTAATAAAGGCTTGACAGCTTGAAGGCGATCTAAGGTACAATATGGGTAGTCATCAAATGCAAGGAGGTTTATATACTAATAAAGTAATAATGTTCAATAGATCAAATTATGCTTTTTGGATTGAAAGTATGAGGACATATATTACGTCCCTAAGGTTTGATGTATGAAAATATATTATGGATGGTTAAGTTGCTCCTACTACTCCTCCATCTAGTGTTGTAGACAAAAAACTATTTGAGAATAATTCTAAGGCAATGAATGCCATTACTTGTTGTCTTACAAAGATTGTGTTCACTAAGGTAATCTATTTTAAATATGATAATGAGACACATGACATATTATATATCATTCACGAAGGATATTCAAAGGTTAAGTTGACAAAGTTATAGACTCATCAAAGATAATTTGAGAGTCTCAAAATGAATGAGGAAGATTACGTAGCATCCTTTCTATAGAGATTTGATGAGATTGTGAATATCATCATAGGTCTTGGAGAGAAAATTAAATAATATACTATAGATCAAAAGGTATTAAGGTCTCTATCACTCAAGTTTTATCCAAAATTATTCGATATGGAAGAAAGTCATGATCTTACTCAATTAAAGATGGATCAATTGCATGGGACTCTTACTACCTATGAGATGAGAGTAAATGATGATATACCACCAAATAAGGAGTTAATATTCAAGATAGAAATGAATCTAAAGAATAAGTTCCAAGGTAATAAACCCAAAGAGGATGAGATATTTGACATTGATGAGGATAAATAAATTGCTTTGATTACTAGTAAATTGAAAACATGCTCAAAGAAGCATAAGGGTAAACTACCCTTCAAATGTTTCAACTATGGAGAGATTGGACATTTTTATCATAAGTTCCCTAATAATCATGATAATAATGATGATAAAGAGCATGGTGAAGGCCAAGATGAAGACAAGAAGACATATAGGAAGAAAGGATTAAGAAAGTATAACAACAAGAAGAAGTCCTTCAAGAACAAAAAGAGTTCATACATAAAAGAAGATTGTAGCTCATTAGATGAGAGTGAAATCATTGACTCAGAGTATGATCATGAATATGATGGTCCTGTTGAAGATGAATCCCTATTCATGGTTGAAGAAGGAAGTTTTTCATATCAAAAGGAATGTACTTGGAGTGATTCAGATGTTGATAGAGATGAGGTGGATTGTGAGATTAAATTTATGAATACCCTTGAAGAATTGAAGATTGAGAAGAAGATTATCAAGAATATTAAGTCTCAAATCAAGGACTATGAAGAGTAATTCAATGTGTATGAAGCAAGAATAAATGAAAATATCAAGGATCATGAAGATATGGTCAAGCATCTTAGTTTTCAACTAGAAATTCTATATACAAGCTTGAAAGGTAAAGAAGATGAATGTTTAAGGTATGTAATTGAAAAATGAGTCATTGAAATTTGAGTTATAAAAGACATTTAGTAAGATGAAGTATTTATGAGATTTGAAAGGAGCTCAAGTTATCTAAACAATATTCTAAGTGGTCAAAATCATGCTAGTAATAGAACTATAATTGGATATGAAGAAGAATAAAACAATGTAACTCAAAATAAGATGAATACTAATGTGAACAAGAAAAATCTAACTTTGAAGACAAATCATCAGACAAAGAATGAAGATGATATCAAGATGAAGACAAATTAGATCAGATAGCCAAATGCCATGAGGTATGAAAGTTTCAATGGTTATTGTTAAACATGTAATCAATTTGGGCATAAATCTAGAGAATGCAATCAACCTATTAGAAATGAGTTTACATGGAATTATAATGGGGTTCATCAGTCAAAAGTGCGAACAAAGTTAAGTGATTCAACTATCTTTATGTGGGATAATTTTCAAGCCATTATCCATATAAGGTTGGACAAGGTGATTCCTCTACAAACAGAGGAGGTTGTTTCATTTGTCATGACATATAACACATTATAGGTTTCTATCCAAACAAGGTAAGACAAATTGTGTCTCCATCAAGGAGTATTGTTTTCTACAACTGTGAGAAGACTGGTCATAGTGGTAGATTCTACAAGCAAAGGCCATCAAGTCAAAATGAGTTCAATCATTCTCCTATAATGCAAAGAAGAAGGAAAGTTTACTCATGAAAACTAAAGGCTGTAAGTATGAGTCATGATGGGTATTCTAGTCCATGTAATATATTTGCTATGGTCGAGAATGTTATAGAAGTTAAAGAGTGTCAAGGGATCTCATTATTTGCTCAATATATAGATAAAGAGACTGATCTCAGGGAGAGGACCAAGGTACTAGTTGAGGCTATTTATAAGGTGTGTAGGGATCCAAGTGAACATTATATTGTTGTTGAGCAAGTTTCATACAAAGAACATCAGTTATCTATTCCTAATGTTGAGGTTCCAAACAAAAATATGGATTCGTTGGATGAAATGGTGTGTCATGAATATAATGTTGTCTCCATGTATTATCAATCCAATCCTAGAATAAATAGAGAATGTTGTATTGGTTGAGCATGTTGTTTATCTTAAGCTTAAGAAGAAGAAGAATAAATAAAAGTATCACATGACCAAGGAGGATAAGGAATATGAGGAGTTGTGGGAAAATCCTAGTTTCACACTATTTTAAGACATTTTCAAGTAGGGTGTCTCTGTATATGCTTCTTAAGAGACTCCTTTCAGTGGAGAAGAAAGTGTTGCTATGTATGTAGTGTCTTTAGGGTTATAATGGGTGTTTATAGGTAGCCTAATGATATTGATGCAATGTTAAGAAGAGTTTGATGCTAAAAAAGGTTTGTGAACTTCTTTATGATGTGTTCCAAGTTGTTTTGTGTCCTAATGACCCTGTTTGTTCCAATTAAATTTTTTTGAGTGCTCCTAATTTTCTCAATTTTGGATTAAGGGCAAGCAAACCTAAAATGGGTTATATTAATTCAATTTTCCCAAGGGTATGGAGGCTCAAATTTTGGTCCAAAACTATGTGGTGGTTTTCTCCAAGTGTGCAAGAAGTTTTAGATGAGGGTGTTGATCAGAAGGAGTTTTATTGACCTTGTTTGTTTTAAGATTTTAAGGTTTTGGGCTCTGATATAAAAGCGTCTTGCCTTATGAGTTGAGATATAAAGCCTATTAATAGTTTTAATGTGAAAAATGGGTTATAAAATCATGTTTCATATAGATTTGAAGGTTTGTGGTTTTCAAATGTTTCATGTTTTTGTGAAGATGGATGCCTAATTAACAAGTTGGTTTGTGAAGGAAGTATGCTATAGAGGATGATATAGGTGATAAAAATTTGTGTGATTTAAGGGGAATATGATAATTCTCTATATATAAATTTTCAATTATTTAAGGTGCATCTACTAAAAAATGTGGGCTCTATAAGTTCTAGGTAGGGCTATAAGGAGTCTAAACAGGCCTAGTGAGAAGAAGAGTGCTTTGTGTTTAGTTTCTTCAAAAGATAAATGTATTAGTATTTATATGAGATTTATTAGGTTGTATTAGATAATATTTCCTATTTGGTGAGTGTCATGGAGGTTTTTTGGTGGTATTTGAGGTGGTTTGAGAGAGAGGGCTAGTAAGCCTACATGGTGGTTCTTCATGGTGTGTGGAGATCTAAAGATGATTAGGAGGTGAAATTTCTCATAAATATTAGAGGGAATCCCCATTAGTTGTCTATTAGTTATTTACATTATATTTAAGTGTTTTTTGTCTTCTTTCCTCATTGGTTGTAGTACTTGGTTGAAGAAGAGTATTATCATATTGTAAGAGGGAATTGTTAAGGCAAGAAGACGTAGGCTCAAGGTAAAGTAGAGTTTGTACTATATTTATAAGATGGTATTATAATATTGGTATTTTTTCTATGTCCTAAAAATTAGTTGGTTCCCACTTTTTCATTGTGTCCAAGGGGGAGAAAGTTCCTATTGTGAGAGTACTTGAAAAGAGAGAAGAAAGGTGAGTTGTATATTATTTTATGATGGGTATTGATATCGATGATAAAGGGGGAGATTTTTGGAGAGTTATAAATTATGTCATGATGATTTCATGAAGGTGTATATGTGATTGGATTAAGTCCCTTTATATTATAAGTGATAATGACAAAGTTTGCAATATGGTTATCCTAGTATGCTTAAAGTAGGCTTGGTTGATCTTCAAAGTTTAACTATTTAGAGAGGATTAGGGATGAGTATAAGGTATTGATAATGTGAAATAGGTTATATCATAGGTCAAGTATTATTTTATAGCTTGTGTTCATAATTTAAATTCATCTGGTAGTCCATAATTTTCATCTAAACATTTTGGGTCTAATGGCAGAAAATCTGAGTAGGCAGTTTGATGATGTCATAATTACCATGTGTGGATGAGTTAGGTGGGTTTGGTCATATAATTATGATTAAATTAGTCCAAATTTTATATTTTTTAATTATAAATTAATTTTATGAATCTTAGTCAAATACATGTGGGTAAAAAGTTGGGCTCTCAAATATTTTGATAGTGTTTTCTATGTTCAAATAGAGCCAAGTAAGGATGTTAATGATGTCAACATTCACACATGTGGAGGTGTCATGAGGAAATGGTAA
>JARHVA010002155.1:1712500-1810000 GCA_037957365.1 Torreya grandis
CTTTGAAACAATAAATTTATCCTAAATTAACATCATTTAGACTAAGAATTAAGATCAAAGGGATCAGTTTGGCCTAAATCAAATGACTGATTACCCCATTTGACGAATTCACTAAATTTACATGATGACATGGGGTATAATGACAACCCAAAAACACATTATGTAGTCACAAATAGGTCCAAGTGATTCAATTGTCCATAATTATCTTTGTTATTAGACCCTATGTACCATAAACCCTAAACCTTATAGGTCTTAAACCCCAAGCCCTAAACCATAAACCCTAAACCCTAGATTCAAAAACCTAAACAAATTAGTTTAGCAATAATTAAAATCATTTAGAATAATAATTAGGTGTATACTTTATTTAATTTGGTCTAAATCCCATTACTCATTATCCCAATTGACTAATTAGCTCAATATGTGATGATTTGGAGGCTGATTAAGCCTAAAAACATGGTTAATCCTATATACACCCTAAAACATATATGCATTAAACCACAATACCTAAACTATAAACCCTAATATACCCTAAATTATAACCATAAACTTTCCCTATTTTCTAATTGATTTATCCCCAATTAACATTCTTTGTAGTAAGAATTAGATTCATATGGCATAGAGTGATTAGACCTTATACACACCCTTAAATTGAAACCTTATGCCATAATCCCTAATCCCTAAGCTCTAAACCCTAAACTTTAAATTTTAAGACCTAGGTCCTAATGCTCTAATCCCTAATCCCTAAACCATATGCACTAATGCCCTAATCCCTAATTAGGTTCAAAATGAGCCATATGAACCTGATTTTAATTGTATATGATGTGATTTAGAGTGAAAATAACCCCAATGTCATGTCATATATAATTAATCAAAGAGTGCATTGATTTAATTGAGGAGGCAGTTGATGCCAATTTGATCCTCTTAAAGAGCAAGATATGATTTGGGGAAAAAATAAGTTTAATTTTGTCATGAATTGATCTAATTAGTCAGTTTGTGCATTTGGCGGCATTATTTGGAAAAAAATGAGACCCTAAACCAAATTTATGGCTTAATTGATTGTATAATGTATGAATCATGTATGGCTTAACTAAACCTACTTTCATCAAAAATGTAAACATGAAGGTAATTGTCACAAATAGGTTCAAGCAGCTCAAATTTTCTTCAATTACCTTAACGATTGGACCCTATATTCTATACCTTAAACCCTAAACCCTATACCATTCACCTTAAACCCTAATCCATAAGCCCAACATTACAAACCCTTTTAAATTGTAGATCTTAAACCTTAAACCAATCAATTTAGACCTAATTAACATCCTTTATAATAAGAATTAGGTTCATAGGGATCAACTTGGTCAAAATTACATCACTCATTACTAAAATTGACTTCATTGGCTCAATCTATGATGATGTGGGGGATAATTGAGCCTAAAATCTCATTCTTTTCTCATGGATCTAGGTTTAGAGAGCTAAAATTTTCCCCAATTGCCTTTATGATTGTACCTTATATACCCTGAGTCCTAATCCTTAAAGTTCATAATAACTAAACTCTAAACCATAAATATGAACTCTTTAAACCTTGAACCAATGATTTTAGCCAACATTAACATCATTTAGACTAAGAATTGAGTTCAAAGGGCTCTGTTTATCCTAAATCACATGACTAATTGCCTCATTTGACTAATTGACTCAATCTGCATGATGACATGTGGTATAATGACAACGCAAAAAAACTTTCTATAGTCACAAATAATTCTAAGTGATTTAATTATCCTTAATTTCCTTTATGATTAGACCCTATGTACCCTAAACCCTAAACCTTATAGGTCTTAAACCCTAAGCCTTAAACTATAGACCATATACCCTATATTTTAAACCTTAAACAAATTGGTTTAATAGTAATTAAATTCATTTATAGTAATAATTAGGTATATACTTTACTTAATTTGACCCAAGTCACATTACTCATTGTCCCAATTGACTAAGTGGCTCAATCTATGATGATGTGGGGGATAATTGATCCCAAAAACACAAGGTACCCTATATACACCATAAACCATATATACATTAAACCCTAAGCCTACACCATAAACCCTAAACACTATACCCTAAATTGTAACCATAAAATCTCCCTATTCTATAATCTATTTAGACCCAATTAAGATCTTTTGTAGTGAGAATTAGGTTCACATGGCATAGATTTATTAGATCTTATATACACCTTTAAACCTAAACCCTATCCCCTAATACCTAAAACCTAAAACATAAATTGTAAGCCTTATACCCTAATGCCCTAATCCTTAATCCCTAAACCCTATGCACTAATGCCCTAATCCCTAATTAAGGTGAAAATGAGCCACATGAACATATTTTAAATTATATATGATGTGATTTAGATTGAAAATAACCCTAATGTCATGCCATATATAATTAACTAAAGAGTGTATTGATTTAATCAAGGAGGTATTTAAGGCCAATTTGAACCCCTTAAAGAGCAAGATATGATTTGAGGTGAAATTAAGTTTGATTTTGTCATGAATTGATCCAATAAGTCAATTTGTGCATTTAGGGGCATGATTTGCGCAAAATTAAGACTGTAAAACAAATTTATGGCTTAATAAATTGTATAATGTATGACACATGTATGGCTTAACTGACCCTAATTTTATTAAAAATAGAAACATGAAGGCAATTATCATAAATAGGTTCAAGAAACTAAATTTTTCATCATTTAACTTAGTGATTGGACCTGATATCCTATACCTTAAATCCTAATCCATAAGCCCAAAACCCCAATTCCTTTAAATTGTAGACCCTAAACCTTAAACCAATCAATTTAGCCCCAATTAACATCTTTTATAGCAAGAATTAGGTTCATAAAGATCAACTTGGTCAAAATTGCATCGATCATTACTATAATTGACTTAATTGGCTCAATCTGTGATGATGTGGGAGATAATTGATCCCAAAATCATATTATTTTCTCATAGATATAGGTTCAAAGAGCTCAAATTTACCCCAATTACATTCATGAGTGTACCTTATATACCCTAAAACCTATACACTAAGCACTAATTCCTAAAGTTCTTAATCCTTAAAATCTAAACTCTTTAAACATTGAACCAAACATTTTAGCCCAAATTAATAGAATTTAGACTAAGAATTAAGTTTAAAAGGATTAGTTTGGCCTAAATCACATGATTTATTTCTCCATTTGAATAATTCACTCAATCTGTATAATGACATGGGGTATAATGACAACCCAAAAACACATTTTATAGTCATAAATAGGTCCAAGTGATTCAATTATCCTCAATTATATTTGTGATTGACCTTATGTACCCTAAACCCTAAACATTATAGGTCTCAAATACCAAACCCTAAACCATAAATCTTATACCCTATATTTTAAACCCTAAACCAATCATTTTAGCACTAATTAAAATCATTTAGAGTAATAATTAGGTACTTAATTTTCCCCAAATCACATTATTCATTGTCCTAATTGACTAATTAGCTCAATTTATGATGACGTGGGGGTTAATTGAGCCCAAATACATAGTGGACCCTACATACACTCTAAACCATATATACATTAAACCCTAAGCCCTAAACCATATACCTTAATTTTTTTGAAGAAATATATCCATATATTAACTAAATAAAAATATACAAATAATTCATAAAAAATAAGGTGGTATGAGAGCATGCCATGACACACTAGGTGGAGCCTAAGAGCAAAACCAAAGTATCAAAGTATCATCTAGGCTGTGCCTATAAACAAGTAGCTAAATCATAAAGTCATAAAAAGAGATAACTTATATGTAGCGAGAGTGAGTCCACTAGGTAGAAGATCCATATCATTAAGACCACAGCTCGAGATTGGAAAATCATTGCCATATAGAATAGGATCCTAGTCAGTAACTTGGGTAGTGTTTGTATCCTCATCTACTTTTGTCTGAGTGGGTGAGATAGCCAAACAGAGCCTAGGGAACTTATCCATCATGTTCACATGGCCTCTAAGTGGTACCCCCCAAGCATCTAAGTGTAGAGGAGGATGAAGAGGACCACCCCATCCATCTTAACTGGTAGGAAAAGGAAGTGGTGAGTTCCACCCTCGATATTGCCTAAGAGGGGAAATGTGCTAGTATAGGGTATTATTATGAGAGTAATACATAAAATAGTTATGATGATGCCCACCATGAGGTGAATAAGGAAATATATCATCCAAAATATGATCCTTAAGTGGAGAAAGTATAACTTAATCCATAGTACAAGGAGCATCTCCCTAATGGGAGAGGAGATCCTGAAGATACCCAAGCTCCATAGCCACTTTATTATCTTAGACTTGAATCTTGAAAAGAAAATTGGAGATGATATAAGATTTGTGCAAAGTAGAAACATTACAATTAGTAGAAGCATGATTAAACAAAATATTATTTCTTTCTTTATAAATCTAAAAGAGAATATACAATTTGAAAGTATGTTAGACTTTCATGTAATTAAAGAGCATTACAGGTTTATCACTAAGGAGGATATGCTACCAAAGGAAGAACTTAAGATGGAAAGGCCTGAAGAGATCATGGATCCAAGTCTAAACCCTTTGAGATTTGGAATAGTACCAAAAGAGATGAGGGAGTGTCTTAAGGTGACCATAGAAGGGACAAGTAGGCTGGTGAACTCAAATGTAAACAAGTATTTTACCAGTAGGCAAACCTTGATACCTTATACACCAAGCAAAGTGGGCAAGCTTGGGCTCCACACAAACTCCTTAAATAGTGTTGAAGTGAAAGCTCCAAATTATAATAGATGAGTGCAATCCCCAATGAGTGTTAATTTTGTTAACCATAGGAAAATGGAGGGTGAGCCAAACATATCCTAGCTAAGGAATGTAGATGTGGAAGGGGGTCTCAATATACCATTTATAGTCCTTCCACCATGGCTGAGTGGAATGGAGTGAGATTTTATGGAGCATAGAAGCTACGATAGCATTAAGAATCACCTGGTAATATTCTTGATCCATATTGGCTAACCAAAATTTATCTTTCACCTTCCCTAAAGATAGCGAAGAGCGAGAATGCCTATAGAAGGTATCTTAGATGAAATTAATTCCTCTATGAAAAATTTTGAGGGCATTGATCCAAGGGACTTATGTTAGGGGTACTTCATTGTAATAAAAAATGGGATACCACCCCAGAGAGTGGGAGTTAGCAAAGAGCCAATTATGAAAACTAGAACCATTATAGATAATCCATGACTTAATAATTTCTCAAGCCTTCAAAATGATTTTGGTCACAAAATATCTAGTGATCTAAATGGGAGACTAGATGAAGAGAAAATTAGGGAAGTTGAGCCCTTTCCAAGATTTTTTTCCCTCAGGAAATCCTAAGGAGATACAATGTTTGAATAACACTTTCCAATCTTCTGAGCCCTTAATGACCTACACAATCCATTTAACACATAAGATAATTCCTTGTTGAGCTATGTTGATGCATCCCATCGCTACAGCTTCATACATGAGACAAAAATATTCCTAGGCCACCTTGTGGAATCCTTTACCTTATAGGGAATTTACCCAAAGGAAATCTTGGATCAATTTCTCCAACTTATGTTAATATTTTTTTAGAAAGCACCCAACATGATGAGTAATACACATGAGTGGATGTAAGAGTTTTTGAGTAAATTTGAATTTTTCCTACCAATGAAAGAGACTTGGTTACTCAATATTCTAGCTTGTTGGCAACTTTGTCAATAATATATTACCACAATAAGGTTGGTGAAGCATCAAAAGCAAAGGGTATGCCAAGGAATTTAAATATGTCATCATGTTGGATTCACTTCCAACTGAATTTAGTAGCCCATGCTAGTAGAGGGAGTCAAGAATGTCCATAGTAATGAGCTTTATACCATTGGATGTTGTAGCCAGAGGCAGGGTAGAAGGTGTCAAGATACTTTAAGGAATTATCCACATTTGATTCATCTTCAATGAGGGTAAGGAAGGTGTTATCTTCAAAGTGGCCATTAAGTGATTACATAGCTTCATGCGGATTAGCTACATCGGGAGGGAGATAAATTCCCTTAACAAGGCCATTAGCTTGGGAATTGATAAGAAGATATCCAAAACCCTATGACGAAAGAACATACAAGGATGGAGCCAGATGGAACACTTCGTGAATGGAACATAATAAGATAAACTACTCAGACGTGACTCCATTAATGGAGAGGATAGCTAAAGTATTAGAGAAAAGTATCTAAACAATTTGAATGAAGATGGGCCTAAAACCTAGAGCCTGAAGCATAACTAGGATAAAAGACTACTCGAAATGATCATAAACCTTTTCAAAGTAAATTTTTATGAACATAGATTGTTTCTTAGAGTGTCTATCCCAATCCATCGCTTCCTAGATGGAAATGATGTTATCCAAGTTATAATGGCTTATGATAAAGCCCATTTATTCTAGATTCAAAATGAGATCCAACATATTATGTAGCTGGATTACTAGAGATTTGGTAGTAATTTTATATAAAATGTTTAAGAGGGTGATGGGATGTCATTTGCATATCAACTCAGGATCTCCCTACTTAGGTATGAATTTGATATTTCCTTTATTTATATTTTTACCCATTTAATGTACATGAAATCATTCTTGATAAACCTTATGCAAATCACTACCCACAAGAACCCAAAGAGTTTTGTAGAACTCATAGGGAAAGCCATAAATGTCAGGGGCTTTATCATTATCTACGTAATAAATTGCTTCATGTAAATCAATAGTGAGGGGCCTATCATAAACTACCCATTTGCTAGTAGTGAGTTTGCATGACACCACTAAAAGGCATTATTGAAGGGTAGATTCATACTTAGATGAAGACACTTGAGCTTTGAACACTTTTTGATAATGGCAGAAAGAAGCTTGTAAAATCTACAAAGTTTATGTGAGTCTGTTACTAGCTTCAAAAATGAGTTGAATTTATTTCTTTGAGTTTTTGGCTCATAGTAATTAAAAAAACACCTTAGAATTTTTGTCCCCTATTTTAATCCAATGAATCTTGGCTTTGACTTGGGCTCCTTGGACATTGTAGTTATCTTCAATCTAAATGTGATGCCTTAAGGATGCAAATCTCACTTCCAAGATCTCATTAAAGGGATCTTTTCTAAGAGCCAGAGCTGCATGGCTTAGTTTTGAAGTAGTGGTAGAGTAGGAGTGTCTCCAAATTTTGGAAATTTGGTGACCATAGATCCATAGAAAGTGGGAAGTCCTCCTGATAGCATCATCCCACTAGATAATCCAACCATAATCTTAAGAAGTATGTGGGTCTAAATTCTAAACTCTCCTAATGTGTGCCACTATGGGCCCATGTTTAAGTAAGAAGGTGTTAAGGAAGAATTTAATTTTATGGACTTTGGGTTTTGTGAACTACCATGTCATATGAAATTGAATTGGGGAGTGATCGAAAAGATCAAAATCCAATAACACCTACACCAAAGGAAAAAAGTCATTATCTAAAGATAAGTATAGTTGGGTAGACATCATTGCCCTATCTAGATATTTTATAATATGAGTAGGGCCTTCCCTAAAATTACTTAAGGTGTACCAAACTCCATCTATAGGCTAACAAGCTAAATTGGGTTCATAAAGGCCCAATTTATTTCACATGAAAAAGCATGCCTCTTTTTCTCTAGTTACTCACCTCATAGGCAAGTGGCCTAATTTGTCCTTAAGAGATGCCACCATATTAAAGTCACCACATAATACCTAATGGGCATTAGGGAGATCATATTTTATCTGTCACTATAAATGAGAATGATATAAAACATCATTCAAGGAATAAATATTAATAAATTCAAAAAAGTGGCTTTCTATGCTAAAAAGAGCCCAAACTAATTGATTGATGGGGTCCACACCAGATTGCACTAAGTGTGGCCACTACCTTAGAGAAATAAATGTAATCACCCCTCCAAATCCTATGGCATGGTTTCTATGAAGAATGATACTATCATGATAGATGGAATTATTGATAGTTGTCAATAAAAAAACTACCACCTTGACTTCTTGTAGATAGAAATTGTCCATCTTAGGAAACTTGCTTTTGAAATCTGCACAACAAACTTGTATTTTGGATCTGTAAAAACCTAAACATTCCATGAAAATAAATTCATATATGATGGGTGTCAAGGGACATGTCATTTGAGTCTATCCCTTCTAAGGAATCATATTGATTCTATAGGAAGTGCTCACTATTGGTACTCAATAAGTCATATTATTTCCCCAAGTCAGGGTCAGCCAAAAACTCTCTTTCCTCTACCTCGTCAATCCTTTTAGGAGGGTTGTGAGAGTGTTTGGGCATAGACCATTAAGAAATAAGTGGAATGGTGGCTAAATATGAGTTTAAAAAATTGGGCCCAGATGCCTTGACACCTTGGGATAAAATTTTAGTAGCTAGAGGGGTGTTGAACACTTTGGGATTTTCTACTAATTTTAGAGTTGTAGTCAATGAGGGATCTTTTGTGATAGGAGCCTACTCTTGTGGGACATTAATCAAAGATGAATTGCCTCCTTTGGGATTAGTATTTGAGTTTAAAACTTTGGTGTGAGTGTTCTTCCTGCCAACTATAATCTAACCATCCTTAGCTAGTGTCTTGCTAACTTTAGGAGAGGGCTTGGGGGGAGAGGTTGTGTAGGTGGATGCATTATTATAAGCCATTGAAGTAGAAATTTAATATCTTATGTTCTATATATTAGGATTGAAGTTAAGTATTAGGCAAGTTGATATATAGGATTCAATAAGATTGCCTTACATCTTAGACCTAGATTTCCACAAACTCCTTAAGGTCCTAAGAGAGGTCTACTTTTATGCAGACCCCTTTTTGTGATCTGGTAAAGTAGAACCAGTTTTGTTCATGACAAACCACATGACTATAGAAGAAGCTATCTGGTTAATAAATTGATAACATAGGAGTGATAGGCCTATAAATTCAACCTAAATTAGGAATTTAAGATCAGAGTGCTCTAAGACCATAAAATATTATGTCTAGGGGGAGAGAAACATTAGTGAGTTCCTGACATACCAAGTAGCAGGCTTATGAAGGATTCCTCTAGCATGGGATGGGTCTAAAAAGTGTAAGAGAAAGAAACCCTTAGTCATGTTCTAGATTTTCTTTAGCTTAATGCTATGATATTCCTAGTGTGTTTAAACCCAAGATTGTAGCATGCTTTCAAAGGAGATTCTCTCGATAAAATATCTCACTAAACAAAACTGCTCTAACCATTGACATGTTGAATTAAATTCAAGAAAGGGTAATATAACATCATGTTACAAATAATTACCTCATGGTATAACTTCAAGACAAACTTCCTCAGGTGCTTGCAAGGGGCCATTATTTGGCACTCCTCCATTCTTCTTTTTATCTAAAAAACCTAGGATATAATGGGGACAAGACATTATAAACACTGACCTCACTCAAAGGTGAAAAACCCTAAATGACAATAAATTCTAAGTCCCACATGAACTTAATTCTATAGTATGACACAAAGTTTTTCAAATAAGGAACCAAGGGCTGACTCAATGACATGCATGGATAAAACCCTACTAGAGATTTAAAAAAATTGAACAACCCTATTTTCAAAATCACTAGTAAGGGAAATCCTAAGATATACCCAAAATTTTAAACCATAAATGTTTCTTATTTACCACAATTTATCCCTAATTAACATATTTTTTAGTAACAATTAGATTCACATGGTATAGAGTGATTAGACCTTATAGACATCCTTAAACCTAAACCCTATGCCCTAATCCCTGAACCCTAAAATATAAATTGTAATCCCTATACCCTAATGCCCTAATCCATAATCCATAAACCTTATACACTAATGCCCCAATCCTTAATCCCTAATCCCTAATTAGGGTTAAAATGAGCTACATGAACCTATTTTAAATTATATATTATGTGATTTGAATTGAAAATAACCCTACCATCATGTCATGTATAATTAACCAAAAATATTATTGATTTAATTGAGGAGAAATTTTAGGCTAATTTTTAACCCTTAAAGAGAAAGATGTGATTTAGGGAAAAATTAAGTTTGATTTTATCATCAATTAATCTAATTAGCTAATTTGTGAATTTAAGGGTGTGATTCAAGAAAAATTGAGCCTCTAAACTAGATTTATGGCTTAATCAATTGTATAATGTATGCAATATGTATGGCTTAACTGACCCTAAATTTATTTGAAATGCAAACATGAAGGAAATTATCACAAATAGGTTCAAGTAGTTTAAATTTTCTTCACTTACATTAGTGATTAGACCCTATATCCTATAATTTAAACCATATACTTTAAATCCTAATCCATAAGCCCTAAACCCTATAAATTATAGACCCTAAACTCTAAACCAATCAATTTAGCCCCAATTAACATCTTTTATAATAAGAACTAGGTTCATAGGGATCAACTTAGTCAAAATCACATCACTCATTATTACAATTGACTTAATTGGCTCAATATGTGATGATGTGGGGGCTGATTGAGCCTAAAATCACATTATTTACTCACATGTCTACATTCAAAGAGCTCAAAATTGCCCTAATTACCTTCACAATTGGACCTTATATACCCTAAAAAATATACCTAATCCCTAACCCCTAAAGTTCATAATCCCTAAAATATAAACCATAAATATAAACTCTTTAAACTTTGAACCAATAATTTTAGCCCAAATTAACATTACTTAGACTAAAAATTGAGTTAAAAACGCTTAGTTTGGCCTACATCACATGACTAATTGACCCATTTGACTAATTAACTCAATTTTCATGATGACATGGGGTATAATGATAACCAAAAAACACATTCTATAGTCACAAATAGGTCCAAGTGATTCAAATTGTCCTTAATTATCTTTGTGATTATACCCTATATATCTTGAACCCTAAACCTTATAGGTATTAAACCCAAATCACAAAACCATAATCATATAGCCTATTTTTAAATCCTAAACCAATCAATTTATCACTAATTAACATCATTTAGATTAATAATTAGCTAAATGCATTACTTAGTTTGGCCCAAATTGCATTACTTATTGTCCCAATTGACTAGTTGGCTCAATCTATGATGATGTGGGGGATAATTGAACCCACAAACATAGTGGACCCTATTTACACCATAAACCATATATACATTAAACACTAATCCCTAAACCATAAACCATAAACACTATACCCTAAATTGTAAACCATAAGTTCCCTATTTACCAAGCGATTTAGCTCTAATTAACATCCATTGTAGTAAGAATTAGGTTCACATGGAATAAAGAGATTGGAACTTATATACACCCTTAAAACTTAACCCCACACCCCAATATCTAATCCCTAAACCTTAAAACATAAATTATGATCCTTTTCCTCTAATTCCCTGATCCATAATCCCTAATCCCTAATCTATATTAAGAATTACATAATAATTTTATTAAATAATACAATCATGTTATTATTAATATATAATACTTGATTTTAAACATCTATTTTTAACCCAAATGAATATTTTTATTCCCATAAACATTCTTTGCATAATTTAGTGGGACCTGTAGGACTCACATACTTATTTTGTCTACACCTTTGAAAAGCTATCAATTATCCTAGATGGGTGATGGGTCATGTTTGAGAAAGAGGAATAAGTTGAAGAAAAAAGCACCAAATTAATTAGAAGAGTTGAGAGAAAAACACAAGATTTGAATGCAAAAACTTCATTTAAGACAAGGTATAAACCCTAATCCTAATGAACCAAATGCCATAGATAATGAGCCAACTAATAACAATTAATTAAAAAATATGAAATTGACCATAATTAATTGAAAATTGATGAAAATGACCATAATGAAATTCATAATAATTAATTAGATAATATTGGAAGTTCACATTCAAAGTTCCAAGTTTTTTATTTTTGATTTACCCCTAATGATTGAAGAAAATTTGATGGAAACAAATAATGATGAAATCAACAATCTATTAAATTTCATGGAAACATATAATGAAGAAATAAATAATGAATAAAATGTCATCCCACCTCTAAAAAATAAAATTAATAACTATTTTAAAACACCCTATCATCAAATTCTACCATTAACAACACCTCCAAGAATTGGGCATAGAAGATACAATTTAATTGAATTCGACAAAAATATTTCACAAACAATGCATAACAAAATGTTTGATCACCATTAAATAAGATTGACTTAAAAAATCTAAGATAATTTCTTTCATAATTTGGATTATGATAGTCAAAGATGCCAATTATTTGTTTCATTGATAAAATTGATTAAGATGAGACCTATAATGTACACATTAGGACTAAGAACATCTAACATAAATAATAAAAACAATTAAATTATTAAAAATATACATAATGCATATCATAATGTAGTCCCAAAATTAGGCACCCAAGTTTATAATGTTTCCTAGCATATACTTACAACTTGTGTAGTAAGTGGCCAAATAGGGAGAAATGAATGTTTTCAAAAATAAGCCAAACACTTAATATAAACAAAAAAAAATTAATGAAAGTAATTGAAAGATGTGAAAGACTTAATGAACCTAATACCAATGAGCTTTGGGCATTGTCTTGTAGACTTACATGAAAGAACAAGGCTATAGCCAATACTCTAAAAGAGTTACTAGCTCAATTTTGGAAAGACAATACAAGAGTTTTACCCAATGCAAGAGATGTAGTGCAAAGAAGAGTTGGTTCTCATACCCATGATCCACATCTAAAATATTTCTTGGATATGACTCAAACACAATTTTAATCTAGGTTTTTGGTAAAACATTAACAATTTTTGATTTGTCAAAGATATTTTGAGCTGGTGAAACCTTTTTAAGTAAAAATAAATCACACATGCACCACTTATTGTTATTGGTGACATGTTGAATTTTCAATGCACTATGATGTTTTTTTCCATATTCATTGTACTTTGCATATTAAGAACATTTTTTAGGAGTATAGCATTGAATCTCCACCAAAATTAGATAAACAATTTATTCTAAATATTTTTTACAAAATATTAGATTGACAATTTTTTATAACAAATCATGTTTAGATGGAAATTATAGACTTTGTGGTGGATTTCCAAAATTTAAAAAAATGTATCCATGATGAGAGTACGGGTGTAATTAGATAGGAATTTTTATCAGGGAATACATAGAGGGGAAATTAGTATCATTTTAGTAATAAAATCAAACAAAACACACTAAAAGCTTACATCTCTAGGCTAGACACTCAAGGAGCTAGTGAACTAGACAAGTAACTAACAAATGAGAGAAAAATAAGATATTTTTCCTTCCATGAGAGGAAGTGTTGTGTGTTGGAAATGGATTGATGTTCTCATTTATGTGATCAATAATTATTTGTCAATGAAGCTCCTTTCTCCACCTCTCCTTGTCACCTTGGTAATGTTGGCTTTGTCTTGGATTATAAAATGGGCATGGTAACACTATAACAATAGGCTTCATGAAGGAATTTTACCATAATATCACTACATAAAATAAGATTATTTATTAATGGTCGAGGCCTTATATTTATATCCTCTAAAACTAACTCAAACCCAAGTGTAGTTAAGTTATAATTAACCATGGTTGAGTTCAAACTAACCCTAGTTGAGTTAAGGCTAACCCTAGTTGAGTTAAGGAGAGGACATGTGATTAATATTTGGGATAGAGATCCCATTTATTAATCATGGCTCTACATTTTTGAATTTATTTCATTTAGGTAGATATTTCCAATTCTTTGACTTTGAGAATGATGACATAATCATGACCTCACTTTTATTGAATTTTCTTTTTTTTTAAAATTATTATTACTAATTATACATGGAAAATTCACTTAAGAATTTAATTTGATTTTCTTAGTTAATTAATTATTCTTATCATTTTAGCATGTTAGGAATTGTTCTAGTGCCCTACTTAATGGGTTGAAAGGCCAAAGTACCAATTACTAGGTCATAAGGTGACTGGAGATGAATCTATGAGAGGCTACTATTGCATATAGGATAATACCCCAAATAGGGATGCATCAACATGATTATATGTATTAATTTCTAATGTGTGGATGAAATTGGGATGTTCAGTAATTCTAAGGTTTGATTTATATTATTTGGTAGAAATCAATCTGAAGTCTAGTCAGAAACTAGTTGTGGCCAGAATGGGGTGTTTATAGGAATTAGCTGGTTTAATAAAATATGAATTAGTGGATTATCAAGTAAAATATTAAAAATAATATAAAAGGTGTGAGATTTTTACAAAAAAAGATACCTATTTGCAAATTTTTAGTCAAATTTAAGGAGAAAATTGTTTATGAGTATGAATGGAACACACACAGGGCTAAATGGTTGGATGAACATTTCAAGGTAAGCAAGGATACATTCCCAATTAGTTTGATTGTTTCAGTAGTTGAATTTTATAAAATTTACACATTCAAACCAAAAATATAAGTTCAATCACAGTATTACAACTCATTTAAAGTTATGATATTTATGCATATAGAATTCATACATGCATCTGATAGTATAGAACAATAACATAAAATATTAATGGAGTACCATTTGTGTATCAATGATGACCATTCACATTATTTAGATTGTGTGCAAGGTTTATTTAATAATTTGTATGAATAGTTGAGTATGAGGATCATTACTTTCAATCAACATTACATTTGATCAGAAAATTTCACATCTTAATTAAAAAATGCATGAATCTTTTATTTGTTGAGAAGGATGCACATTGCCATTGGTGTAAAACTTTTTAGAGTTTGACCAAGGCTATCCATGGAAAAGGGGAACATGATGATATTGGAAAATGTTTAAAAAGAAATGTTACAAGGGAGGAGTTGAAATTTGAAGAGGGTGTTGATTTGACATATGTAAAAACAAGGGTTGAATGGTGTAATGATAACATATGTCATGTTGTTCAACCAAATTCTAATGTTCATAGACATTTCTAGTTAATGGATGAATAACAATTGGAAAAGTATGAGAATTGTTTGAATCTAATGTGTTTAATTGAATTGCACTCATTTCATAGCTCAAATGCATTTTTTTGGACTATTTATATGAGACACTTGGCATGTTTCTATTTTTCATGCATTAAATTGGTTTGAAATGAGTGTGAGTCATAAGAGTGGGTAGATGACTAGAGTTCCAAACCTATAATTCCAATCAACACATATCATGTTCCAACAACATTTTAACTTACATATATGACATAATCAGATGACTTTGACCATATATCTAATATAGTGTAGCTAGGTAGAATATTTTTTAATATATAGATTTTATTCTCATTATACATCTTCATAGTGTCAATAAAAATGGGTTTTTGTGATATAAGACATGTTTTTGTAGTTTTTGTAGATGAGGAAAATGAAGAGGGAATAAATTATTACTTGTGTCAGTGTGTAGAGATAAAGCAAAAATTGACTTCCCCAACTATAAATGGAGAAAACACTGACAATCCCACTAGGCCAGTGGTACTCATTGGAACTTCGTTTCAATGATATCCTATAAATTTTTTAGATTAATGGTTGTTTGAAGATATTTTACTATTCAAATTTAAATATATCAATAAATATTTAATTATAAAAATATAATGGGAGACCATTAAATATAAAACTATGGAAAATTTAAGAGTTAGACCATGAATCTTTTCTTGATACTATCAAGGTTAGAGTAAATCCTAGTGGTTCATAGGACTAAAATATATAAGTATATTAACTTTTTAAATTTAGATGTAATCAATTTTTCCAAATGTTTCTAGTTTCTAGGTAATAAATATGAATTAATTGTTTAATCACTTACAATTTTTTGTAGGTTGGTGGTGCTATATAAGCTTAAACCTTCATGTGGTTGTCATTGTCAGTAAAGAATTCCATATTCTTTAAACTAAGAGAAGCTAACTTTTTAAGTACTTAGTGTTTCTATGATCATTAATGTTGATGAAAATAAGCTTTTGGTTGTATTTGAGCATCATGGAACTGGGAAAACATGTAATTTTACTATCTAGATGTGATTGAAGTGATATATTATCAAGTGGAGGTTTCAGAGGTAGGAATGGCAGTTGGAGTTCAAGAAGTTGCCTATTTAATGCCAAAAAGTTCTATTTTAAGACCCGTCACTGAAATTTATACCATGGATTGATATTGAAGGTTAAACCTGAGTGATTTAGGGTATGATTAGAGGGAATAAATAGGTAGGTGAGGGATCTAACAGTTCATGTAAATGATTTCCAATTTTTATTTTATACATGTTTGAACTTAGGATAAAAAATTACATTTTTATTGTATTGGGAAGGGCATTCTTGAGACCAAAATAGGTGGTGGATTTGTCAATTAGGTGTGATGAGAGGCCAAGAACCTAGTAATAGATGTTATATTCCCCATCATATATGTTTTTATTACTATTTTTTGCTCAATAAGCATCAATATTAGAGTTCGACAACTATAACTTAAACTTTAACAACATTTGTTGTCAGTATTTCTACGCTTTTGAATGGTAGTGAGAATGTAATTTTAAGTGGAGTTGAAGGCCATGTTAGTATGATCACATGTAATTTTCCTACCTTGACATGATGTAAATTATATATTCTCAAGTGGAGGTATCAAAGGCATAAATGACAATTGGAGCTCAAGAAGTTGCTTATTCAATACCAAAAAGTTGTATTTTATGACCCATCACTACAATTTGTGCCATGGAATACTCTCAAAGTTTAAAATTGAGTGATCTAGGGTGTGATTATAGGTAATATATATGTTATACTTACATGTTTCATTTTATGTGTTCGTTATTAGGCTTAAAAACTACATTTTTATTGTATTAAGAGAGGCGTTCTTGAGGCCAAAATGGGTGGTGGGTTTGTTGATAAGGTGTGATGCAAAGCCAAGAACATAGTAATGGATGTTATATTCACCTCTAAATGTGTTATAATTAATAATTTTTGGTCAGGAAGCATCATAATTAGTTTTTTACAAACATAACTTAAACTTTGACAACATTATTGTAAGCATTTTTGTGCTCTTTAATGGTAATGAAAATGTACATTCAGCTAGATTTGAAAGTTTTTGTGATGTGATAATATTTAATTTGCTTATATAAATTTTATGTAAGTGATATATTCTCTAGTGTAGGTCCTAGAGGTAGAAATCATAATTGGCACTCAAGAAGTTTCCTATTCAATGCCAAAAAGTTGCATTTTAGGACCCATCATTGCAACTTGTGCCACATATTGTTATTTAATATTTCATATGAGTGATATAGGTTGAAATTATATGGTTTAAATATGTATGGGATGGATTTAACAATTATAATAAATGACATACATATTTTGTTTTATGCAGGTTTGAACTTAAGATAAAAATTTGTATTTTTCTTGTATTGGGAAGGGCATTCTTGAGGCTAGAATGGGTGGTGGGTTTGTGGATTGGGAATGATGAGAGGTAAATAACTTGGTAATGTATGTTATATACCCATAATATGTGTTATAATTTCATGATTTTAGTTAGGAAGCATCAGAATTAGATTTTTACAACCACAACTTAAACATTAACAACATTTATTTTCAGTGTTTTCGTGCTCTTGAATGATAGTGAAAATGTAATTCTAGGTGTATTTGAAGGTCATGGAAGTGTGGTAACATGTAATTTTCATATATATATCTTATAAAAATGATACATTATCATGTAGATATCATGGAGGTAGAAATGTCAGTTGGAGCTCAAGAAGTTGCCTATTCAATGCTTAAAAGTTGTAGTTTAAGACATGTCATATAGCTTATGTTGCATATTGATATCAAAGGTTACACATAAATAATTTAGGGTGAAATTATATGTATTAAATATTTATTTTATGGATATAATGGTTTGTGTAAATGAATTACAATTTTTTATGCGTATTTGAACTTAGATTATAAAACTATATTTTTTTATGTATTGGGAAAGGTGTTCTTGAGGCCAAAATGGGTGGTGGGTTTGTTAATATATCATGATGGGAGGAAAATAAAATAGTATTTGAAATTATTCAACCTTTTTATATGTGTTAGAAATGAATTTTTTTGGTTAGGAAGCATCAAAACCATAGTTTTGTAACCATAACTTAAACATTGACAATATTATTATCAGTTTTTCCATGCTCCTAAATGGTAGTGAAAATGTAATTTCAAGTTATTTGAATGTCATGGAAGTGTGATAACATGTAATGTTATTATCTATATGTGATCAAAGTCATATATCCTCAGGTGGATGTCTTAGAGGTAGAAATTGTAGTTGGAGCTCAAGAAGTTACCTATTTAATGCCAAAAAGTTGCCTTTTAGGACCTGCCACTACAACTTATGAAATGGATTGACCTCAAAGGTTATGAATAAGTGATATAGGGTAAAATTAGAGAGATTAAATAGTTAAGTTAAGGATATAAATGTTTATATAAATTATTTACATGTTTTATTTTATGTGTGTTTAAACTTAGGCTAACAACTACATTTTTCTTGTATTGGGAAGGGCATTCTTGAGGCCAAAATGGTTGGTGGGTTTATCAATCTAGCATGATGGGAGGTCATGAAACTAGTAATAAATTTTATATACCCTCCCCCCTTATACATTTTTTTGATTCCTATTTTTTGTCTAGATGAAGACTCTGCATATTAACACTTTACTTGGAACTAACATTTTCTACTTGTACTTATTGTTAATCTTTGTATGGTTGAATGGAAATTAATTGTTTATTTTCAAATGATGCTAGGAATATATGGGTAGATTATTAAATTTTATGTTTTAAATTATCTATACTTTTTTTGAATTATAACAAATCAATCAAACTCTTTTCATAGGACTATAGTAAATTGTATCTCCATGATGCTATTCCTAAAACAACCTTCACTTAAGGGTGAAACTACCCCTACGTATACCTATAATCACCCAATACTCCACATAGTTTTCAAAATTATTTCTCCATTTATCCCTCTTTATTTAACTTTTTACCTACTCTACTAACTCATACTACTTCCATCTACTATACTAAACAATACAACCCCATGTAACGCTCTTTTTATCTCTCCTTTTTCTCACCCACTTTTGCATGAAAGTGTATTTTAATTTTTCAAGGTGATTTGGAGGATAGAATAGGTTTTTTATATTTTCAAATATCAATGGTCAAAGATTAGTTATAGGAGGCCTAACACCCTTAAGGGACATGCCTAGAAAGAAATATAATTATTAATGGGAATTGACTTGGGTCTAGAGACCTCAATGGGGATTTGAAGTACATCAGGTGTGAGGTGTTTAAGGTACTAAAGGATTTAGGTTTTTAATGTTACAAAACTAGTCTCAAGAATGTGCACTATGCCTATTAGGCCAAATATCCCTTGAAGGGCAAAAGTGCAAGAAAGTGTAAAAGAGTGTGGAGTCTTTGAAAGTAGATTGAGTGGGTTGAATCAAGGTTAGATAGGTGGATATAAGATCTATAAGAAGTGTTATTTAAATTATTAAATAATAGGAAGGCATCTAGGCATATCCAAGCCAAGGGAATGTATAGTGAGAGAGTGTAAGAATGAATGACTAAAGGGGTAGGTTGGAGGATAGTAAATGAGTTGAGTGAAGAAAAGGTATTAATAGAGATTACTTGAGAGATAATGGAAAATATAAAGGAAAAATAATCATATAATGGATACAAGTAGTTGGCATACTTTCAAGAAAAGATAACCAAAATGGCATTACAACCAATTGAAGGTGAAAGATCAAGTTTCTAGGTATAGGTATCAAAGTGAGAAATTTGTAGGGATTAACAATTGATTTTATGTCTCTGCATTATATAAGTATGAACATGACTATGTATGGGCCTTAAGTGAAATAAAAATGTGCTAATTATCAATTGAAAAGTTTTAAATGGGTGATGACAAATGCAAAATTGATAAGAGTGTCATTAGTTATTTCCACTACACAATCAAATTAAAAAATTAATTTAAAAAAATATGGGAAATTAGAGATTTATAGCATTAAAAATAATAATTTTTTAATCTTAATTTGTGTACAACATTAAGTACGATATCTAAACAATAATAATTTGGAATATCAAAACAAAACTATACGATAAAATTTTAAATTAAAACTAAATACAAATTAGATAGATTGATATAATTTAGATGAAAACTCAAAAAACATCATATAAGCACATGTGCAATTTCAAAAATACATATATTTCCATGATAGGCATATAAAAAATTACATCTACATACATAGTATCTAATGTCATGTGAATGTCATATACTCATATACAATGCCAATAATGCATACATTATTATATATGTATATAAAAAATCACATATCATGTAAGAAATCCTATTCATAAATAGCCTCCCTCTCTTTTCCTTCTTTGAAGAAGACTCTCTTTTGCATGCCATGTTGGTAGATGGAGATCCTTCTAATGCTTTGGATTGATCTAAGTTCCAACTACGGATCCTATGCCCATAACTCACTTGTAGTTGAACATATTCAAATACTTAACATAAAATACATTCAAATAATCATTAAGAAATTAATTTTAAAGTATAATAAAAAATTATTTAAACATTCACTTATAAAAATCTAGAGGCCTTTCTCGATCTATTTTTTATGATCAAATGAGTCAATGGCAGACTCAACTATTCGAACAGGTATCTGGAATAAGGAATAAACATGAGAAGTTTCCCTACTAATCTTATGACTGGGACTATTATATGTCATGAGACAACCAGGAATACATAGTACATTCACATAAATTATATTTTCCCCCAATATATATTAAAATAAGTCTACTTTTATGATTCAAAATTAAAATTTAAAATATACCTCTATCAATGCATGTGTAGATTACATTATAGCAATAATGTCTATGTTTGTATCGACTCATAGTGATGGACGAGTGTGTACCTTAGCCATAAACTGAATGTAAACAAGGTTCTTCTTAATTTTCTATAAAGTATCAAAGATATGTATGGAATTTTTTTCTCTTTTATTAAACCAAGAGTGTATTTAATAACATTGTACTTGAATTTTGATATCCTTAATAGATAAATTTCACTTAAACTTACAAGGAAGATATACGTAGAATAAATGTACATAGAGCATAAGATTAACTAAATTTTATACCTTTGTATAAGTAAAAGGTGTTTCCCTAATAGAGACAGATGCATTAGTGGATGGGCCAATAGTTGGATCCAAAAATGTAAATAATGGATGCATTAAATCAAATGATACAAATGTCAACTTTGATGATGAAGGCACCATCACCTCTTTGGACATAAAAAAATACATATATATTATTCAATTTCCTAAATTAATTATTATCTAAATTAAATTTTTAAATACAACTTAAATTTAACATAACATTATATAAAATATACCTACATCTATGTATATGTTGATGTCTACACACCAAATGTGCATGCCAAAAAGTCATCACTCATAATTATATTATCCAATCCTTATAAACCACTAATGCCATCATCATCATCATAAGGTCTAGTGCATATAGCTCAATAATATATATAAGGGTGAGGTTGGATATGCACACTAAGTGGTGTATCTTTAGCATCAGTCTCTGAGAACCTACACGTATGCTAAATGAGTGTATCATTGAGTGAAACAAGTGCATATAGAGTGTCAATCTCTATGACTTACTGAACTATAGAGGGGACCTTAAGTTCAAGAGGATTTTGGACATGGATCCTTACAATCCAATTAGGTGCATGATGTGCACCTACTCGATCCTATGTAGAGCCTTTCCCTCAGCCCTAAAACTCAATATAATCAAAATAGTTTGGAATCTCATTGAGGATAAACATACAGTAGAGTTTCCTAAAAAATTACAATGGGACCTTATGGTTTTTATATGGTGAATGAACAAACACCATCCACCATCAATACCAAAAATTGTCTATGATTAAATTGTGTTGGTAGAGATGGATTGGAAAATGTTAATCGATAACTAGAAATGGTGAGTTAGTGGCTAGGTCAATGAATAAGGTAGAAATGGAGGATTTTGATATGTTTTTTCTTGACCTCACATGCTAACAATTTGTCATCATAATAATACCTATAACTATCTTGATATGAAGCCCATTTGTTAGTTTGACTCATTATAGAGTTAATTAAACCTAATAATGACTTTAAGGAATTGGTTAGAGATGTGTGGTGTGTGTTGGAAGAAGTGGGATCCCTCATTATCGTAATTAATTATTAAATTTCAATTTTATTTTCCATAATGTGGTGAACTAGACTGACCTGACTGCTTGGGGGATTTTGTAGAACTTTAGGAGGGTTAGGTGGAGTGTTACATTGAGGAATAAGAGGGTTAGGTTGAGGCTTAGGCTGAGGAACAAGAGGGTTATCAGAATGGGCTATTCCAAACAAATACATTAGCAATTAAATAATGAAAATAACAAAAAAATACTTAAATTTAGGGTTAAAGGTGTAGATTTTTAGCACTTACCTCTTCTATTTGGTTAAATCATTAATTAGTCAATGTGTCAAGCCTACTGGGATGAATTCTAGTAAGGTTTGGCCTTAATAAGGGAAAATGCAATCATGGAGTAGAGGAGAGTGAGGGGAGTAAATAACTCAAACTCAAAAATGAGGAAATTTTGTGTTCAAGTTCAATTTTTTTAAGTAAACACAAGGAATGTGATCACATTATTAACGTGATCATGTTATTGGTTTTAAATAACATGATTGCATTTTAATGTGACCATGTTATTATTTTAAAATAACATGATCGTGTTATAGATTGCTAATTAACTAGACATAATTTAAATAATGTGCATTATTTGATTAATGTGATTATGTTATTTAATAACATGAATGCACTATTTAATAGCATGATTTTATTATGTGAAATGTCCATGGAATTATCCCCCAAATTTGTGCACATACCCATATACTATGTTGATATATATATATATATATATATATATATATATATATATATATATATATATATATATATATATATATATATATTGTGAGGTGATGAATATTAACTATGGATATATTTTTTATTTTAATGGTATAATTTCTTTAATATTATAGTATTTTAAGATTTTTTATTTTATTTTCTAAAGTATAGATAAAATAAACTACCTCAATTTGAATCGACCTTGGGTTTCCTATGTCGCATTCAAACTGTGTTGATCTCATTATAAACACTCCAATCAAGATTCTTTTCCTATTACATCCAATTAAATCCAAGTTCTTTCAAAAACATGTAGAGTTTTAAACCATTACCATTGAGATCAAAATCCATTCCCATCATCTAGGATTGCTCTCTTGCACCAAGCTATGTTTGCACTCAGGTGGGTTCAATTTAAAAACTTTAGAGTGAATAATCACACATCAACCACTATAGATGGATTTGATGTGTTTATAATTAAAATAATTCACATTATAATGTGAATATAAATTATAGGGTCATCCTCAATAAATGGGGCCCCAACCATGAACATTCATTAAACTTTGAAGGAATGGGAGTTATAAGGTCGAAAAATACTAACATAAAAGAGAGATAAAGAGACTTGAAAACATATTTTTTTTGGTGTGTGTAATTGATTCAAGCTCAAGATTAACTTAGAGAGCTTGGAGCTCAAGATTAACTTAGGTAGCTTGGAGATAAAGATTTTAACTTAGAGATCTTGGAGCATGTTTTAATTAGTTATAAAATCATTAAAAATGGTCTTGAGGAGAAATGTTGTTAAGAATAAAATATACTGAGAGGGGGGAGGTGAATTATTATATTATATATCTTTTACTTATTGTAATTTCTTTTATTTAACCACCTAATCATACATTCAATATATGCAATAAAACTGAAATAATAACATGCACCACCCAAGAGAGAGAGACACCAAATTTTTACATGGAAACCCAAAGTGGGAAAAACCACGGAGAATAATCTCAAGTATATAAATGAGCACCAACTAAAATTAAAAATTTCATAAGTACCAACTTTTAGGATCACCAACCCCTTTACCAAGCACCAACACAACAACTATTTGTGAGTACCAACCCACAGGAGCACCAACCCCTTGTAAATATTTGTGAGCACCAACCCATAGGAGCATCAACCCCTCTTGTGTATAAAACACAACTATCTCTCAATGTTTCTTACTCAAAAATAATAAAACTCTACAATATCTCTTGATTTTCTCTCCTCTTTTCTTATATAAAACAAATACAAACCATGCACTTTCTTGCATATTTAAAATGGATTTTCAAGCCTTTATTTATAGCTTTCCAAATGACCTTTGGCATTCACCCTTTATGACCCTTCAATCCTCATGGAAAATAACACCAAAACTTGCATGACCCTTCATATCCTTGCATTTAAAAATTCACATGGTGACCCTTCATAAACAAATGCATCCTTTCATTTTTTGTCTTTATCTTGGTGAATTTATGTATTCCTCAAAGTGTCCCTTCATGGAAAAATGTGCCATACCCTCTTTTGTCTTCACATGGTGACTCTTGGAATTCCTCAAGATGACTCTTCATGAAAAAATGTATCCCATTGCTCTTTTGTCTTTACCCTACCTCATGACTCTTTGACTTCTCCATGGGCCCTCTTTTGACTTATATGCAACCAAAAACATATTCATTAATATTAAATAAATATTAACACACATTAGCCAAGATATGGATATTAAAAACACCATTAAATGCAATGGAGCATATATCACCAATGCTAGACCTTTGACATTAATGATCATATTTATAACAATCTCCCCCTTTGTCATTGATGACAACCTCAAACTGAAACTACCACACCTTGAAACTTATACTGCACATGTCAACCTACACATACTATCATTTGAAAAACATACATTAACTCCCTCTTACTGTAGTAACCTATACCAATTCCTTATACCTATTTTTGCACCTATTTTTGGACCTATACCTATTTCTATTCTTCTCCCCCTTTGACATCAATGGAAAAGGGCTTATCTTAGAGCTAACACTTAGCTCCCCCTCAACTGATATTGATCCTCAATGGCAAGAAGTAAAATAAATTACTCCTAACTTCTCCCATAGATACTCAAATGTGTCTTTTGGTAGTGCCTTTGTGAAAATATCTACAATCTACTCTATAGTATTGATATATTCCATCTTAACCTATTGATTTGAAACCTTCTCTCTTAAGAAGTGATATCTAATGGGAATATGTTTTATTCTTGAATGCATCACTGGATTCTTGAAAATATTAATAACACTTGTGTTGTCACAAAAAATAGAAATGATTTCATCATATTTTTATCTTGATATCTTGCAAATTTTGCTTCATCCAAAGCACTTGAGTAAAACACAATACCAGTACAATATATTCTAATTTAGATGTAGAAAGTGACACTAAATTATTATTTTTGGTTAGCCATGAAATTAAGCTATCACTAAGGAAGAACGCTCCTCCACCTATACTCTTTCTGTCATCCAAACAACCTGCCCAATATGAATCTATATAAGCAACCAAAGTTAAATATCTACCTGTGGGATACGAAAATCCATAATCCAATGTCCCCTTTATATATCTAAATATTCTCTTCACTAACTGAACATGACTATCTTTTGAATTTGACTGATATCTTGCAACCATTCCTATTTTATGCATGATTTCTAGCCTCAATGCTTTCAAATATAAAAGACTACCAATCATATATCTATATAAAGATTGATCTAAAACAAGTGAATCTTCATCTTTTCTCACCTTATTTCCTATACTCATTTGTGTGCCAACTCGGTACAATCTCAAAATGAAATGTCTTCAACATTTCCTTGGAATATTTACTTTGAGATATGAAAATTCTTTTATTTGACTAAATTTTTTGCAATCTTAAGAAAAATGACAATTCTCCAAGCATAGACATCTCAAATTCATTTTGCATATTATCATAAAATTATGTTGTCATATTTTTAATGTTTCCTTAAAAAATTATGTCATAAATATATACCACAATAATCAATTGATGCTCACCTTCTATTTTGATGTTGAGATTACTATTAGCAAAACCTCTTTTGAAACTTTGATCTTGTAGGTACTTATCAAGTCTTATATACCAAGCTCTAAGAGTTTGTTTCAATCCATACAGTGCTTTCTTCAATCTATATACATGGTTACTAACATTTGAGAGAATAAATCTCTTAGGCTACTCAATATAGACCTCTTCTTCTAGATTTCTATTTAGGAAGGTAGATTTGACATCCATCTAAAACACTTTTAAAATTTTAAACCCTGCATATGCAAGAAAAATTCTAATAGCTTCTAGCCTTGCCAATGGTGAAAAAGTTTCTTCAAAATCTATTCCCTCAATTTTAGCATATCCTTTACATACTAATCTTGCTTTATTCTTGGTCACTTCTCCATTTTCATTCAACTTATTTTTGTAAACCCAGTTTGTTCCTATCACATTGTGATCTTTTGGTCTAAGCACTAATTCCCAATTATCATTCTTTTTTATCTGATTTAATTTTTCATCCATTGCCTTAACCTAATGCTTATCATGTCTAGCTTCTAAAAAAATTCTAGGCTGAATTTTGGATAACAAAGAGAAATTAACTTGCTCAAATTCACTTACCATCATTCTTTTGGTGTGAATTCCTTCATTTATGTCCTCAATGATGTCACTTTCATTATGATTTATCTAAAAATATTTGGATGGGGTTTTAGTGTCCTTTTTCTCCTTATTATTATCCTCATCTGATTCTTCAAAATATTCCTCTTCAATGATTTCAGGAAAGTCTATTGGATCACTGATTCTTTGTGTTCCATCTTCTTCCATATTGACACTTGCACTTTCAACTATATTCTTTGTTATTTTGTTACAACATTTATAAGCTTTAAATTTTCAAGAATAACCCAGAAATATACCTTCATCTACTCTAAATTCAAACTTAACTAGTTTTTCATCAGTTATCTTTATGAAGCATCTATTGCCAAAAACTCTAAAATAATCAACTATCGTTGGTTTATCTTTCCATAGCTCATAATGAGTCTTGTCACTATTGACTCTCAATAATGCTTTGTTCTAAATATGCACTGTTGTAGCAATTGCCTATCTTCAATATTTATATAATATCTTAGATTCATTTAGCATTGTCATTGCCATCTCCTAAACTATTCTATTTCTTCATTCAACTACTCCATTTTATTGTGGAGTTATAGATGTTGAATGATGTCTCTTTATTCCATGGTCTTCACAAAACTCAATAAATTTATCTAACATGAATTCTCCTCATCGATATAATCTTAGACACTTAATATTCAAACCAATTTCATTCTCAACTAATGCTTTGAATGCTTTGAAATGTCTGAAAGCTTCTGATTTTTTCGTTAAATATATTACCCAAGTCATACATAAAAAAGCATCAATAAGAAACATGTAATATTTCTCACCTTGAGTACTTTGATTTCTCATAGGTCCACACAAATCAATATGAATAAGATATAACATCTAAGTGGTCAAGTACTCTTTTGTTTTAAACCACCTTCTAGTCTGCTTCCCATGCTAACAAGGTTCACAAAGCATGTTGGATGGATTTCTAATCTTTAGAATATTTTTGACTACTTGTTTCTTGTTGATGCTGACAAGATTGTTAAAATTTTGTGTCTCATTGTCTTGTGCCATAGCCAACTTTCTTCAATCTGACTCAAACAACATCTTTGACCTTTGATGTCTTTTCCAATAATTCTAGTAGTAGTATTATCTTTGAATTTCACTATGCCACCATTGATCTTCTTCAAGATTATGAACTTGATCTTATCTCTTGTCATGTGCCTAAAATATCCACTATCAATGAACCATGGATTTTCTTCATTTATTGCATGTAAAGCTATCTATAACAACATAGATTTTTTAGTTTGTTTCTTCTGCCATGAACCTGTCTGAACTTTCTTCTTGATAAATGGAGCCCTAAAACTCTAGTCTTTCTTGACTCACTCAAACATGCTTCTATAGTACCAAGTTATGTATATGAATTTGTTACACTTGTAACATATTATAGCCTCTTCATTAAACCTTGATAGATGAGTGAAAGAGTTGTGGCTTCTGCTTGAATCTACATGAGTTTCTTTCTCCTTATTTCTAAAATTAATAGCCCTTTTATGACATTCTATTTTCTTATGACCATATCCATTACAATAAAAATAGTAACCATAAAAATATGACCTTTTTGTATATCTCTGACCTGATTACCTTTTTTAGCTCTATTCATTCTAGCCTTCTTTGTTTGAGATGTCCTCTATATTCTTATATTCTTTCCTTTTTATTTTCTCTTTTGTAAGAGCTTTAACATATCTCTTTCCCTTTTTTGTGTTAACCTTGTTTGTGAAAGTAGTGGCCTTCCCTTTTTATTTTTCAAATCTAATACCTATCTTATCTGGCATTGATATATAACTTTCTAATATCTTATTCAACATAGTAGTGATATTCTCAAATTTTGAATCATTGACTGCTCTATCACTTATTACTTTTTTTTTCTCAAGATCTACTTTTAAAGAAGTAATTTCAATAATATGCCTTCGACATTCATCACTTACTTTTTGCAACTATGTCGTTAGATCTTTTTCATTTTTTTTGGATTTTTCAAAGTGTGTTTGTAGATCTTCAATTGTTTCCTTTGACTCCTTTTCATTTTACTTGATCTAGATCTTCAATCCTCGATTCTTCTTCTTAAGAGATTTTAACTCTTCTAAAGTACAAATGAGTTCTCCTTGAAGATTCACTTTGGCTTCATCTTGTTCTTCTTGATCATCTATACTTTTGCCTATGGAGGCATCTTCATGTATGGCCATGAATAGAATATATTTTTATTCTGAATCACTGACTCCACTATCTTCAGTTTAGCTAAGATCTTTAGAGTAAAAACTCTTCTCACATCCCTTCTTGAATTTTCCTTTGAAATTCTTCTTGTATGTAGACTTTCCTTTTTCATTATCACCATTACTCTTATCTGAGAACTTAGCTAAAAAATGTCCAATCTTTCCAAAATTAAAACATTTAAAAGGTAATTTTCCTTAATATTTACCTATGCCCTTTTTTGACTTGAGAATTAATAGAGATCCATTGTCATCTTCATCATTTCTAGAACTGTCACTTGATTCTTGAGTATTAGCCTTCTCTTTCTTTTAAGTCTTGAAAGCATCTTCTCTCTTTGAGGGTTTATCTTATTCAGTCTGTATCTCATATGCCTTAAGATTCCCACGTAGCTCATCCATCTTTAGCTTGGCTAAATTCTTCATCTCTTCAATTACTAAAAATTTTGCATCATATCTCAATGGTAGAGATCTCAAAACTTTTTGTATTACAATTGATTCTTCAAACTTTTCTCCACAACCTTGAATCTGATTAACTATTTGATCAACTTGCAAAAGGTAACTTTCTATATTTTCTTCATCTTCCTCTTCCATCTTCAAACTCTCAAACTATCTTCTAAAAGTTTGAATCTTAGCTAATTGAACCTTTCTATCACCTTTATTAATATTATCAAGTTTTACCCAAGTTTCATGAGCAGATTTACATTTCATAACTTTAAATTTTTTTGATTCACATAAACCACATAAAAAATCATTTAAAGTTTTAGCATTATTTTAACTTACCTTCTCTTCTGTCAGAGTAGTTACAAGCATCTATGGCTCTTCATATTTTTCCACCACTGCTTGCCAAATGTTGAATCTAAGGGCTATCAAATAAGTCCTCATCCTTATTCTTCAAAAAGAATAATTTTTTTCCATGAAACAAAGGTTCCTTATTTGTATAAAAACCTTCATGTGATCCATCCATCGTGCTTTCCCTGATCTACCTTCAAGATGTAATTTTTTTTCAAAAGGAACCTACTCTAATACTAATTATTAAGCATGAAATATACGAGAGGGGGTGAATTAGTATATTATATATCTTTTACTTAATATAATTTATTTTCTTTAACTACTTAATCACACATTCAAGATATGCAATAAAATTGAAACAATAACATGCACCACACAAGAGAGAGAGAGATGCACTAGAATTTTACGTGGAAACCCAAAGTGGGAAAAACAATAGAGAACAATCTCAAGTATATGAATGAGCACCAACTCAAATTACAAAGTTTTCAAGCATTAACTTTCAGGAGTACCAACCCCTTTGTCGAGCACCACCACAATAACCATTTTTTAGCACCAACCCATAGGAGCACCAAACCCTTGCAAATATTTGTGAGCACCAACCCACAAGAGCACTAACCCCTCTTGTGTATAAAACACAACTATATCTCAATGTTGCTTACTTAAAAAATGATATAACATTACAATATCTCCTTCTTTTTTCTCCTCTTTTACTATATAAAACAAATAAAAACCATGCACTCTCTTGCATATTTCAAATGGATTCTCAAGCCTTTATTTATAGCTTTCCAAATTAACTTTAGCATTCACACTCTATGACCCTTCAATGCTCATGGAAAATGGTGCCAAAAATTGCATGACCCTTTGTATCCTTGTATTTGAAAAGTCACATGGTGACCCTTCATAAGCAAATTCATCCTTTCCTCTTTTGTCTTTATCTTGGTGACTTTTCATATTCTTCGAAGTGTCCCTTCATGGAAACATTCACCATACCCTCTTTTTTCTTCACATGGTGGCTCTTGGAATTACTCAAGATGACTCTTCATGAGAAAATGAGTCCCATTCCTCTTTTGTCTTTACCCCATGACTCTTTTACTTCTCCATGGGCCCTATTTTGACTTATATAAAACCAAAAATATATTCACTAATATTAAATAAATATTAACACATATTAGCCAAGATATGAATATTAAAAACACCATTAAATATAATGGGGCCTTTATTACCAATGCTAGACCTTTGACATCAATGACATTACTTCCAACAAATGTAAGGTAACTTTAGGAGTTTGATGTTGATATGGATAGAGAACTTAAATGCACAAGATTAGCTCAGGAAATTTAGAGAGGGTAAGCTCAAGATCACTTGGTAAACCTTGTGTCTCTCAAGAGTTAAAATAATTCATAATTATGGGAACTCATGGGTTTAATAAGAAAAAATGATATCAAACTAACATTTTGTAGACTTTAAAATAGATCAACTTCATGAAAATTAACTCTCAGCAACTTGATGTTTCCTTTATGCTCCCTCAAATTAGTTTAGTGTAGTTCAGGATAAAGATATGAGAGAAATAAGGTTATTAGGTGTGAGAGAAGCATGATTTTGGGCAATAACTTGGTTAACCTTTTTTCCTAGTCTGAAGAATGAGTGTGAATGTGGAAATATACTAAGTTGGGATATGAAAATCCCAAAAGCAAAAAATGCAAACCCTATTTGCGTATAACTAACTATCCTTGTCATGGAAAATATATAGGAGTGGAAGATTTAATTTCCATAGTGTTTGGAGAGAGAATGTAGAAATTGGTGGGAATTTTAACTTACATCCAAAAAATACAAATAAATGGCTACTCTTGTGGTCATCCTAAATTTTTTACCTTTCTTCCTTTCACCAAATAAAGCCAACAAAAATCATATAACCTTACCACAATTAAATTAGCTTTCATTCTGCCTTTGACCACCCTTAAAAATATAAAATAATGAATCAAAAATGTCACCACCTTAATTTTATATAATTAACACGTATCATTATACAATGTGTTTACATTGACATGCCAATTTGAAATGCCTTGTCCCCACATAAGTAACATTGTCATACAAATTGGAGCCACTCATCTCATGTAGTGTCCTATCACAATTAATTTAGAATTCATGACATCCTCATCCACCCATAATAATAATAAATATATGGTCAAATATACTTCAACCTTACAAGGTACATACCCCTCTACAATATGTGTACACCATGCCCATTGAACAACTAGCCTGAATCTAGGTATGGTCTATGATTTGAGATCTATGGTCTATAATATCACATTAAATACCTTGTCATTACACCTCACTACTTTAATAAAATATAAAATTATATCTTGTATTCTATATATTACATTAGTTTAAGTGTAAAAAGTTGGGGGACAAAAATGGGCCTACTTGTGGACATGATTTTCTTAAAAGTTCAGAAATCTGAAATTATGTAGATAATTTAAGATATCTACACTCTAAAATTGAAGATAGTGTAAGAACATAAAATGTAACATTATAAGTCTCATTTTCAAAACACTATTGATTTTTAAAAATGGTTAAGTATAACTAGGTCAAACATCTAAAATTTGAAGATGAACTCTTTTTTTTAATAAAATAGACTAAATAGATGACCATGTGGTGCACCATTTTTTGAGCAGCATTTAATATTGTTTGAAACACTTTGATGAAAATTTAGATAATATATTATAGTATTTTACCTATATTTTTTTTCAAGGAATACTTTTTTAATGAATTTTTCATGTAAATAAATCCAAAAATTTGATAAAGAAAAATGGATAGCTAACTATGTGGTGTGCCTAACTACCTCAAAAAAAATGAAAATCAAATTATTTTGAATGTGTGTATAATTAGGCCTAGTTTATGACCATATATATTATTTTAGACTTGGATCAACTAAAGAAAAATTACATGAACATGTATAAGCAGGTATGCTTGTGGTGTGTAGTGGCCAAAATAGTGTATAGTTAAAAAGCAACATAGTTTGAAACCTTAAGTTAGTCAAAAAAATTATAAAAATCATATTTTTGGAAAGAGGAGAGTGTACTTGTCATGATGGTATTAAGTTTTTGAATTTTACCATTAAAATTCATAGTGTATTTGGTAATTGAAGTTGAATTTTTTTATTTTTATCATAACTCTTAGACCTAGCTATAGATTGAGAGGTTCAAGCATTTGGCTCAAAAATCCAACCCATTGTTGAGACAAAACCATGGATTTGAATTAAAATTCAAATAACATGATTAAGTTAATAGAAAAAAAAACATGTTAATAGATAACGTAATTGAATTAATAGATAACATGATCATGAAATTATAAAATTAATAACAAGATCGTGTTCCTTTTGTTTTATAAATTAAAACATGCAAAGATTTACATGGAAAAAATCTTGGTTAGTAGATAATATGATCACATTATTATAAAATTAATAACAGGATCACATTATTATTATTTTTCACATAAAATCATGTGGAAATGCACATGAAGCCAATCTTGGCCAGAAGCTTATATTTACTACTCTAAATGTTAAGTATAAGTAATATAACTTATACTTTAAATTTAATTTAGTAAATATAATAAAGTGGGCTCACTCTGCATCTGATAGAGTTGATCTCATAGCTGCATGCCTTATGATGTGGAAAATATTTTTTTAAAATCTAATTTGGTTAGTACTTAGGCATTTTCAAGGTCTAAGTATTAAAACTAGGGATTTCAATACATAAATTTTTAATTTATATCTATTTTTGTTAAACATATAGTCATTTTTTAGGTTTTTCTACCTTCCAGATTGATTTTTGACATTTCTAGGAGTCATAGGTTCGTCAAAATTGAATTTTTAAAACTACTCACTTTGAAATTGATCCAAAGTGGTGTGATTGGGGTAGTGTAGGTCACATTGATGAACTGCACACACTAAATGATTAGTTTATGTTAATTTCACTTATTCATCATCCCTCCCTCATCCATGATCACTTATTACTCATCCCTTATTAACCCTAATCACTCTCTAATCATTATTAATTATCGCTAAAAAATATTTCATTGTCCCTCACTATCCTTAGTCATCTATAATCAATCCTCCATTGATCCTCACCATCCTTCATCATCTGTAATCACTCCCTCCCCATCCTTCATCATCCCTAATCACACTTTCCTCATCCCTAATCATCCCTAATCATCCATAGTCACTTCATCATCCATATTTACTCCATCCTCATCCCTCCTCATCCTTAATTACTCCCTCATTGACCTTTATTATCCCTCATCACTTCTAATCACTCAATATTATTATCCCTAATCACTCCTTCATTTAATATCACCATCCTTCATCATACCTAATCACTCCATCCTCATCCCTCATAATCCTTAATCACTCTTTCCTCATCTCTCATCATCATTAATCACTTTGTCATTGATCCTCACCATCCCACACCATCCCTCATCACTCCATCATTGACCCTCACCATCCCTCGTCATCCTTAATTGCTCCCTCATCATCCAACATAAGTATATACTCTAAAGATACCTTTGATTCCAATCATATGTTGTTTAATCCATGGTAATTTAAATTAACTCTTTTCTAGGACATGTTATGTTGTCAATACCCATTTGTGATAGTCAATTTTATTACTGAATGAATTGGATGATCTTTCAAATTTATCATCAAGTAACATAAGTACTAACACAAAATAGAGTCTAAATTTTATTTCATATAATTATCTTTGTTATGAAACTGAATAGATGAAACATTATTTGGTTTCACTTTTGGTAGCTTGGTTTAAAGGATAAAAATTAAACACAAATCTCTTGTATAATTTTCTAATTCTAAGAATATTTGAATCAAATGCAAAGATATTTGGTGTTTCCCATTTTTGTATGACTTGAATCCTGGTCAATTTCACACATGAACTCCTTATGTGTGTAATGTATCCTAAATATTTTATCTCTTAGATGAAAAATTAACATTTATTCATGTTATCATAAAAATATGTTTCTACAAAATGTGAAACACTAGCTTAGCATGGTGTAGATGTTCATCCCATGTTTTCTAAAGATTAAGATGTCATCAAGGTAGATTAAAAAAATCACATAAGTAAGGGCCTAAGGATGTTATTTCACATCTCACTGAATGAATTTGCTACATGAGTTAACCTAAAAGTCATAACCAACTAGTCAATCAATCCTTCCTTTGTTTTTATGAGTATATTCTAAATTTCTAGAGGTTTAACATTAATATGATGATACCCAAAATTAAGATCAATTTTGGAAAATAATTCTACACCATGGACATGGTATAAAAATGACTTAATACTTAGATAAGGATAATAGTTATTCACTTTAATATTGTTAATATTTTTTAATTAATTCACAACTTTGGCACAAGCACAATTGGGCTTCTGCAAGGAAATGCTTTGGGCACAATGTGTCCATTATACATGATTTCATGGATCTACCACTTGATCTATTCATTACATAAAAATGATATGTTGTATAAATAGGTTTAAGGTAGAGGTAGTTAAGGGATCACATCAATAGTATTGTTTAGTGTATAGTATGTAGGAACTTATTTAAGTGATTGAAAGATATATTTCTATTCATCTAGTTTATGGTTCAATTATTTTATATTTTCTATTTTTGGATAAACCACACCATGATATATTGTCATAAGGATTTTATTAAGTTTACTTCTTACCATCAAGAGTATACTTATTACTATAACTAACAATAATCTTGCACTTACTGGCACTAATGATTGAAATCTTATGAACTAACTATGATATATGGTATTTCAGATCATGACAATCTCTCAGAACATTTCAAGGATTTAATTCATACACTATATGTCAATGGTAAATATATGGTTGACCACATGTAAAAAATCACACACCTCTCATGGCGAGATGTCACAAAGGATTACATCTTTAAAAAGTTTGATTTTGTACACCAAGGGACACTACTAGGTAATCCATTTCTCAAGGCCTACACTAGACCATACATTAGTTTATGGTTACGAATGATGTATAAATTTAAAATCTAATATTTTAAAATATGTTTTAGGAAAAATTAAATTCTTATAACTTCTATTGGAAATGATGAAGTGGGTTGGATCACTATTTATCTATATTTGTTAATGAAACAATATTTTTAATTCATATTATTTGTTGTTGGGAAGTAAGAATATTTTTAGTACCAGCCATATCATTGGTTTCATAAAATATTATCAAATTAGCTTTTATAAGTGATAGATAACTTTTACCTACTTCTCAATAAGTGAAAGTAGAGATCTCATAGTGTGATACTCTTCATTGGATTGAATATTAAAGTTATGAATTAAACACCACCTTCCAATCTCAGAATACTTATTCTAATCATTTGAAATTTTTTACACTCTCTGGTATAATGATGTTGATGCCTAAATATGTACCATAGGTGCCAAGAGTGTTTAAAAAATACTTCTTATGTTTGAATTCATAATAACTCAATACATAAGTTGTAGGTTGTTATAATCATGTTATATTTGATGGAACAAAGGCAAAACAAGTGCACTATTTCACAATATTTATAATGTTTGGTGGTTGGGAGCCACTATGGCCAAATAATAGATTTATAAAAATATGAAGTATCTATGCTAATAATAGTGAATTATGATTAAAAAATAATATAAAAGATAATATAAGATGAATATTTATAATGACAATTAAACTATGGTGAATTGGTTAAAAAGGAGCAAAAGTAAGGGTAGGGTAGAAAAGAGATGTTGATCTTCATCCCAAATATTATGACAAAGTTCAAATATCATCCATACATCCACTTAACTAATGTATAACATGAAGTAGCATAAGATCAAATACTATTACACATTAGGAAAGATTTTAAGGAAGGTGGAAATAATGCAAATAAGAACCAACTTCACTTTAAAGATTTACCCCTACAAGCAAACAACATTATCCCAAATGCAAGAAGAGTAAGAAAACAAAATGAACTTAAGGACTTTTAGTTAACCTAGAATTGGCATGATTTAACCACTATGAAATCATATGTACACACCCAGTATTCATAAAAACCTTTCAAATCTAGAAATCAAAACAAATAATTGAGAGAAAAGCCATGTTAACAATGAACACAAGAAAATAATGGACAATATTTATATAATTTCTCATTTGTATTAATTTACCCAAGTTTACAAAGTAATTTGTCTCTAAGAAATACCTCCTCTCTTTTATAAATAGTAATACTCATTTTATATAATGCCAAGGTAGTATACAAGTTAGTCATATCCAATTGTAAAATTACAAGTGTCAAGGATAGCTATCCTTTTACAAAGTTATAGAATACACTAGACTTTTCCTTATGGACTAACCTATAGGCAATGTGATTCACAAGTTGCACATGCATTTATAAAAAAATATTCTATTTTCGAATATTACATGCTTGTGTAGAACATAATATCTTAAGTCAACTTGATTGACTTTGGGGCCTTTGTGTTGATGAAGCCTCTTGTTGCTATTGTAGTATTTTCATTTCTCTCTATTTTTGTTCATCAATAAATTTCAAAATAAAAATAGGTTCCATGAAGAGCTTATCCCCCTAATCAACTAGGTATCTAAAGTCTCTATCATTTCTCCCCAAGGCCTCTTTAATTCTCCTAGCTTCAACAATCTTTTCCTCTACTATTAGGATCATATCAATGACCTTACTATTGTCTATTACAGATTTTCCTTGGATTTTTCTCCTCACTTCCTTCATGACAAGGGTGGTTTTATGTTTGAACTATTCATCTGTGTTGACGCCCATGAAGCTAAGTGTAGTTGGGGATTAAGGATCATGGTTCCAAGGAAATGTTCCATCTTGACTAGCAGCTCCTTATCACTCTTAAGAAGTATTTTCAAGTTTTTAGACCATGTTTTCAAGATCTTGATCTTATCCATAAGTATTCCTATGACTATGTTTAAATGACCTAGGATGATGGTTTTGAAACTGGGGATTTGATCTTCCACCAAGATATTGATCAATTCCTTCATTTTATCCCTTAAATTGTACCAATGAATGACTAAGTCCTTAGCTTCTAAATCCTATTGATCTAATATATTTTGTATATAACTTGTTGAATTTAAGGAGTCAAACATATCATAGAAAGTTGGCTCAAACATATTAATCATAGCATTAGACATTGGCAATATGGCTTGGCTCTCTAAATTTTCCTTTTGCCTCTATAGATTCTCTCTTTATTTTTGCATGACCTTGATGACAACCTATAATTATGCTAATTGATCTTAGGTCAATCCAAGAAATTTTTACTCAAAAATAGGATTCTCACCTAGTCTTTGTCCTTCAATAGGAGTTAGTCTAATGAATGCTTCCAATTTTTGGAAAGTGAACTCTTCTCCACCTATCATGGAATTATTTTTAGTAACTCTTTGTAACCCAACTGTTGTTGGGTCAAACCTAACACCAACTAAAGATTATGTAAATTGAAGTGTATGGGTTTTAATCTGATTTCTACTCAATTATCTTGTGGTCTCCATCCCTCATTCTTATTCCTTCTATAGAGAAACTATCCATAGTTTGAGTCATCATGGATAGTGATGTTTACTAATTTAGTAATGGCCCATAGATGATGCAGAGTAGGAATCTTATACAATTTTCCATGTATAAAATATTCAAGGAGAATTGGACCTTGGTTTTGGTTCTCATCATTAAAGAGGTTAACCTCACTCAAATGATGAGTGAAGGTTGACTAGGGTCTCTTCTTCCCTAATGGAACCAATGCTAGCTCATCTTTCCATTTTGGGATATTTATTAGAACTAAGCCCAAAGTGAATTCTTTCTCCTTATCATTCTCTACATTTTTAGCTTGGATATAAGGTTCTTCCTCCTATATGTCCTCATCAGACTGATAGGCATTAGCTAGTGCCTTCAGGGCATCTTCTAGTATCTCTTCAGGATGTAATGCTATTATGTGAATTCATTCAACATGTGTTCCTGGTTCTTGTGCCTTTGCTAAAGAGGAAGTAACATAACTAATTATCCTTTCTTGTGACCTTGGTGATTCATGATTTTGGATCTCTATTTATGGTTGTACAAGTCTAGATCACTCTCCACCCAGCAAATGGTATTGTCTAGATCAAGCTAACACCTATCATCACTTCCTTTTTATTCCCTTTCCATCCTAACTTCTGGAGTGATGTTGATTTTTTATAATGTTGTCAAGAATTCAGTGAAAGAAGAGGCATTTGTGTACATTGGGTCATAGACTCTAGGCTAGTTTTCATAGGTCAAATTGATCCCATTTACCTTCAAATGCCCCACAACTCTTCCTTGGGGATCCCACTACTTTAGTTCATCATGTTTTAATATAAAAGAGGCCTTGTGTTTAGACGTAGCCTCAATACTATCCTATTTCTAAAATATGGTCCTAATAGTAATTGAGAGGTTGTGGAGGAGTCCATTCCTCTTGGTTCTGCATAGATCATCTATACCATAAAGTAATTGGTAAGCTACCTTCTATTCTAAAAGCTTGTTGGGGACACAGATGAGTAGCCTAAGGGGTTTGCCCAAGATTACTTCAACTCTAATGATGGTACAATCTAGATAGAACCATATGTCACTAATGGATTCAATTAATTTCTTGACCAAAGGACTAACTCTTGCCATTGGAAGCGTAGTTATGGCCTTAATTAATGTTGGACAAACATAGTCATAGATGAAATGGATGTGGTTCCTATATTTGAATATGTGTATTTTTGAATAATATTGGGAGACTATTTATGTCCTTTTAGGTGACCATTCTCTAAGACTGGGGATCTTGGTGGTGGCGATCAAGGCATATAATAAGTATGGCATCATTTAAAATTGGCCACTAATCCTTTTCTTGACTATGGAAATCTATCTACACAAGTAGGTGATAATAAATTCACCAAGGGGAGGGGTGATCTCCCTTTTAATCATAAAATATATCAAGGTCACCCAAATTGAATCCACATATTTAGTGATCATATTTACATAGAGTCTATTCAATAAGGTCATAATCATCCTGATCCTAGGTCTGAATTGGGTAATTAGGATGTTGCCATTAAAGTGTGAGAATACTTGATTTACAGAATATAGCCATAGGGTAAGAATGGTCTTTAGGTCATTTTTTTATCCCAATATTTATGGTGGTCATGTATATTTACGGCTTGCATAGCTTATAATAATTCTCAAAAGCTATGGATGAGATATAATCTATAGTTTTGTGAGTGTGTTCATTGACTAACATGCTTTTATCAATCTTGAAATCTTTAAAAATAGGAGATATACTATCAATACAAGGCATTACCTTAGGCTTATACATTTCAAGGTTTAGGTTTGTCATCTGAATATCCACTATGTCATAATATCTCCTTCTCATAGATAGGTTCTTCTCCTCTTCCTTTGTGATGACCAGTTTTTCTTTGATTATACATAATATCTTGGACTAGTTTTTGTTTCCCTTGTTTAGGGTGGTGGCATAAAATTTTGTATCCTTAAAGAATCCCCCCTTAGCATATAAAGCCAAATAGAGCTCTATATTTTCCCTTGAAGTGCTTTTTTGGTCTACCATGGTCTAAAATAGATCAAATTTCATGTTGATGGATTGTTCTTCAACTCTGAATTAAATTGTACTTGATTCAATGATAATTAAATTTATTAATCTTGATTCGTAATCAATACAGGGTCAAATTAGGTCTTTTGTACATGTTAAAGCTTTTTTTATAGATTTAATGGTAGTGGTTATTTGTACTTAAGTGAGCTTTGTGCTTTATATTTTGTTCAAATCCTTGTATTTATACCTTTTCCCTTTATGATCTCACAAGATCTTCAAGTTTATAATTTTATGTCTATGTGGCATCACCCTGGCATCTATGTGGTATTTTTACATCAAACTTGCTCCTTAATGTTTAAAAACTAACCATTTCCTTTTGAAAAAACTACTTTTATTTTGCACCATCATATCTCCTTGCACAGATCAATGTTGGCCATTGATATTGATCCATTGAGTTGAATTTCATTAGTCACTATATGTATTTGGCTCTGAGGTTGTGCCATTTTGAAGTACCATGGGCATTCTGAGCTTTTCACCTTATCAGTTATATAAGCTCATGCACTATCACCATGTAGCCATCTTAGGTTTGCTTGTAGTGTCTTTGATTTTTTAATGTTGATTACACACCATTAGATTTGATGGGTAAGAATCAATATGGATGATTGATCTTTGGAAAATGCATGATATTTAATAATACAACTTGAAACATGAAGAGAAAATGTTAGCAAACCTAGACAAGGTCAAACTAGAACCATGAATAAATAATCCAACCAAGTCAAGGTGTGGATTATCTTCAAATATAAATAATGTGTAAACTTGTTAATGGCACTCTGATTAAGTGAATTTTTAATTTTAGGGTACAAATCTCCATAATTTATCACAAGGGTCCCCATTTTTAAGAAATGGGGGTGTGTTGACCTCAACAAATGGTGACTTATAGGAGGAACATAGTAATATGTTAGAATTTAGAGACTCTGGTTCAAAAAAATAACTAGATTACTTATTTCACTTGATCAATGCCATTATCAAGATAAGTTCATGGTTAAAATAAGTCTTGTTCTTATAAACTTAGGATCAAACATCAGAACCTAGTCATGATGTGTGTGTGTGTGTGTGTGTGTGTGTGTGTGTGTGTGTGTGTGTGTGTGTGTGTGTGTGTGTGTGTGTGTGTGTGTGTGTGTGTGTGTGTGTGTGTGTGTGTTTTGATTCCACTTACTATTTTCAATAGGATTTAGGGAATAACTTATAGATTTAATGCCTTTAACCATTAATATTAAACTAAAACATGTTTGGATATTCATAAAGAACCATGCTTTAGTTTAGGGAAGGCTTGGGAATTGCTCTACTACCAACCAAGCATCTATATCCTAAATAGAGATGCTAAAGGCTCTGTTAAAGGCCTTACTCCACTATCAATTAGGCATCCATAACCCCAATGGAGATTAATAGAATCACCTCTACTTGGAAAGCTTTTGATTTTGAAATAATCTCTTATTTTTGTATTTTTTAGATCATTTTTGGATTTATAGCAAAGGTTGAGAACTAGGTTAGCTAGGTTTAGGGATTTGGTCAAATTTTTGATATTTAGACAATCACCTATGGTTGTAACCTTTATTCCAAGCAATAATGTTTATTAAGTACAAATATGACCATGTCCTAATAGTTTAAACTTTCATGCCACCTATGCAAATCTTCTTAAAACCTAGTTTTATATCAAAATAATGTTTAAGATCTTATGGAATTGTTAACCTACCCACTAGTCCTTACCAATTTCTCTAAATTATAACATATGGCTTGAATTTAAAATCTATGGTCAACACTTGCTTAAGGTTCATACTTATGTTCTTGAACTTATGGAGTTCCTGAGTAATTAGGTGAAGCTTGGGTTGAGAATTATCTAAAAGGACTTATTTAAAAGTAAGGAACAAAGCAGGAGAAAACAAATAAATATAAACATGTACTATATACAAACAAAGGATATGAAGTAAAAAATTAATAAACAAATAAAAAAAAATAAAGTAAACCAAGACCTACACTAACTCCATAAATTACTTACCTCTAGGATCAAATGAAAAGTTATTTAGTCTACTATAGGACCTTAAAACATGAATGTTTTATTTTAATGGCATCCTACATGTGGAATCACTTATGTGTTTATGAATTTCATATGATATACCTTGATTTCCTATTTCACTTATCCAATACATGGATTGAAGATACAGGTTTAAAACCCAACCATCTTCTTCCTAGATTCTTCTACTTTAGAGCAAGAGTGTTAGTTTTGATTCATCCATAGATAGATAATGGGTTATATCATCTTCACTCAATAATGGTAGCTCAGCTAGTATCCTTATATTGATGTCTTTATTGGGTTCTTTTTGAGGTGGAAATGGACTACCAATCTTTGCAAAAAATTCTTCCAAGTCATCTCAAAATTCTTCTTCATCCTGATCAACTCAGTGATGCTCATATAGAATATTACCATCAAAAACATGTTGGTCCCATACTCTTGACCTTTTGATGAAATCATTTGATAATTCTTGATCTATTTCACCTACTTCATCTTCATCCTCAGTGAAGAAAGTTAGTTATTCAACCCAATTGAGTTTTAGCTCATCTAGTTTTGGGATTTATAAGACATCATTTCCTTATTAGGACACCTCAAATTATTTCAAGAAATCTTGGTGTAATTATTCCCCATGGTCATCTTCTTCAGTGGTATCCTCTTTTCCATTAGTGATTTCATGTCTCATATCTATGTTTTGAAGAGAAGTTAGCTTGTATATGATCTTGATCATGAGTCTTCCGATCTTGAAGAGTTGTTCCTTCTTCCATAATATCTTTAGGTTTACTTTCCTCTTCAAATGGAAAATCAAAATCCTCTATCATGAAACCTTGAGATGTCCTTATAAATCTAGGTGTCCCTACAATATTGTCTTGGTTCAGCATAATTTTAGTTATACCCCTTTCACTTTGAGATGATTTAAAAACATTATAATGATAAACCAAATTCATATCAAAAAAAATCATTTATATGCTTTTAGATGATCCATTATTATTGTCATCATTAAACCTATCTAGAGTATTATTGAACCTTTGAGGAGCATAGTTTCTATTAGATCCCTCTCCTATATTTATTACTTATTTTTGCAACTAAAGAAAGTCAACACTTAATTTTTGGACTATTCCTAATATCAAGCCACTTGAATTTTTTGATGTTTTAGGCTCATGAACAAGAAAATTACTATTGGCTATGGGCATTAGAGTTCCATGGTTTTGTGAATGAGATCCACTTATAGTGCCATTTAGGAACCCTAAGTTTTGGCTAGGATGTGTATGACTCAATCTCAATTAGTTCAGAATTGGGAGTTGATTTAGAATAAGCATATTTTGATGGGCAATGGGAATGGAATTTAGAAGGGGCCAATTTGGATTAACATTGGGAATGGAATATGCCATCTAACCCTGAGGTTGTATTTGGTCATTAATGATCATAACTTTAGAGTAGGCCTAGGTCAATGTGTTTATGACTGGAAGAGACCTTTTTAGGAACATGGAGGTCATGGGATCTAAAACATCATTATAAATTTCTAATCTTAAATCCTCATTGGGTCTATAAGGGGCTATGATTTTACTAAACATTTTTTGGAACCTAGCATTAAAGGCTCTAATAGTCTCATTAGCATCATTTTTAATTATGGTGAACTACTAATATAGGACACATTGACTAATGATTTTTCCAAATTGATCAATGAAAACATTTTTAAATTCATCCCAAACAGTAGTGTAGTTCTCAGGGTGGTTGAGAAACCAATCATATACAACATCTCTGAAAGTGAATGGGAATAATATACATGCTACATCTTCATGAACTACATTTAACAATCTCAAAGTATCCTTGAATAATTTAATATGTTCTTTAGCAGTGACACCATTATTAGGATTGAAATAAGGTAAATACCTTTCTAGATTTGAAGGAAGATCATGTACTATACTTGACACATTGATTGAAAAACCACCTAGCCAAGCCATACCTTGAACACATGAGCACCTTGACTTGGTGAAGTTGGTTGAGACCTTTTACGTTTACACTCACCTCAGTCTCACACTTGGAATTTATGTCTTGTGACCTTGAAACCTATTTGAAATAGGACACATCAAAATGATCTTTGTAAAGTGCAATGATTGATTTTGCACATTAAGTCAATTTTACATAAATACATGTAAATTATGACTATCTTTAACTAAATAAGCTCAAATGTACATCTAGACTAATGAATGAAAGGGATATTTACATCTCTAAGCTTGAGTAAACTCAAATTTACAAAGAACTAGTTAATCTTTATAAAAATTGTTATTACTAACCTTAAATGTGGGGAATACACAAACCATGAACTACCTTTGCATGAGTATCCATGGATCTTGAAAAAATATTGATCTTTGGCTAAAAGAAGCCCAAAGACTAGTATAAAACCATAAAGATCGATCATATTTACATAATTGAGCAAAATATCACTCAAATATGCAAAGAAAACACCAATCTTTGATCTAAATACACCATAATTAGCAAAGATTCTACAAATTCACAAAGATATAACTAAAATCCCTCCTTCTAGTGCCAAAGAAATTCCTATTAATGCCTAAATGTGTACCATAACTGCCTAACATGTTTAAGAAATACTCCTTATTTTAGAACTCCTAAGAACTCAAGACATGAGTTGTAGATTGTGATAATCATGTTATCTTTGATGGAACAGAGGCAAAGCAAGTAGATTATTTCATAATATTTATAATGTTTTGTTGTTGGGAGCCACCATGGCCAGATAGAAGATCTGTGTAAAATATGAAGTATCTATGCTAATAACAATGAATTATGATGAAGAACTAATCTAAGATGGATATTTACAATGACAATTAAACTAGAGTGAATTGGTTAAAAGGGAGCAAAAGGGAGGGTGGGGTAAAAAAGATATATTGTTGATCTTCATTCTAAAATTATGACAAAGTTTAAATATCATCTAGGCATTCAATTAACCATTGTATAACATGAATTAACATAAGCTCAAATACTATTAAACAATAGGAAAGCTTATAAGGAAGGTGGAAATAATGTAAATAAGAACCAAGTTCACTTTAAATATTTACCTTAGTAAGTAAACAACATTATCCCAAATTCAAGAAGAGTAAGAAAATGAAATGAACCTAAGGAATTTTAGTCAACCTATCATTGGCACAACTTAAAAAATCTAAAATCATATGTACACACCAAGAATTCATAAAAACCATTCAAATCTAAAAATCAAAATAAACAAGTGAGAGAGAAGCCATGAAAATAATGAACACAAATAAATACTGGACAATATTTGCATAGTTCCTTGCTTGCATTAATTGCTCCAAGTTTACAAAGGAATTTGGATGTAATAACTCCCTCCTCTCTTTTAAAAATGGTATTAATCCTTTTATAGAATGCCAAGGCAGTATTCTATTTAGTCATATCCATTTACAAAAGTACAGGTGTCAAAGACAATTATCTTTTTACAAAGTTCTAGAATACACTATAAGTTTCCTTATGGACTGACCTATAGGGAATGTGCTTTACAAGTTTCACATATCTTCACAAAATAATATTCTATTTTTAAATATTACAATGCTTTTGTAAAAAAAATTATTTTAAGTCAACTTGATTAACTTTGGGGCCTTCATGCTAATGAAGTCCCCCATTGCTCTTTAGTGTTGTTCATAAATTAGTTTCAAATTAACAATAGGTTCCATGAAGAACTCATCTTCCTGATTAGCCAAGTCTCTAAAGTTCCTATCATTTCTCCCCAAGGCCTCTTTAAAGCTTCTATCTTCAACAATCTTTTCCTCTACTATTAGGATCATATCCATGACCCTATTGTTATTTATTCCATATTTTCCTTGGATTTTTATACTCACTTCTTACATGACCAGGGTTGTTTTGTGCTTGAAATCTTCATCTGTGATGAGGCCCATGGATATGAGTGTAGTTAGTTTGAGGATCAAGGTTATAAGGAAATGTTTCATCCTAATTCATATCTCCTTGTCACTCTTAAGGAGTATTTCCAAGATTTTAGACCATCTCTTCAAGTTCCTGATATTGTCCACAAGTAGTCTTATGACTGTGTTCAAATGAGCTAGGCTCATGGTTTTGAAACTAGGGATTCGATATTCCACCAAGATGTTGATCAATTCCTTAATTTTGTCCATTGATTTCTACCAATGAGTGACTAAGTCCTTGACTTCTACATCCTATTGACATAATACATTTTTATAGACATTTTTGACTTTAAGGATTGAAACATATCATAGAAATATGACTCAAATATATTAATCATAGCATTAATAACATGTAATATGGCTTGGATCTCTATATTTTCCTTTTTCCTCTACACATTTTCTCTTTGTTACTCCATGCCCTTGATGGCAGCCAATAATTATGCTGATTGAGATTGGAACAATTCAATCACATTTTCCTCAAAATAGGATTCTCACATGGCCTTTATCCTTTAATAGGCATTAATCTAATGAATGGTTCCACTTTTTGGAAAGTGAACTATTCTCCACCCATCATGGCCTTATTTTCAATTACTCTTTATAACCTAATTTTTTTTGTGTCAAACTTGACACCAACTAAAGATTATGTCACTTAAGGTGCAAAGGTTTAAATCTAAGTTCTAATCGATTCTCCTAGAGAAGGCATCCTTCATTTTTATTCCTTCTATAGAGAAACTATTCATGATTTGAGTTCATCATGGACAATGATGTTTACTGATTTAGTAATGGCCCATGGATGATGTAGAGTAGGAACCTTATATAACATGCCATATATAAACCATTTGGGGATAATTTGACATTGGATTAGGCTACCATCACTAAAGAGGTTGACCTCACTCAAAGGATGAGTGAAGGTTAACCTAGGTCAATTCTTCCCTACTGGAACCAATGTTATCTCAACTTTCCTTTTTAGGATAATTATTAGAACTAAACCCAAAGCCAATTATTTCCTTATGTCCTTCTCTACCTTCTCATATTGGGACTGAGCTTCTTACTCTTGTCCTTCTTCCTCATTATATTTATAGGCACTAGCTAGTGCCTTCAGGGCATCTTACACTATCTCTTTAGGACCTAATGCTATTATGTCAATTTATTTAACCTATGATCCTAGTTCTTATGCATAGGCTAAAGATGAAGAAACTTTGCTAGGGATCCTTTATTATGGCCTTGATCCCTTAGGATTTTGTATCTTTACTTATAGTTATGGAAGTCTGGATGACTCTCCACTGAGCAAATGGTATTGTCTAGATCCCAGCTACCACATGTCATCACTTCCTTTTTATTCCCTTTCCATCCTAACTTCTAAAATGATGTTGAATTTATTTAATCTTGTCAAGACTTCAGTGAAAGAAGAGGCATTTGTGTACATTGGGTCATACAATCTGGGCTGGTGTTCATAGGTCAAATTGATCCCCTTTGACTCTTCCTTGGGGATCCCATTGCCTTAATTAATTATGTTGTAATCTAAAAGAGGCATTATGATTAGAGGTAGCCTCAATATTATCCCATTAATAAAATATGGCCCTTCCAATATTAATTAAGAGGTGGTGGAGGATTCCTTTCCTCTTGGTTCTACATAGACTATCTATGCCATTAAATAATTGGGAAGCTACCTCTTGTTATGCAAGCTTGTTGGGGATATGGATGGGTAAACTAACGGCTTGGCCCTGGATTACTTCAACTCTAGTGATGGTTAAATATGGATAGAAACATATGTCACCAATGTATTCAATTTATTTCATGACCAAAGGACCAAATCCTACCATTAAAAGCCCAATTATGGCCTCAGTTAAGGATGGATAGACACAATCATAGATGAAACAAATGTGGTCCCTATTTTTAAATGTGTAGTTTTGAATAATATTGGGAGACTAGTTATGTCCCTTTAGGTAACCATTCTTTAAGATTTAGGATCTTGGTAGTGGCTAGCAATGTATCCAGTAAGTATGACATCATGTAAAATTGCCCCCTAGTCCTTTTCTTGACTGTGGAAATTTGCCTACATAAGAAAGTGCTAATAACTTCACCAAGGGGAAGGGTGAGCTCCATTTTAACCATAAAATATACTAATGTCACCCAAATTAAATCCCCATAGGTGGTGTTCATATTTCCACATAGTCTATTCATCAAGTTCATAATCATCCTGATCCCAAGTTTGAATTGGCTAATTGGGATGTTGCCATTGAAGTAAGAGAATACTTGATTGCTCAAATATAGCCATAGGGTAAGGATGGTGTTTAGATCATTTTATTTAGCCTAGTTATTTATGGTGGTCATGTCTATTTGGGGCTTAGGTAGCTTATAATATTTCTCAAATGCTATCACTGAGACATAAACTATACTTTTGTGAGTGTGCTCATTGACTAATATGCCTTTATCAATATTACAATCTTGAAAAATAGGAGATAAAATGTCAATACAACATAGTACATTGGGATTGTTTATTTTAAGGTGTAGGCTTATCATCTGAATATCCACTATGTCATAATATATCCTTCTCATAGATAGGTTCTTCTCTTCTTCCTTTATGATAACTGATTGCTCTTTGCTTATCCAGAATAGCTTGGACCAGTTGTTGTCTCCCATGTTTAGCATGTTGGCATAGAATTTTGTATCCTTAAAGACTCTCCCCTTAGCATTTAAAGCCAAATATACCTTTGCATTTTCCCTTTAAGTGCCTTTTTAGGATCCCATGGTCTAAAATACGTAAAATTTTTTGTTGGTGGACTACTCTTTGACTCTAGATTAAATTTCACTTGCTTCGATGATAATTCACTTTCTTAGGCTCGATTCATGATGAATAAAGGGTTTAATCAGGGATTTTATACATGTTAGTTATTTTTTTAGCTTTAATGGTGGTGGTTATTTGCACTTAAGTGACATTTGTGCCTTACATTTCATTCAAATCCTTGTATTTATACCTTTACCCTGTCTGAGCCCATAATATCTTCAAAAAATTTCATTATATCTGTGTGTGTGTGTGTGTGTGTGTGTGTGTGTGTGTGTGTGTGTGTGTGTGTGTGTGTGCGCGCGCCATTACTATGTCATCTATGTGTTATTTTGATAGAAAACATTCTCATTAATGTTTAAAAATTGACCGTTGGATTTTGAAAAATCTACTTTTATTTCACACCCTCAGATCTTCTTACATAGATCAATTTTGTTCTTTGATCTTGATCCCTTGAGTTAAATTCCATTAATCACTATATGTGTTTGGATTCAAGGTTGTGACACCTAGTAGTCCTATAGGCCTTCTAATCTCTACACCTTATCAGTTATATAATCTCATGTATTTTCTCCATATATCCATTTTAGGTTTACTTGTAGGGTCTTTGAGTTTTCAACATTGACTATCCATCATTGGATTTTATGGGTATGAATCAACATGAACCATTGATAGTTGGAAGATGCAAGAGATTTAATCTATACTATGCATTAAGGTTATGCCACTTGGTAGTCCCACAAACCTTCTAAGTTATGCACCTTGTAAATATTTCTAATTAATGTGTTCTCACCACATGGTAGTCTTGGATTAATTAGGAAATTTATTGAAAATCCTTGACTCGAAATGCTCCATTGATTTGGATGTGTATGCTTGAATATGCTCTTTTTAATCTTAGTAAGGTGCTTGAAGTTTAACTAGGGTCTATAGATTGAATTTTCAGCATTGATCACAATCTATTTGATCATCATCATCCAATTCAACATGATCCATTGATTGTGATCTAGGCAATCAAACATGATTGGTTCATGTAATCATAAAATAGACTAAGTGAGCTTGGGAAATATAGAAATTGGATCAAAGTTATAGACTAATGTTTTTATTCATATTAATAGATATGAATAAAAATTTAGGCTAAGGTATTTTAACTAGGTTAAAATCATGTTAAAAAGGGGCTACATGCTTAGCAAAAGATAAAATCTTATCCTAAGCTTGTAACATAACCAAAAAGACCCTTCAAATAAAAGTCATGGCATAAGGTTTTAAACTAAGGTTTTATTTTATTAATAAATATAATTGAAACCTTAGGGTAATGTCTTAGGCTAGGTATATATAATAAAAAAGGAACATTTTAGTCTTAATATTGATCTCGTGTTATTCGATCTTGGCCATTCAAGTGAATTTAAATCATCGATCTAAATCTATGGGGTCGACCGAGATTGGTCCCATGCATCAGAATCTTAGACTTATCAAGCCCATCTCGCACCATCCAATTATGTTCTCCAAAGTAAACATGGGTCATTTATCCTTAAAATAAACATAATGGTTAAGTTAGGACTCAAAGGTATATGGAACTTAGTATAAAATCCTAAGACTAAGGTTTTGTTTATGCTAATAAACACAAATGAGACTTTAGGACTAAGATTTTAGTTTAAGTTATAACAAAAGGATGATGTATTATTCAAACCAAGCCTAATAACATAATAAAAGGACTTGATAATGATAAACTTATACCATACTAAGGTAAAAGGGAATAAGAGACTTGGCACATAAAGTGGACAAATCATATAATTTCTATACTAAGGTTTGGTCATGTTGAAAAGCATTAGTATAAAATTGAACTAAGTCTATGGCATTTTTAAAGTGTTCCCATGTGAATTATTCTTGGTAATTTTGAATTTGGTCCAAAATAACTATGTTAGGGGTATCTTAAATGAGGGTTTCAAAAAGATTTAAACATGGATTTAATTTAACTTTCTATGGACCAAAGGCTAGTAAAGGCCCAAGTTGGGATTAAACTATAAAATCTAGGCATAGTTCATTTAAGGAAGGTTTCATTAAACTTGCAACTTGAAACATGAACAACAAATGTTAGAAAACCTAGACAAGGTCAAACTAGAGACATAAAAAAATAATCCAACTAAGTGAAGGTGTGTATGATCTTTAAATGCAAATAATGTGTAAATATGTTAATGACATTTTTATCAAGTGAATTTTCAATTTTAAGATACAAATCTACACAATTTTTTTCAAGGGTCTAATTTTTTTAGAAATGGGGGTATGTTGACCTCAACATATGACTCAATCAATAAACATACAAATAGAAGTCCTTCAATATAATTAGTCAGATCATAAAATATCCTCATATGGAAAGTAATTGACTAGTTTTAGGAAATCACATAGCTTGGTGATCCTCATATTTAGTACCTATATTGGTGCTATGGTGGCTTTAATTGCTTCTCTTTTTCTGGTGGATTTTCAATTGTGAATTGAATCATTTCTAATTTTCCCATATTTTTTCATAGGTGCTAAATATTTATCTTTCAAATTTGCCTCCACATCATTTTTATCACTATGTCTTGTATTTTATACTAGCACTCAACTCTCCACTTATAGATCCTAACATTGTTAAACCCCAATAAAATAACACCATCAAGGTATTGGATGGAGTGATTAAGGATGAGGAGGGATGAATAGGAATTGAGTAGATATGATGAGGGAGTCAGTAGGGTGATGATAGATGGTGAGGATCAATGAGGGAATTATTAGGAAGGATGAGGGAGTGATTAGGGATGATGAGGGATGGTGAGGGTTAATGAGGGAGTGATTAGGGGTGATGAGGGATGATGAGGGATGATGAAGGTCAATGAGGGAATTATTATGGATGATGAGGGAGAGATTATAAATGATGAGGAATGGTGAGGGTTAATAAGGGAGTCATTAGGGATGATAAAGTGGTGATTAGGGATGATGAGAGAGTGATTAGTGATGATGATAGATGGTGAGATATAATGAGGGAGAGATTAGGGATGATGAAATAATGATTAAGTATGATGAGGGTCAATGAGGGAGTGATAAGGGATGATGAGGGACAAGGAGTGAGTGATTAGGGATGATGAGGGATAGTGAGGATAATTGAGGGAGTAATTTAGGATGATGAGGGAGTGATTTGAGATGAATAGGGATAGTGGAAGTCAATGAGAGAGTGATTGGGGATAAAGGTGAATGATGAGAGAGTGATTAGGGATGATTAAGCATGAGTAGGAAATGATCAGGGATGAGGGAGGGATGATGAATAATTGAAATTAACACAAGGTGGTCATTGGATGTGTGAAGGTCATCAATGTGACCTATGCTACCGTAATCACAACACTTTGCATCAATTTCAAAGTGAGCAGTTTAAAAACTTCAATTTTGACAAACCTAAGACTCTTATAAATGCAAGAAATCAATCTACAAGGTACACAAACCTGAAAAATGACTATATGTTAACCAAAAATGGATATCAATTACAAAATTTATGCCTTTAAATCCATAGATTCAACATTTAGAACCTAAAAATGCCTAAGTATTGACTGGATATGATTTTGAAAAACTATTTTCTACATCATAAGGTGTGTAGCTGTGAGACCAACTCTATCAGACATAGAGTGACCCTAATTTATTATATTTACTAAAAAAAATTTAAAGTATAAGGAAATAAATGTATAAATATAAATGTCATTTATATTTCTACATTTATTTCCTTATACTTAACATTTAGAGTAGCAAATATAAGATTCTGATCAAGATTGGATTCATGTGCATGTCTACATGATTTTATGTGAAAAATAGCATGAACATGATCATCTTATTTATTTTATAATAATATGATCATGTTATCTATTAACCAATATTCACTCCATTTACATGTTCACATGCTTTAATATCCAAAACAATAGGAACACAATCATGTTATTATTTTTACAAGAATGTCATTATGTCATGTATTAACATGATCGTGTTATGGCTTAATAATTACAAATCCATAATATAAATAATGTGATTATGTTATGCCAATAATGTAATTATGTTAAGGAAAATGTCCATAGAATTGTCCCCAATTTTGTGCACTTACCTATTAGTACTATTAATAGTATAAATGTATAATATTATTTGATAATATTATATTATTTATTATTATTTAATATATCTATCTTGAAACATAAATTTTTAAGATAAATAACATAACAAGAAACCAAATCACTAATCTAATAATGATTTGATGGTGTTTTCATTCACATTATATAAAAACCTGCATTTTATTGAATTCAACAAGAGGAGTTTTGTAAAGAGAAAGAGTGTAAATTCATAATTAAACCTCTCACATAACCTATGATTCCTAACCTACCATTTATTCTCGCCATCATCACCCAACTCATAGTTTAATTAAGACAAGACACTAAGCACTCCAAAGATTATATAGTAAATAGGTTTCATCTATATTGCGAATATGTTGACACCTAACAAAATTAAAACTATGTCATACATACATATAATATGTTTAGTGTATTTGGGATAAGGCCAAAGATTATATATATTTAAGGTATATGTTGGATTTGGAAAACTTGCATCCATCAAAAAGAACTACACATTTTGTAAGGTGGCATATTCTTTGATTGGATGTTAACTAGCATGAAGGGTCAACAAGACTAAAATCATGCTAATTTAGTTATGTGAATTCTCCATGTCTGATATATAACTCAAACTAGCACCATAATTCCAATGATATGTAACCAAGAAATTGAGGTCCAAAATCTATACTATATCTTATGTTCATCTATGAATCCAAATATATTACCATCTAAAGAAATTGTAGCAAGCCCATAGTAACTTGGTTATGATGACATGGGCCATTGATAGGGCATTTCATGTGATATTTTACAATGGAGGGATCACATCATACACATGCCCTAACTTTAGAGTAGTCATTGTATTTACATATCCTACACCCATTACAAAGGGGATAGTATCTTGAAATGTGGTGGCATCTTTTCTTGACTATTACTTATTTGATTATTGATAGACCTAATGCAAGACAATTTAGTAGTGGGTCAATATCTAGATGATGGCCCCACATGAACCAAAATATTTGACATGTCCAAGCTATTGAACAAAACTACCAATCTTCACATGCCATGGATTATTCATTGGTTCTCATGAGTAAAGAGGCACCATCAGGGCAACCACATATTAACACATCAGATAGTTGTAATTTAATTTAAAAACTATTCCTTGACTGAAAAAATATATTTTCAAAGTTTAAATACATATTTCTTATCACCATCATCTCCCAACTCACCTTAAAATGGAGATAAAACAATGAGATTCCAAATTTTATATTGTAAGTTATGTTCACCTATATTGTTAATTTATTAAAACCTACATAAATTACAACAGTGTCATCCATAATTTTAATATGTTTAGTCTAATAGGTATTTGGAATAAAACAAACCATTATGTCATTGTATTCCTCAAAGACTTTTGTATCTTTCTTCGAGACATTTAATTCAACAATGTATGTGAGACTAAAGAGAAAAAATTTGTTAGACAACTCATTTGTGATGCTTTCAGGGCTTGATGTGATGTTTTTCACATCATAATGGAGATAATTTGCTTTGAATTGAAATTTAGACATTTAGAAGCTTGTACAGATTTAAGGAAACTATTGGATTTAGAAAACTTGTATCCATAAAAAAGAGGTACATAGATTACAATGTACTATGTTCTTTAATTGTGTTTTTTCTTTCATGAAGGGTCAATGAGGAAAACCTCACTACTTGCAAGGTGGTCAATTATTTGATTATAAGTTTGTTATTATGAATGGTAGATAAGAAAATAACAAAATGCAGTTATAAATTCTATAGTGTAACATATTTATGCATTTCCTTCAAAAAATGGCCTCGAGTGTGGTTTATCACAATAATTGAAAAGGAAAAATGAAATATTATGTATGAAAATTGATCATTTTATTTTAGAATGTTGGTTTTTAATTAGAAGAGTTATTGGGTGGGAATCATGGAGACTAATGGTGATGGATTTCATGTAGTAATCTTCATCATCCACATATGTCTTGTGAATCTAGGCAAGTGACAATATATTATATGAGAATCCTGATATCTATATTTATGTAAAAATAATGTTAACATAATATAAGATGATATATTAACATATATAGTAAAAATAATATTGACATAAAAATATATATTAAAATATAATATGTATATTTTATTTTATATGATATTTTATTTTTGATATTATATTCTATTGAACTTGCAAGTGGCTGAAGCATTTAAACTAAGTCATGTGGCAATGATCAGGAGCAATGACAAGTAAAATGCTTGCATGGTTAAGATGATTCTTGGTGCAATTTCATGTAATAATTGGGGTGCCTAGGTTGTCTACATACAAGGGGATAACCGTGTATTCCCTCTTGTAAGTGTATTCTAGAAGATGAGGTTAAACTTGAGTGACTAATAAGTTAGGTTGTGATTTTGAACCTTGAGCCTTACTAGATCAAAGTCAAATTATTTTGTAGATTTAAATATCTTTGTTGTGCTTACCCATGTAGATCATATTTTTAAGGTGCTGGACCATGAAGGTTGATAAAGCCATCAAAAAAATATTTTCAATAAAGTAATTGACTATATAAAAGTTAGGCAAAAAATATATATTATGCTAAATAATGGCCATATTAATTATTATGATGTCTATGTTTTTTGAGGAGGACTAGACCTATAACTACTTAATCATCCCCTTTTGTGTATTAGTTATTTATATTGTTTTTTCTTCTATGATCCCCTAGGATTCAAAGTGCCTATGTAAACACGTCAATCACCACCAAATCAAAGTAATGGGCAAGAGATTTAAAACTAGAGCCAAATATTTTGAATTAGAAATCTAAATATAGGGTTAAGAAGGGATTTTAGAATTAGTTTTTTTCCTCATCCAATTTTGATATATGTTGCATTGTTCTAAAATCATGTGCATGTTTGAATCTTAGTGTTTAATTTTGAAGCTTCCTACACTTTTAAATGAAACTAGGCATTCAATTATAGCATAAAGTCTTATTTGTCTCAGAAAAATAAATATCAGGAGCTACTAGTAGAAAAAACAAATTTTCTTTTTGTAGAACCAAAACTAAAACTAACAATATGCAATAATGTTATTGAATGGTATCATCTTTTCAGAATATTAAAGATCTGAGCAGTTATAATGGATAAAAACATCTCAAAAAATCCCAATAATTATATATCTTTTCATGGTGAAGGCATCATCATTCTCAAAATCTACCCTTTCTTGGTAATTGATAATCATGCTAGCCCCTCATAGTGGACTGGCTCCAATGCAAGTAAAATAATTTTTCCCCTTTGGACCTTTTTCCTTGATATTTATATAATGAATGAATCACAAGAGTGGAATTATATATTCTTAGTAATTTAATTCTATAGTCACAAACATGAAAATTTTCAATTACATCTCTGATATCTACACAATATTTTTTTTTTGATTAAGCAAAATGCAAATTATGTTCTCTTTAACTTTACCAAACTCTCGTATAATTGTTGTTTTTATAGTCAATTTGACTTGTTCAAATCTTTGACCATATTCAAGGTTTCAGTTACACTATATGAGATTCAACATTAGATGTGTTAATTCCATTTAAACTTGCATTAAAAATGGAAAATAAACCTAGCAAACCATAGTGAGCTTATTTAGACATCTAGATATTTATAACCCACTACCTTGTTCTTTGATGAATTAACTTGACATTCAATGTGAAATCATCAAACCATCCAAACCACATCATGAAAATAAATGCAACATTCAATGCCACATCATACCCTCCTTGTACAAACCTACCCTCTATCTCCCACATGGTTAATGCCCAAAATTTATTGAAGTGAAGTGGGTAATAACATAAAAATAATTAGCTAATCAGCTTGTATAAAATAACTTTTTGTATCTACCCTATTACTGCATTTGATCGTGCGATGTGGGATGCCTAACTTGATGATTTGTCATTGAATGATACATTAATTCATCAAAGATCATGGTAGTGGGTTATAAAAAACAAGATGTTTGTAAAATCTTGTTATAGTTTGCTAAGTTATACAAAGTGATAAGGGTTGGATATAAGCCAAACAATAACTATGCACATATTTTTACGATTAACTAAATATTAAGATGCTTTGTTTCAAATTATTATGGTTTTTAACTTGAATGAATTAATATGTCTTTTCCTTAATTCAAGTTTAATGGATATGGGTTTGGGTGGGAAGATTTCATTTTTGGCATGTGAAGTGGATTATGTTCCACTAAATTCTAATTGCGTGTCAAAAAATTTCTTAACGCCATTCATAGAATGCATATTCTATGCCTTAATCTATAATTATGTCATGGAATTTTTTTCCCTTGGCATGATGCCAAGATTCAATGTTTACTTGATCTTTTGTGTAAAATTCACTGTAATCAATGGAATCTGATTGGCCAAAAAAATTGGGAAAATTATAGTTTTATTTTGAATAATCCATGCCAGATCGATATATAGATACCTTACCTTACTCATTTGTAAGATTAGTTACTTTTATACTATTATATGAATTTAGATATTTAAGGTTACATAAATCAATAAAAACATGTTATTTATTGTATAACATTATTATTATAGAATAAATTTGACATATAGAGTGATTCAAAACTTTTAAATCATGATGTAGAGGTAAAATTCTTAACAACAAGGTCCATATAATTCAAGTATTTCCCCCTATGTCATTCAGATTATAGATCCATGATTGTGAAACTTGACCAAAGAATATAAAAAATGTTACTTCTAAATACCTATATGTTTGACTTGGATATGTCTTTATTAATGTGAAAAGAAAAATGATAAATGAGTTTTCATATCAATCCTATTTTTTTGAGTCCTCTATCATTGTATTTTCCCATAGCTAATCCCTAATTTTTCTTGTTTTACATTTTACATTTGGTTGTGGATGAAATTCATGAGTACAAGAAAAATATCATGTTGTTAGTGAGAAAGTCCTAAAAGAAGTGTCACATAACCAATTCATAAAATATGATTTGAGGCCATGTGCTTTTCCATCTATGATTAGGCTAAAAACGTCATTCATTAAGTGATCACAATATTATGCATATGAATTTCTCTCTATGTATTTATTTCCTAATGATTTTCAAGTAGAAAAAATTGGATAAAAAATAGATACATATCAATGCTTTGTTTCATATCATTGATTTTTTTATGTTTGCTTTATTTTACTATATCTTATACACGTGGAAAAACCATGCCAGGTTCACTAAGACATGAAGAACAAGATGTCAAAACATTTGTGTCATGGGTAATATGATATTCATTTATCAGTCTGATCTAGTAACCAAATTTTATGATCACAGTCTCAGGTGTAGATGAATTTGTAAGAGAACATAAGAAAGAAGGATTGGTCTCTACTCTTATCACCATTTTAGCTAAAAACTTGCTATTGTTTGATGATTAGGAATCAAATACATTACTTGAAATATGATAAATTCCAAACAAATAGAGAGATACAAGAGACACACTAGACAAATGTGACAGGTAATATATTGGTTTTCTATAGATAAATTCCTTTCCTTCCATCAATAACTAAATTGACAAATTATATACCTTTTTATAAAAAATTCCTTCATTGTCACATTACATCTAATGTTGACAAGATCAATCAATGTTATATATGTTGTAAATTCTAACCTGTACTTCAAATAACTCTTGACCTTTTCCTTTGAAACATAAACCCATATATGTTGAAGGTTAGAAATGGGGAGATGACCATCAAGTAGGTCACATTTCAGCATATGAGCTTTAATAAAACTAATTAACATGAGATACTTTTGCATGTATAAATTATTAGGATAATACCTCTAAGACTTCCATTTAGTCTTTTGGTTAAGGATCCATGATTAAAAAAAAGTTATAGTATACTATTTTCATGTTCCATGAACCCATAGAAACCTTGAAAAGTTTAGGCTAGGCAAGCATATCTAAACATGGCTTGCAAACAAGTGGAAATGACTAAGGAATACTAACATAAAAGACAAAAAAAAAAGTATTAATGATAATTTTTCTAAAAATTCTAGATTGGTCTAATTAAACTGAGCCTGTTTAACATGTCTAACTTGTTTTTTGTTAGTCTTCATGTTTGTTTCTACTATTTTATTGATGCGTGTATATTGTTTATGCATACAAGTATGTCACTGATAGAAATTGTAAATGCATGAACTTATTTCTAATATAAACTTACATGCCATATCATCTTCAAAACAAAATTAAAATCTTATGCTCTTGCTCTTTACTAAATATATCAAAATGTTTCTTCTCTGCATATGCATTTCTCAAGCATTAATTCATATATTGTTATTATGTAGGTTGCCTCTACTAGAAATTATGTTATTACATCCAGGATCATGGATTTAAATCCAAAGGTGAGGCATTTGAAAACATAAATTTCCTACCTCACTTCATTTTCGTTAACCTAAACAAACACACACACACACACACACACACACACACACACACACACACACACACACACACACACACACACACACACACACACACACACACACACACACACACATGGATCAGTAGTGGGAAAATAAAATTGCACATGTAATAAAATTTGTTACTAAATATCTTGGTTGCAAATTAATTTTTGAATTGAGATGAATAATTTAGAGACTATTACAATTGCTTACAATCTAACTTAGTCCGAAAGGGAAAATTTTAGAACCATTTAACTTTATCTTGGAATTATTGCCATATATATTGGCCAATCATATTCCATTTATTGGCATGAAAAAAAAACATATAATACTTTTGCAAAGTGAAATATTAGGTTTTTTAATGGGATAGATAAAATAATATTATTTACTGCAACTTGATTGTTTGAAATTTTTTACGTTATTTCCCACTTCACTTAGATCGAGGCTAGCATGAACCATGTGGTAGACTAGATGTATTTGTATAAGGTAGGTATGATTGGCCATTTAATGTTGTTTTTATTTATGCAGTGTGGGCTACTTGATTTGAATATTTCACATTGAATGCTCGATTACTTCATCAAAGAACATGGAAGCAGGTTATAAAAATCTTTATGCCTGTAAAAGTTTGCTATGATTTATAATGTGCATGTGTATAGCAGTGAAAATGGTTGTAATGTGTTTATATATATATATATATATATATATATATATATATATATATATATATATATATATATATATAATTTTATGCAAGGTTCAAGCTTTTGTTTTAGAACTAGCATCAGGAATCAACAAATTGAAGTAGTTTACAATTTCTCTCATAAAGATTGTTTTCATGCTAGTATTTAGTTTTCTAAATTATCTATCTCAAAAATATAAATTTGAAAAGAAACATATGCAAATCAATTTCAATTGAATTTTCAACCAAAACATTTATATATATGCACATCTCTCTCTTTCTTTATTTATATATATAAATATAAATAACATACACACATCTATGTAATTATATTTTTCCAGTATTGATCCACTCATTTTTCTTGTGTAGATCATTCTTTACACAAATTGAAAATTCCTGACAAGTTTATTGACTTGCAAGGCATTATGGAATGTATCATATTTTTCAATTCAAGTCTTCTGATTAACAATTTATTCTCTTATTATTAATCTTTTTTAATCCTAAATGTAGTTCCATTCAACAATTCTGGTTCCACAAATTTTTCATCTTGTTTAATTTCGTTATTTTATAGTCTGGTTCATAAAAAAGAAAAAACATTAATCACTTAGAATATTAGAATGTTTAGGATGAGGAAATGGCTAAATAATTGTGTACATTGTATATTTATAGTTAATATTATCAATTACCAAAATAATTTCTTGAATTTCAAGGCTCAGTAATAAATGTTATGAGCGATAAAATGCTTCTGTGAGTGACTAGTTTTTAGATTTGATCTGTGATAAGACCGAGACAATAAAGAAATAGTCATATGGATTTCTCCCTCTTGAGCTTATTGGAATTGGTTTTGTATAGTTTGCTTGTCGCATGCATACTAGAGAGAATCAGTTGAGTGAATCGAAAAGTAAATAATTGAAATCAGTGATGAATTAAGACATGGGATTATTTGACACAGATGCTACAATAGGCAATATTGTCTTTAGCATTTCCACAAACACTCTTCTAGTTCAAGATGCAAATATTAGTACTCTGATTTTTCATGTATGTATAAGACTGTGTATACTTTTGATAGATGGAAACTGATAAAAAGATAATTTAGGCCGAGATTCAAGACCAGATTCCTGAATCAAGACTAAAAAATGATTGAAGCCTAGGATCAGATACATAACAACACTTGTTAATAAATATATAAGCGATCCAGAGTGTTGCAGTCATTCCTAGAATAGAATTTACTCGATATTTATATGCTTACACACTTATAGCATTAACATTCAAGAGCCATGAAGCTTATGAAAATTCAACGAACATTGCAGAGAAAGTATCTTATATGAATTTTAAAATCATACTAAGAACACAGTGTCTCATATGCATTATGTTAATGTTTTGATTTGTTTTCCAGTATGCAAAAAATTGCCTTGAGTTCTAGTCTAAATTTATTTGAACTATTTATCAAATCCCAACCATCTACTCTATTGTGGGAGAAACAAAATCAATACATTTCTATTTAGGAGCTTTACAAACCAACATAATCTATGGTAGAAAGAATAGATAAGTAAAGGACTGAGCATAGGATGCACCAAATGCCCAAATTGACATAGGCAAAACATTCATTGCCATTTTCTCTACTATAGTTGGTGAAATGTATAAATCTCTATCCTTTTCAATTTCTCTCTACTTAATAGAATTGAAGCCTCTCAAGTGTTTGGAGGCTTTTCTTTTCATAATTGCACTAAATCAAATGGACGAGAATGCTAATCCAACTTTGTTAAATTTTTCATTCGTAAATGTTGATGGTGCATTTGCTTCGTAACATTCATCATATGCACTTGACAAAAAAAATGCAGTATCATTGTTCTCAGAGGGATAAAAATTTATTTTACTTCATTGGTTGATGCCTCCTTTAGTGCATTGCTCATAGCTCATGACTAGGATGAGACCAACATAATTCTTTTTGCTGAACCTAATATATTTAGTTAAAATATTGTATGACTGTTATTGACATGTATATTTATGTTGATAGTTCATTGTCAATTTTAGATTGTATGAAATTCAATAAGAGGTTGTTCATAGAGAAGACGTACTTAGTAGACTGAACCAAGTAATTTGGTTTTCGTAGTTGGTGCTGTGAAATGTTTTTGAATTATGTCAGAAGTTATGCGGCATTTATTTCCTTTGTATGGTTTTCCCACATTGTTAATATATGGGTTATGAAAATATGCAACGTGAAGCGCTTAAATGAATAGTTTGTCCATGAAGCTAACGCGATATTGTTTACATATGGATCGCACCAGATTAGTGGAAGTGTACTGTTTTAGTCCTATATCTACGAATGCACACGATTTTTGGATACATTAATGCATGATTTTAGAAATGACAGGACAATTATTTTTTGCATCTTGTTTATCTTATATCACAGGTGTTGTTTTATCTTTCAAGCTCGAATAGTGCCCTTTTTGATTATTTTACTCTTCCTATGATATATAGGTTCATGGACTAGGGACAGACTTGATGCACTTTATGTTGCACCTCATCATGGAACTCAAGAGGTGAGCTACAATGTTTATTGTTTATTCTCAATATTCTTTTCTAGTGCCATTACTCCCCCCCAAAAAAAAAAAAAAAAAAAAAAACTTTCATATGCTATTAAGGTATTACACTATGACTTTTTTATTGAGCTACATTCAATGCTAGAAGAGAAGTCAAAATTGATAGAGATTTATTCTGTACCATATGTATATGTTCCGATCATGAAATTATAGTTCAATGGAATTTCAATTGAATTGCTTTATTCAAATCTCTTTCTGGACAATTTTGGAAGTAAGTACTAATTTTTCCTTTTAGGTTTTATGGTGTCAATAGTTGACATTTATTAACACTTAATCAATGAGTTCAGTGGATTTTTGCCATCTATAAATTTATAATGAAGTGATATGTATACGAAGCAAAAAATATAATTTCAAATCAACTTTCTTTTATTACAAGTCATTTTGGGATACTAAACTCAAAGATATTTAGAACAAAGAGTTATTTATTTGAATCCCTTATAATTATTACGAAATCACCCAGACTTGAGTGATATAGATGAAAAGTAATTTAGTTGCTAATACTTAATTCACCAATTAGGGGAGAATAATAGAGTATATATTTCCAATAAAACATTAAAGACATCATTATACTCATGGAGACTTTTATGCTATTTTGACTTTGTTTTTTATTTTGATATGCATTGGTTACATTCTTCATCTCTTTATGGATATATCTCATAAATGTTGTTGTTCTAAGTTTAAAAATTCAAAGTTATCAGTTACTAGCCCTCCCAATGCTTAATTTATTTTTCTTATTGTTATTAAGTACAACTTAATCATTAGATTATATAAGCTTTGCCTCCAACACCTATTACATTGACACTTGTATCATACTCAATGACTATATTTGTATTAATATTTGTTTGATATCCAAAATTCTTGGGGTAAGCTTATATTTGGCTACAGACTTGTGGTGCCACTACATCAAGCATGAGTCCACCCATTTTTTATTTGAGCTACATCAAACTTGTGTGTGTAGATTCACCTAGATCGAGTCTTGTTATGTTTATAACTTCATGAATATGAGTTATTGTTTAAATTACACATTTTAATAACTTATAAGAATAATTTAAACACATCAAAAATTGATGACAAAAGCTTTATATAAAGTGCTTTTTAATAAAAGCATCCTAAATTTTATGCGATTGATACTACATTATAAATAACAATTCGTATCATTTTCTAAATAAATGTTTATTATTTTTGCATGTATTAAATTTATGTTTGTCAATATATTAGATTTTGAAACTAATGCTTGTTTTTTATTTTTTCTTGTGTGTGTTCATTGTGTAGGATGTAGATATCTCTCAGGATTCTATTCCATGTAATGTGGATGGGCAAAGCATTTGAAGTCTAAATGGGTGTAGAGTAAACGATCATATTTTGCATTTGGTACCAAATATTTAAGTCCCTGATTTTCACTGATTACCAATTTGATAGTCGATATAAGCATACCACTTTATATATTATTATAGTAATAAATTTGTAGTTGTTTATCGTGAACTTTTCAAAATCATAATTTTAAAACAACACTTAAATGTACAAGGTTTTGGACCAAGCGACATGATGTTTATTCAAATGTAAGGAATCATAGTGGAGATTTTTTTTTTTTTGATATTTTAGCTTGATTTTTTTTAGACTTAAAAGAAATATGGGTCCTTCACATGATTGGGTTTGTCATTGCAATCATAATTGAGTTTTACACTATCCTAAATCATAATGTGATGTCATTGGAACAACTTGCATTTAAAATAAGAAAGGTAGAGACATCTACTTATAGATACCTTAATTCACATAGAGGGAATCAAACAATAGGCTTAAGAGAGCTTGAGCGATTGGATATGAAGGTTTCAAACTCCATAATTTATTGGGATTCATGTACATGATTGTCTGGTGCCACCTCATTTCAATATTCATTAGCTTATGGACAGTTTCTATGATAATTACCAATGTACTATTTTAGTTGTGCCTTTGGCAGTCAAAGGGAGTCAAAGGGATAAATGTTTGTGTAGAATTTAACATACAAGAAGTATTGAAGTACTGGTTTATAATTTTATTGTATTTTTATTGGTTTATAACTTTATTGTATTTTTATTAGATGCATACTACAAAACAAAGTAACATTTTTTGGTTAATTGAAGAGGATTACTTAATTTAATTTGTGTAAAATAATATTTGTTTTAATGAGTGAATTTTATATTGATGATATCTTGTAAAGCAAATCACTATTATAATAGTATAAAATTGAGATTCTTTTTTTTTATTTTTTGTTTAATTGAACTTTATTCTGATAGTTTCACAAATATCTTCCTTTTTATCTTTCTGAAGATAGATTTGAAGAAATCATTTTATTTGCAATGGTGATTAATGCATTTTATATTATCCAATTAATAGTAACTGCATAGCATAAGAATAGACAAAAACACAGTTTTCTTAAGCCACTAATTAATGATTTATTTGTGCTTAATTAGGACAGTCGTAATTAGTGATTATGCTTTGGAATTCAAACGTTGCTCATAGAGAGAGGAATTCAAATATAGTTTTAAGACAATCTCTCAACATGCGCCTTCATCCATAAATCTAGGCATCATTTCTATTTTATTTTTTAATATGGTTAAGCGGTCACGTGGCAGTTATATAACTTGGGTGGCTTAAGGAGAACGATTTTTTTTCAATCTGGTTAAGCAGCCTTCACGAGAATTCGATACTTAGTAAAGTGATGTTAAGTGAGTCATAACTATGTGAGGAGTCTGATGCATTCGAATATTCTCATATCTAATCAATCAAACCTACCCTGACTAGAAGTCATTCATGGCGCGGGCATACATAGAGAGTCGTGGGATTGCCTCTTTTGTTGTATCATGAAATTATATTGCATTAATTTTTTATTAGTTTTGAAATTGAAAGGATAAATATTAGATTTATTTAATTAGTTTTTAGTTTTTCGATATTTAAATTGTATTATTTTATGTGTTAGAAAATATGTGAATATTTTATAAAATAAAGTTATAAATTTGTTAATTGATCATATAAAATAATATTATTGAATACTCAGTTAAATCAATCAAAACATTATTCTATTACACAGTATAGATTTTATTCATCATTAAATGTTGAATCTGTTCAAATAAAGTAAATTACTACAGTTAATTATTGCACATTGAATACTCGATTAATTCATTTTGAAGAGTATTAATACAGTTCAGTACACATACTGACTGCGGACATCAGTGGTGATGGCTGCAGCTCTAGTTGCAACTCCGGGGCATTGAGCTTCAGTCACGGAGAGACGCCTCTCCATCAGGGAGATGATGATGTTGAGGTTGACGATTCCAATTCGGAGTCTCGCCTAGCTCCTCTGGCACTGATTGGGGGTCGGGATAAGGTCATATGAGAGGGCAGAAAGGGGAAGATCAGGTGCCTGCCGACACTTAGCTTGCTTTGCTTCTCTTTTTGTGCTCTAACATATGCTACGATTTTAACATTTCAATGTTGTCGTATTATAAACGATCAATATCTTGGCTTCATTAATTGTGTTTATTGCCCCCCAAAAATTAAAATTGCATAGATTTTGTCTTTTCTGTTGTAAATTTGCTTTGTGCACCGTAATTTTTAACATTGTGTTTCTTCCGAAGTGAGCGAAAACCAAGTTTACAATTTCAAAGATTTTATGCTTCTACGCTCTATTAAATGGCAACCCGATTTTTGGGCAAAAACTATGTAAAAATTTTTTAGGCTAAAAATATTTATTCACAATCTTTAACTTTGTATCAAAAAATCATGTTCTTTAAGTTTACAAACTATTTTAGCTCAGTATAACTGGCCAGAAATTTCTCAGCATTTTGTCTTCATGTTATATGTGCTGCCAAGAAATCGCAGAGTAAATTGATGGAAAATTTTGCATTATTTTGTTCTACTCGCTTTAAAATTCCTATGATCTTTAACATTTGTTCTCTGTAAAATTCCTATGATCTTGCATTATGATCTTTAGCATTTTGGCTTTACTGTGTTTTTGGTTATAGAAATTTACGATTTGCTTTGGGTGTGCTTTGACATTTTTCACCTTTGCCTTAAATAGTCTGTACTTCTTCAGCATTTTCGCTTCGTTATATTGTGATCTACATTTTTAACCTTGGCCTTGAAATAGTTTGCACTTCTTCAACATTTTGGCTACATTGAATTTTTGTTGTGATGGCATCTCCTTTTTTGTAAATTTGAATAAAGCTTCTGCACGTCAGCATAAACAAACGGAAATTCCTCAGCATTAATGTTTATTATATTTGTATTGCAGGAAAATCCATTTTTCCTTTTGGTTGGATTCATAAATATGCTCTCTTTTTTTAATACGGCACGTAACATTTCCCTTTTGTAGTAGTAATGGAAAAAGTAGCGTAAGATGTACTGTATTGTGATCTTTATGGTGCAACAAGTCTTAAAGGCCATATTTAGGCTTGCGGTAATAATAATATAATCAATCATATTGATACATTCTCCCCTCTTCAATGTAAATATAAAGGGTTGTGGTCTGATCTTTATAGAAGATTGTAAAGGCTCTGCCCTAGGGCTACTTCCCTTAAGTTGCAAAACCTGTAAAGACTGTCTAGTGTACCAAAGGTTGTAAAAATGGAGAAAAACTAATATATTTTGCTATCTTTTCCTAAATGTACGACTAGGCTAAGGTGGTTGTTTTGTCTTTAGCAGAAATTTGAGTACGTCGATTTTTGTTTGCACTTAAATTATTGCCCAACATTTGGATATTTTGTTTTCCAATCCTTTAGACTGTTCGTTTGTAGCCAGGGCTTGACTGAAGTTTTGATTTCATCTAATTAGGTTTCCTCCCTGTGTAGAAGGAAATACAAGCTTTCTCCATATTGTTGTTGGTTTTTTACCCATTTAATTGTTCCGATGGAGAAAAGTGGATATGTGGGATCCTGCAATATCCATGTGTCCTTGGGATTTGTAACTCGAATTCTTTTCTTATGTTCTTTAATTCATGCATGCATTGCCACATTGAGCCCTCAAAAGGAATTACAAAGAGCCTGTATATTTTCTTCTGATAATATTTTTCCCTCTCTATTTGACTTGAAGCATAACTATTAATTTAGGAAGTTGTTCCACACATTTCAGCGTCATTATGTTGAACAATAGCACATGATATTCTTTTATTTTCTTTGATTAAATTCTTTCTTCTAAATTTTGCTTTAATTTATGGCATTCCGTCAAAGAAAGGATTTTCTTTCCATGTTTTTTCCTACTGCGAAAATTGTCTCCGTGGAAAAAAAACGATCCTTCACTGTAATATTTAGAGTGAGCTGTAGTTCCTTTATTATTTATAAATTTCCTAACAGTTAATCAATGTTTGGTTTTAAAATATCTTTAACAAAATAATAGAAAATTGGTTGCTAACTTTTGAAAGAAGAGACAAATGAGAGAAAAAAAAGAACAAGATATGTTACAGCAAGAAAAAAAAAATATTATTGTTGCAAAATATATTACAAGTGCCTCTATTAATAGAGGTCTTCGAGCTATCTAGAAACCTTCATATTCAAGGCACATGGCATTGAAAATGGGTTGAAAGATTGTTGGAAAGTGATCTCGAATATGTGTGAGAGAATAGCCTAGAAAATTCAGTTCTAAATGCTCATTTTGACTTGAGTAGATGTTCGGTGGTAGAAATTAATGCTTGCCAACACTTTCCCTTATTTTCTACCATTAACTAATTTAATATTAACAATGCTCAAATTTTGTTGAAAATGTTAAAAGTTGTTTTTTGGTAATGGCTTAGTGAAAATGTATTGCCAATTGATCTTCGGATCTAAAGAACTTAAGATAGATTTCTCCATTGTTAACCAATTCCCTGATGAAGTGGTACCTCAAATCAAAGAGTTTCCTCCTCTTGTGAATGACATGATTCTTTGTTAATGTAATTGTTGACTTATTATCATAAACTATTGGTGTCGATTCCTCTTGATTATGCAACAAATATGATAAAACATGATGAATCCATATTCCTTGACATGGTGTAGAAGTTGAGGCTACATATTTTGGTTCAACTAATGAAATTGTCACTATAGGTTCCTTCTTTGATGCTCATGACACAACTCCTAATCCAAAATGAAGGACATGTATGGAAGTGATCTTTCTATCATCTATGCTACCTAAAAAAAGACTATTAGTATAGCCAATCAAACCAAAATCATTATTTTTGGACTATAAAATTGTATATTCTGTTGTTCTTACAACATATCTCAATATTTGTTTTTGACTTACCAATGAGAATCTTGAGGTGAATCCATGAATCTTGAAATCAATTTGACACCATACTTAATATCTGACCTAGTAGCTGTGAGATACATTAGACTTCCAACAAGTCTTTTAAACATAGTTGGATCAACATTTGAGCCCTTATCCTCTTTGCTAAGTTTTGATCTTGTTGCAACTGGAATTGATACTAGATTATAATTCAAAATTTTGAATCTTCTCAACACATCCTTGACATAATTAGATTTACAAAAGAAGATACATTTATTAGATTGAATAACTTTAATGCCTAAGAAGTATCTCATCAAACCTAAATCTATCATCTTAAATTCTTTCATTATGGTTGACTGAAACATGTTTACTAACAAATTACTAATGAAAATCAAATCATCAACATATAGACACACAATCAAAATTTGACCTTGCTCATTGGTCTTTATATATAATGTGGGCTCATTGCTACTTCTACTGAATTCATTGCTTATCAAATATGAATCAATCCTATTATAGCAAGCCTTAGGTGCCTGTTTCAAACCATAAAGTGCCTTTTTCAATTTACACACTTTATTTTCATGCCCATACACCTCATAAAGAGGTGGTTGTTGAACATAAACTTATTCATTAGAAAAACCATTCAATAAAATGGATTTCACATCCATTTGATAACCTTCCAATTATTCTATGTAGTTATCATTAAAATAGTTTTAATTGTAACATGTCTAGCTAGTGGAGCACATGTTTCATTATAATCAATTCCATACTGTTTTGAAAATATTTTTTCCACTAATCATGCTTTATGTTTTAAAATTTTGCCTTCAACATTAAATTTAGTCTTACAAACCCATTTGACTCCTATACAATATTTACCTTCGAGTAGATCTACTAACTCTCATATTTGATTTCTTTCAATAGAGTCCATTTCCTCATCCATTGCCTTGATCCAATTATCTTATTTCACTGTTTCTTCAAAATCTACAAGATCATAAGAGAATATAGAAAAAATTGAATACAAATATACATTCTCTTCTCTTAGATCATATATCTCTTTTAAGATATTTATTTTCTTACATTTATTCCTTGATCTTAATATGGCAAGTGTAGGATCTAACTCATCACTAAAATTGGGAGTAGGTTGATCTAGATTACTTGATGATTTGCCTTATACAAAATTTTTTGGTATCCTTGGTGTTGTTTGATTTGACTAACCACCTTATACTTCTGGTTATTCTTCACTATGAGATATTGGTGCTCCACCTTTGACTATTATGTCAACATTTTCATCCCATGATTCTTCTTCATTGTGTTCAACATCTCTACTAATAATCAATTTCATTGATATTTAGTTATACAATCAATAAGCTTTTGATTGTTCACTATAACTAATAAAGATGCATTTATCACTTTTATCATCTAATTTTCTTCTCAATTTAGATAGCACTAGTAAATAAGAAATAAATCTAAAAATTCTAAAATGAGATACACTGTGTTTCTTACCACTCCTTGATTTTTTTGGAATTTTATCCTTAACACTCTTCATAGGACTTCTATTCAAAATATATACTGTACAAGATACTACTTATGCCAATATATTATTAGATAAATTATTGGCTTTCAACATGCTCCTTGCCATATCCATTAAGGTTTTATTCTTCCTCTCTACTACACCATTCTATTATGGTGTGTACCTTGTTGTAAATTTTTTCTTGATTCCATGATATTTGAAAAAGTATAAATATTTATTAGAACTAAATTCACCACCTTTATTAGATATAAGTACCTTGATGTATTGGTCACGCTATTTTTTCAGCAAAGCTTTAAATTCCTTTAATTTATTGAAGGAATCACACTTCTGTTTGAGAAAGTATACCCAAGTCTTCCAAATGAAATCATCAATAAATTTTAATAAATATATGATTACACCTAAGAATGGAGTCTGCATTGGCCCACATATATCAATGTGAATTAGTTATAATGGTGTCTTTTCTCTGTATAAACTTTTTATTGAAAAAATTTCTATATGTTGTTTTGCCAATATATAACTTTCACATGAACTAGCTGGATGCTCTATGACTGGTAATCCTTTCACTAAATTTTTCTTCTATAATAAATTCAAACCTTAAAAATAAATATAACCATAACTCAATTTCCAGAGCCATGTCTAGTCTAAGTACAATCTCTTGTTGATTTACTTTATTCCTTAGATGTAATGAATCTGAAGGGGGAACAATTGATTCCTATTGATTTTGACACTTGCAATTAACTTACCACTAGGATTTATATCCAAAATTACGAATACATCATTGTTAAAGATAAATATATACCTTTTTTCACTAATTGACCAACACTCAACAAATTGTGTTTTAGAATGGGTATAAAAAAACATTGAGAATATATCTCTTTTCTCCGTTCTTAGTCAAAATATTAATAACACATTTCCCAGTTTTATTTCATATTTTATTGAGTCATCCAAGATAGCAAATAAATCTCTATTTCATGTCATGTGATTTCTACATCCACTATCTAAAAACCATATGTCACAAGAAGATTCTTGAGTAATATTAAAATTTATAAGTAAACTTCTAGAGTTATTATCAAATACATCTAAATAATTTGCTTTCTGTTTATCCATATTTATTTGTTTGTTTCTAAATTCATTTACAAGATGACTAAATTTCTTAGAATAATAATATTAATTTTGGGACTTAGAAAACCTTGATGATTGTTGTTGAAATTAATTTATTTCATGTCCTCTATTATTGAAAATTTGATTATGATGAATGGTAATTTCTCCTTGATTTGGAATTAGTACTCACCTTTGCCTATAGTTTTTCTTCATGCACTCAATGTCATATATTATATTCTTCTAAATAAGTTAAACCATTATTTATTACATGCATAATTTTTCTATTACTTGTTTGTAAGTGTTCTAGAGATAGAAGTGCCCAGTTATTTAGACTTCATGTTAAATCCTATTGCATTTTCTAAAAGAATAAAAACATTTCAAGTTTTCCTATCAATTATACAAAATTTCTATTCCTTATACGTAAAATTTATAACTAGTCATCCCAATAAACTTATAAGTAAAATCTTATGTATTGGAAAAATATTCTTTAGTGATGTTATGTTATAATGTGAAGTAAAGTCAATGAATGTACTAAAGAGTTTCCTAAGCATAATATTTTATAGTTTATAGGATACAAAGTAGGTGTCTATCCTGAATCTTATGATAGATAACTTCTAAACCATATGTATACAAGAAAAATATTTATTTTTTTCTTCAAATTCATCACTGCTAACATGTCTTGATGTTCTCTATATGCCCAAGTTTTTTTTACTCTTAAGGCTTCAAAATTCATGACTTATCTTTGCTTTGTTCTACTTTTACTAAATACCTTGTGACACGTTTCTTTTCGTGATTATTTATTAATAGAGAGAGAAGTGTGATCATTTATCTTTGAATTTGGAATACAAAGTTAATATTTTTTAGTCTTTCTATAACAATTTCTTTCTTTTTTCAATAGTCATTCATTTTATTCACTTAATTACTATGGTTTATTGATTTATGATTCATAAGTATTACAACAATAATTCTATGTGTATAACAATTAGTGGTTTTAATTTCCATTTTTTTAATCTATATTTCTATGTCTCAAATAACTACAATTATTGGAAATTATAAGCATTTTGCATTAGAAAATAAAATATTTATATTCAATCTTGAGACTTAAATAAGATGTCCTTAATTTTGATGTCTATTAATATTTGATGTACTTTGACCAATTATATTGTCAATCTTAGAATACTATGGAAGGTAAATACAAATAAATTTCTATTAGATGGGTGCACTATTTAATGGTATATATATTTTAATTATTCTTTTATAAATTTGAAATGTTGTTGAAGAGCATCGTATAGTGGCCCCACTTATCTTTAATTAATTTTTCAATATAAAAATACTTGTATCATAATAAATATATTTAAACTCAACACCAAAACAAAAAATTTAAAATAGTTAGAACATATTTCATTTTTATTCTAACCCTGTCAGGACTCGATGCATGGTGACCTTGTTATTATAAATCAAATATTATTGGTACGATGTTAGATTAGAGTAGACTATGCTCCTTTAATTTTTTATTATCACCTAACTCATATCTTGGAGTATAAATTGATTAGCAAATGTGTTAACTATTTGATGTTGGTCGATTTGGGTTTAATATGTATACAAATTGGATTTAAAATTGTTAACAAATTATTACGAAGAATAAACATTGCTAGTTTATGTTGAGATTTTTTTTTATGGATTCTAGTGCAATGAAAAATTAATTGGAAGATGAATAGAACTTAATATAACTAACTCTTTCATGTTGAACCCTTGATTATATCATTACTAGCCATTATGGAATACTATTTATGATATGCCCTTTTTCCTAATAATACTAAAATCATCTCTAGATTTTTGAATTGAATAAAAATTAAAATTGTTTCTACACTCTATAAATGTAGACTCTTTAGGCTTAAAATTTATTCTAAAAAAATTATACTTGAAATAGTAGAGTGGCCCTATAATCATGAGATGGGTAACCTTTCTTGATTATCTTGGTTGATTGTATTTAACTCCTAAATATATTAATGTGTGTGTGTGTGTGTGTGTGTGTGTGTGTGTGTGTGTGTGTGTGTGTGTGTGTGTGTGTGTGTGTGTGTGTGTGTATTATTTCTTGAATGTTCCTATGTGTTTCAATTGATCTCTTTTAATAAAAATTACTGCGAGACTTTTGGATTAATTATTGAAGGGAATGAGTACTCATTAAAATAAAAATGATACCCTTATTAATAAATTATAAATAAATCCTAAGTTATCCTATCTCTATAGGATAATATTTTCAAATGGAATAATTACTAAGAATTATTATATACATGACTTAAAACCTTGACCTAGTAGTAAATGGAATATTTAGAATATTCTTGTTATGTGATAAACTTGTGAAGGTTACATGCTATTATGAGATAAACTAAGATGGATATTAAACCACTTAAACAATATTCATAAACCTTATGTAATGTTTGAAGTGATTAATTAATGTTGTATTAAATTATTCAACCTCATCCTTGCTACTAATATAACCTATATATAGGATGAGATCAATAATAATATTCCCTTTAACTTATAATCTCTCAACTAGATCACCAGGAGGTGTCCTAAGAGCCCACCTTGGGATAATTAACTATTGGAATGATTAATTATTACTTGTAACATACCTTATCTTTTATGATGAATTACATTCCAAAGTTGGAATGTGTGTGTGTGTGTGTGTGTGTACGCACGTGCGTGTGCGCGCACACATGCATGTGCTCCCTCTTTGATAACATTTATTTTTAATATAAAATGAATTTTATAAATTATCTAAAGGCTTATATACTTTTCCATATTGCATCTTCTAGAAAAAAATTAATTTGCATATGAATCACTTGTGTCAAGGGATACAAATATTAATTATTGATATATTATATGACTCAAGTATCAAACCCCTAGTTAATGGAGGATTTAATGTTTAATTAGGTTATAGGAACTTTCATATTATAGATATAATATGAAACCATCCTTGTGGTTGTTTTTACCTCATAAAAATTATAATGTAGTAATAGTAATGTTTGGAAATTTTTAGTTTTAAATGATGAGGATAGGAAATTATTGATATACAAATCCCTTATTTAAATATAGGAATTTAATATAATACATCCTCTCTTTTTTAGATAAGTTAAACCCATTGAGTGAAGTGATTATATTATGAATTAATTATTATAATGTGCTTTAAAATAACTCCTTGTAAAAAATAAAACATAAAAACAAATAAATGAAATGTTATTGATGTGCTAATTATCATTATCATCATGACATTATAGATAAAAAATGGAAATCACATTGGTTAATAATAATGACATCTTTGAATTATCTCAAATAATATTATGTAACTTTATGTCTATGAATGTATAATAAAGCCCTAACTTGATTATATTACTATTTGGAATAATAACCTAGGCATATATTTAAATTTTGTTGTTGAATTAATATTAATAAACTTATAAAGGATCTAAATATTGAAAAGACTTAAGATATTTTATATCATATCATATTTTTCCTTGACTTGAGTTTTCATCATGCCATGTCATTCATAAACTAAGGGTCTAGAACATAACTTGTGGAATAGTCCTTCCTTTAATGTGATACTTATGGGAGTCCTTGACCATTTTTTAAATGGAAATGACCCATTTTGTGTCTAATAGTAATCACTTCAAAAAGGATATTTAATGATGTTTTTATATTTATTACCATAGTCCTATGAAGGTAAGGATATGTCAATGCAAAGAATTAATCTTGCCATGTAAACATATTATGGATATCGATAGGAATTATCGAACTAAGTGTTAAACTTTATTCTTACTAAAAATATCATTTTCCTCATTTAAGGTCTTGTATTAAAAATGGTTGTGTTTTGTGGTGTGTCTGACTATGGGTGTGTCACAAGATTCAACACTTTGTTTGTGAATTTGGTGTCAACATACCAAACCCACGCCTCTTTGGTGAAATAATAACAGTGTTATCAACATTTACTACAACCCATTGGAGAGCCAATCGATAAATAACATTAAGATTTACATGTATTATATTTGGAAGTTTATATAGGACATGGTCTTTGATCTTAAGTTTTTTTGAATAGATGATGAGGTTGCATACATCTTTAAAAAACCCTTGCTTGAGACCAGATTTGTTCATCTCAAAAAATGTTTTAGAGTGAAATAATTTTTCATCAATGTGAGGGGGGAGGATAGTTCATTGTCTCCACCATCCTTCCCTTCATCTAAGTCATCTTGTGGGGGGGGGGGGGGGGGGGGGGGGGGGGGCGGCAGGAGGGGGAGGGGTTATTTCATTTAATTACTCATATATTGTTGTACTATATAAATATGTAATTGTAATATTTATTTGTAATTTATGGGTAGGAAGTAATTGTTGAATACTTATCCATAACCTATTATTAGATAGGATTATAAATTTATTAAATATTTAATTTAATTTTTCAAATAATAGTTTTATCTTTTTCTATTTTTAACTACTCATCAAAACCATAACCCTAAACCTAGCCACCTATCTTATAAATATAATAAAATAAAGGGATATTGGGTGAGGGATATTGTGGGTGAGAGTTAATTTTATACTTTAATAATTAATCCATTGTTCTTAATCAACAGAGGTATCTATTTTTGAATGTGTATTAATTTATTTTTAAGCTTTCATAGATTTATTATAAAATAATTGTGGGTGTTTTTCTTATGTTATCTAAGACAATTTGGGACTTATCCATTTAGTTTAATATTATTTTTATATCATCATCCATATATTATTGGATGTGATATATGTTTGTATCTTAGTCCAATTCAAGAAAACTATATCTATTAAACTTACTAGGTGAAGTGATCGATTGATTGAAAGACATATTGAATTTGTTTAATTTTCTTTTCTTGGTACTCATTTTAATTTGATAAATAAAATGGAAGTTAATGAAATTAATGATCCTTATATTAGTATACATGTAGATAATAATGTGATTTATAAAATAATTCTTTATAAAAATAAAAATATTGTAAATATAGATGCATGTGATACTAATGCTTTTGATGAAAATGTTATGTATACCAATGTTATGAATGAAAATGTTATAATTGATGAAAATACAAATATTAAATTAAGAGAGCACATAAAATAAATTTATTATAATGTTATATTTCATTATTTACTAAATAAATTGATGCAATGATACATGTTTCGATAGAGGGAAAAAATATTACTTGAATTCTTGTATTACATGGTGATGCATTGAAATTGTTTCTAGAGAGGGATAAATTGATACAAGGATCTATATTTGAGGAAGTATATGTTTAAAATGAAATTTAAATTATTATATTACACATGCAATAAGTTTTCTTTCTAAATTTGGTGACTAGGCTAGAAGTAATATTGCTTTTGTTATTATGTCTACCCCTCTTATTTCTACTTAGATTACTATTCCTAATTATTCTCAAATTAACACTTGTTTTGTGTTTCCTAATGTTTCTCAACCTTCTAGATCAAGTTTTCAATTTTAATGTTATAATAATGGTCATTCTAAAATAAATAATGTGTCAATTATAACACATGTTTCTTAACCTACATAAAAATCTATAGTTATTCAAAAACTATGCAAACTATGCAAGTGTTGATGAAATAAAGAATTCAAATACTTTCCTAAAGATGTCAAAAATCAAGTCACATGATTACTTATCATGATATATTACTCAATATATTAGTTTATTGGGTCCTTATATAACTTTTTTCTACAATTTTAGTTACACCTTAGTCTTGATTAATCAATGGTAAGTGGGAATCTTAATACTAAATTAAAGGTTTCTTTCCTTCATGTATTTATTTTGTGTAAACTGATATATTTCTAACTATGTTAATTCCTATAATTCTTAAGGATAATGATTTGGATTCATTTTAATCTACCTTCATGACCCAAATTTTAAATTAATTATTTATCTGATAGTATTTAAACTCATTTTTAGTCAACATTAACTAAATATTCTGATTTTATCAATTACTAAAGTTTAAACAAAGACCTATTGAGATTTTTTGTATAGATAATACTAGAAAAAAAGGGGACCTTAAACCATGGTAAAAAAAATTATCTGACAAGCATATCTAAATAATAATGTCAAAATATATCTCTAGGTAATATAAGGAGGTAGGGAAAAATCCCCACAAATCTAAACAACCACAAAGACAACTAGCCAACTTCAAGAGAGAAGAAAAATAAATAAATGAATTTTCATTAATAAAACCAAAAACTAAAAATTAAAAACACATCGTAGAGAAGTCCAGGTGTTCATGATGGATGTAATACCACATAAACCCTCAAGGAGTTAAGGAAAATGCCATTTATAAAAGCCTTGGTCTCCAAGTACCACATCATACTCCAAGCAGTAATGCAAGACCACTGCTTTGAAAGTTAGATAATGATAGAATCCAAGATAGACTCCATGTCATCTCAAATCTATTCAAACACACTTGATATATGTATGTAAAATAGGGACAAAAACATGCATAACTTAAAAAACTATTCAGTCCAACTCCACAACCAAGGGTACACAATCACCTCAAATCCAATAACACCATTGCCAAAATAAAATTTTAAAACCAATGTAAAAATACCTAATGGGACTGTTAGTGAGTATGTGCTTTAATTTTAAATAATTCCTTTCTATATGAATATCAAATTACATATAAGTTAATTATGAAGTATTTTCTCTCAAAGATTTTTTAAACCTATTAGTGAAAAGTGATTCAAAAACATTAATATTTTGATGAATTTTTTCATATGTTTATAAATTAAGAGTTCAATATTTTGAAGGTTAAAATGTTTAAATATGTTACTAATGCTTCTACCTCTAGTGGAGATAAATATCAAGGTAAAATAAAATTCAAGGATAAGGTTAGTGATACTAATTTTTTAAACTAGAAATGAGACCAAGAATGCAATAAAAATACCTTCTCAACCACCTAATACAGTAAATAAAATTTACATGGTTATCCAAGATCCCATACCAAGTGCTTAAATGAAATTTGGAATGTAATATGATATTTATAGCTACAAAGCATAAGTTTAGCTTGTTTTAGATTTTACATAAGAATTATGATTCTAATGGATATTATAAGTATCATATATATTCTGGTCATAATACCAATGGATATTTCACTGTGATACTGCATTCTTGAAGAGCTAATCTATTTTTATGGTTTATACTTTTTTACTTAAAGAATATGGTTGGATGGCACTCTGATGTCATATTTTCCCATTGATCTCTCCCATATCTATTTTTTTTACACTTAAATAAATTTTATCCATTCATGTTGATATTTATAAACTGGGTTTTGTGTTCCTTGATTGTTATGTTTCACTTGATCTACTCTAAATTAATTATCACTTTTCTCTTCCCACCTCTAAACTTATTCCAAAGTAGAGTTTTCCATTTTTTCATGATTATATGTTCTAATTAAAGTTAAGCCCATCTTGAGCTAGTGTGGATTCTAGCCTAGGATATAATAGGAGTCCTAGATCTCTAAGAGAAAACAAGGATTGCACATTAGATCTGATTAATGAAAAACATCCCCCCAGCAAAAAAAATGGTGTGAGGTCCAACCTGGGACATAGATGGGTGCAGGTCCTAATAGGTGAAATTAGAAGTGATCAAGGTCAACAAAAAGATCCTAACTTGAAATAACACAAAAACTAAAGCCCAGATCATTCAAGATATACCATCTATAAGAGGATTCATACATTGTTATGACTCTAAATATATTCAATAATATATTAGATCATTATAGTTTAAATTATTTCATTAGAGGTAGTTTTACAACATCCCCATCATACCTCCAAGAGCTAGGGCTAACTTTAAGATCCTCCATCCATAGTTTAATATCATGCTAGAATCCTTGGGTTGTCAAATACAAGTACTTAAGGTGACAAAATTTCCTACAACATGAAAAATTTTATTTTTCCCTTTAAAACACAATTTTCTCATTTCAAGAGCTCAAAATAAACTTGAGCCAAGTAAAGTAAGGGATCTATTGATCTAATGAGACTAGCACACAAACTGGGTCGATAGTCAAAAGTAAACTAATGGTTTCTATAAATCTTCCTAGAAGCCAATCTTCCTAGAGGATTAGAGGGAGTCCTTAGAGTTTAATACATAAAGGAATCCTATTTGAATCAAACTTTGAGGAGGACCAATTTATCTACCAAGGTTGAAGCAAAATAATTGCTTTACCCATCAACCATGGGCCTTCATTAAGAATCTTAAGGCAATCATTCCAGTAGCCAAATGAAAATAAAAGACATTTGTTAGCAAGAGAAAAAATTTATACCTTTCCTACTATGGTCCACTTACTTTTGGGCTAATTATTAATATCTTCAATACCATGCCTCATTCCTATAAAACTCCTTATGAGAGAGTTTTTATAATTCTCTAAAGATTTAACCAAAATATTTCCAAGAACATATAGGTTTAGAGTCATGCACTTTAAAAATATAGAAGAGTGATTTTGGTCACCTCTCAAAGGATTCTTAGGGTAACCCTTTATACTCTCCTTCACAAATTCAAAAGGAAAATAAACACTAAAATTAATGATCTAAAGAACAACTATACAAAGTTGAGAAATTTTAAAATCCAAGTTGTGTGGTTTGACCAATAAATTATCTCCCACCTACTTTTCTATTAGAGGGAAATTTCATCCCAACAATTGAAAATTGAAAAGAGATTTTTAAAAATGTATTTAATAGTCCAATGGATCAAATCAAGTATACCCATAAGATTAAGTAGTGAATTTAAGCCCCTAATTTTATCTTATTAGCAATCCTTCTCAAATAATCCATCACCATGAGGAAGCTTATCAAGGAATCCCTTGCATAAAAAAAATTAAAACACATAGGAAGATGAACAATCTTAACAAAAATTAAAGGCCTTAAATAACTCCATCCCTTCATGTAGAATCACCTAGAAACTATAGTAGCTTAGAATATCTAAGGATCCTCCACGATCCCTAAGTATTTTCCTTTACTTTTTTAGGAGTTTTCTCCTTGCTATTTTGAGTTTTTTTCATCTTTTATTTTATCCAAATTCCACTTTTTTCTTTTCCTTTTTTAAAGTTTTGAGCTTAGTCCAATTATCCTCCTGAACTAATGGAGTTCCCATGATGATGTCGATATTACTTTAGCCATTCTAGGGAATATTAAATTTTCTAAAAAAATATGATTAAGAGGCATGCCCAACTAGATGTTGAACCCATTGTTAATACGATCATTCTTATTAAGGGAAGGAGTCATATTGGAATCCCAAAGGGAGCCTGCAGACTTTTTTCTAACAAAACAATTTGAAACCTTGGGCTTTAAAGATCAGAAGGGGGACAATGATTATGAAGGTAGAAGCATTTTTCCTTTCTCTATTGATCTAAGGAGCCTCGAGGGATAATTTATTTTCATGCTCACTGATAGAAGATAATTACTCAAGGGACCAATGGAAATTTTATCTTCTTTAAAGCTCTATAAAGCCATCTTGTCCTTAAGGGGAACAATGTGTTTCCTCATAATTATAGGACCATGAAATCCTAAATTAGAATTATCCTTTACCTTTGGGGATCCTAAAGTGTGAGGTTAATTAATATAGGGGTTCCCTTGGGGCTCATAAGGCCCACATTCTGACTTCTCAAGCTAGGTGTCCTTCATAATATCCTTATTTAATGGCTTCTGCTAGATCAAGCAATTAATTTTGTCATTTCCTACTGAATCACACCCTCTATAGATGACATCATCCCTTACATAAAGGATCTTGAAATTCCAAGTTACAAATTTGGATTTGAGATAAATTCTCCTTAGAATAAGTTTTTTCTATGAACATAGACATTGAATATAAATTCAACCATCCTTCTTTTAGACTTTTTGACTGGGTCAATAGTCATCAGTAATTTCTAGTAATATCTCTTGTAATTTCTAGGAAAAAATTATCCTAATAGAAATCAAGAGGGAGTCCTTGTAATTTCACCCACATAGGAATTTATATTAATAAATCACTATCAAAGTTAATGCTAGACTTCCATTTCCTTAAAGGCAAAAAGTATTTTCCAAAAAAACAAGGCCCCCCTTCAAGAGATTTTACACAGTCCTCCAAAGAAGATAAAATGACCAAGACAAAATTATTAGCCATGGAAACCTCTTCAATACTAACCAACTATTTAAAATTATTGGCATCCCACTCTCTAAAAACATTAATTATAGGCCTATAACTATATAAGCATGCAAGTAGAGAGATTTTCAGTGAAGTGTTAGTACTTCCAAAAATAGCTGATGGAGCACCTACACTAAAAGTAAGATCTACCTAGGACCATTTGGGTACCTCCTCCTCCCCATCCTTTGTCTTGTTCAGACCTTCATTAGTCAAATATTTCTTAATTTCTTCTCTACTCGTAACACCATCACCAATATCATCTCCCTTTTCTTGTGAATCCATTATTGAGATTAAATGTTTATGTATCCTAATTAAGAGGATATTTTTGATGATTTTTTATGATGATCTATTTTAATCCATAGGATTTTTATAAATCTAGTACTTTCATTTTGAAAAAATTACATTTTTTATGAAATTCTTTTTTAAAGTTTTGATAAATCCATGGATTTTTTTGGTAACTTTAGTGTTTAAAACCTTGAATTGTGTTATGAATTTTTATTTTCATTTTTATGTGTGTGATTAATCCAGGGAAAAAATCTTGATAAATTTAGAGTTTCAAAATTTGTGACTTCTTCAAATTTTTAACTTTTAGGGTTTTGATGAATTTAGTATTTCATAGGTCCAAAAAAATTGGATATTTTATTAACAAATTTTTATTTTTGGTTTTTAATTATTCAAAGACTTGTAGTGTTTTTTATAAATTTATAATTTAAATAATTGCACGTTGTTTCCTAAATTTTAGAATTTTGATGGATCCATAGTTTTTTATAGTTTAATACATTTCAAGTTTTGAAAACATTTTCAAGTTTATTTGATATGTTTTCTACATTTATTACATATTTTATAAATCAATGTTTTGTAGTATTTTGATAAATTTATTGTTTCATTAATAATAGATTTATCTATTTTTCTTTTAGTTTTAAATGTTTTGTAAAATATACTACATATTGATAAGTTTAAAATTTTAATATTTGTTTTCACCTTGATTTTGTGTAGGTCAAAAGGCATCATGTCTATTGACTTATAGGGGTTTAATTACAATAATAATTTAGGGATATTTTGATCCTTATAAATCAACCAAGGCCACAACAATAAAGGATATATTTACAATACCAGAATTTCACTAGGATATGTTACAAGAATCCATGATAGATTTGGAGGTACAAAAGACTCAATAATAAAAATAGAGGATTGAATAAGACATAACCTCCAGGGATTTTGAAATCCATGCTTTTACAAGGAATATGATTCTTGCTTCTTAGATAAAAATAAATTACTTTTCAATCTAAGAACTCTTTTTAGTATTTAAGATTATCCTACCCTATAGGTACTAAATTCATAGCTATTAGTTTTAGTTTTCTAGCACCAATTGTAAAGTGAATCCTCCTCCCATTTGTTTAAATGTTTTCATAATATGTCGAAACTTATCTAACTATGAAAGCATGTATTAGAGTTATCTACATATTGGTAGACATTTTATTCTTCCATGTTTAACTGAGTCATAATAGAACTAATAGTGCCATTTTTATTTTTCTTTTGGTTTTAGTTTCTCTATTTCTTCTTGATATTTATTTATTTCTTCCATTGTTTCTATCAACATGTTTGTTTCCTGCATGTTTATATTATCTAATTTATATAAATTTATTTGAAATCCCCTTTTATTTTATTTTTAGTTGGATTTCCATTTTCCATATTCATACTACTATGTTATAATTATAAGTGGAGTTTACAGTATCAAATTGCACTTTTTGATGAAACATTCTCTTCAAACAAACTAAGATATTATCTCGAGAGAAAAATTGGATTTGGTAGGGAGAATAAATAGTTTTTGGATGACGATGATTCATATGTGGTAATTTTTTGAGGCATTTAATTTTATTTTGATACTAAGCACTTCTATAGACCCATAATCAAGGGTTTTTTTAACCCCCTATACTACTGGTTTTTCTTGATGACATGGAAAATCAAGAACAATCCCATGAGAATTATATGGGGATGAAATCCAATTGAGGAATGAAAACCATAAAACTTCCTTTAGATTTTTTTTGAAAAATGATTATTTAATACTCCAAGAAAAATACAATATTAATAATTTTCCAAAAAATCATTAACACATAAGAATTAAATTTACATGAACAAGGAATTATTCACTAAACTATGAAAAAATTCCCAGTATGTGTCTATTAGAATAGTTTTTTTTAATTATTATTTTGATTATAGTTTTGTATATATTTAATCATCTTACACTAACCATATTTGTGAAAAAATTACTTCTAAATGTTTAGATATATTCTAGTGGTATTTTATAAAAACCAATATTGAACATGATGCGACAAATGGGAAGAAATGAGTGAAACCAAAAAAAAACTAGATTTCGTTAAAGGAATTGTAAGTGGAGGTGATATACAAATTAATAAATTTCATTAAAATTATTTTTAAATATTGTGTATCCTTGAAACATATTATTTTATATGTATATACATTTAGGTAACATGCTATAAAGGAATATGGATTAATGTCATCATTTTTGCATCAGGTAGATTGATGAGAATGAAAAAGTTATTATTATAGAATTTCAAAAACATGTAAGTCAAATGTTATTCAAATGCATATGACATAAATACAATCACCTGTATACTTAATTATGATGGAGTGTTGGAGGATATAATAGATCTTGATTTCATGTCTTTCAAAAAGTTACCTTTTGTGTTGAATGGTATAAGCTCATTGAAGTGTGGTATTATATATATATATTTATATATATATATATATATATATATATATATATATATATATATAGATAATGTATTTAATATGATAAAAATATTTAGGTATAAATTAAATTTTTATTTTTTATGTGTTTTTAAATAAATTTTATTAGATATTTTTCATTTCGAATTAAGAACAATTAGATTAGTTATTTATAATCGATTATGATCAAAGAGGATGAAGAGTGACCTTTTATGAAAATGTAGAAGGACATCATGTACTTCAAGGGGTAGAAGTTCCACCTACAGACACAAATGACCAATAGGAATATATTGACGACATGATTATTGATGATGACGATGATGAAGAAAAAGATAATGACCATTTCATTGAAGTTTTATAAGGACAAGAAAAAATAAATTATCCTCAAGTACATGAAGATTATGACTCTATTGATTATCATTTAACTATATTTTAAAGGACTGAAGATTAAAAAACTATCTTATTATATATATTTATGTATCCAGGGCCCATTAATGATGGTTTATTTATGCTTCTAGATGAGAAAATTGTAATGTCAGATGACGATGAGATTGTTTGATCATCATGTTAAATTTATGATGGTTGTAATGAAATAACACAATTTCAATATAAAATTAAAATGACAACATTGTTTATATTTTGTTTAAGCATGAAAGTGAATTTGGAATGTATTATACATGTTTTGAGTTGTGTGTTAATGTTTATATTTTGTTTAAGCATGAAAATGAATTTGGAATGTATTATATATGTTTTCAGTTGTGTTAATGATTTTTTCATATGTTAATGATTATAACTTGGACATATGTTTTTCAATTGGACATTTTTTTTGTTTCATGCTTTTTTTATCCTTTAACAATGTTCATGAAAGGAACTTTTAGTTTTGGTTGGGTGAGGAGGATTCAACACAAACAATCTCAAGTTAAATTTTTAAAAGTTTGATACAATTAATACCTGGTTAAGGGGTATATATATATATATATATATATATATATATATATATATATATATATATATATATATATATATTTCAATTTAAATATTGGTAATTTTTTTGATATATGAAAAAATAATGAAATTTAGTATTATATATATATTGTTTTCATTTGTTAGCGAAGTTATTATGTGTTAAATGCAACTTACATATGTTTTAAAGTTATAAGTTTGTTTTATTTTATGTGATTTTAATGGGAAAGAGTAATGCATTACCATGAAGGTGCATGAGGTAAGGTTTTACAATTAGATTTTGTGGCCTTACCTAGCTATTATTTATAATATATTTTTTTAATATATATATTTTTTTGCAATGTAGTCCAAAAGTAGGATTTAATCATAGCTTTTCATGGGCTTAATTTTATTAGTCTTGGATTATCTAATTTTAAAATAATTTTTATGTCACATAGATTATTTATATAAATAATCTAGTTACTACACAACCCAATGACATTCATGATCCTATTATGCCACATGTAAACTTTAATTATATATTTTTGAGTTTTATTGTATTGTTTCTCATAAAAAAAACTTTTTAAAATATTTGTGCTGGTATTTTTTTCAGATTTGTGATTTGAAATTCAAACATTGATCATGGAAAGAGGAATTCGAATACAATTTTACGACAATCTCAAAACATGCACCTTGATTCATTAATTTGGGCATCATTTAATTTTTTTTCTTGGGCCACGTAGTAGTTATATAGCTTAGGTGGTTTAAGAAGAATGATTTTCTTGTTAATATGGTACGTTGCTATTCAGCATAGATTGACACATGGTAAAATTATATTAAGTGAGGCTAGACTATGTGAGGAGTCTACGGAATCATAATATGATGCATTCTAAGTATAATCTAGTCACGATATACTTATATCTAACCAAATATAATTAATCAAACCTAATATGACTAGAAGTCATTCATGGGGTGGGCATGCGTGGAGAGTGGCTTAATTACCACTTTTTTTTTCGTATCATAAATTAGTGACTTCAAAATTATATTGCATGAATTCCTTATTATAAATGTTTTTTTAAAAATTAAAAACTTGTGGTACGGTGAATTCCTTAATATGAGCCTTTTATTTTTTGCTATTGCTTAATTGATATCTTGGAGTATAAATTGATTAGAAAGTGTGTTAACTTTCTGATGTTGGTTCATTTGGGGTGAATATGGATATAAATTAGATTTCTTTGTTAATGAATTTTTATCAAGCAGAAACATTTTCAGCTAATGTTTATAAAAAACGTGCTTGTGGCTTGTGGATTTTAGTGTAGGGTAGCATTTGTTGCAATATCAATCAATTAGAAAATGTGTTAACTATATAATGTTTGTTCATTTGGGATTAATATGCATGCAAATTATATTTATTTGTTAATGTATTATTAAGAAGAAGTATCGACAACTTATGTTGGTAAAAACTTTCTTGTGGATTCTAGTGTGGAGTGAAATTTGTTGGAATATGAATATAACTTAAGAGATATAGCTCCCTCAGGAGATTTATGTTATTAATTTTATTTGGAGATTTAGGGTTCATTAAATATTGTGTATTAATGCCTCTAAATGAATAAATTGTAATTTTATATGAAGATGACATTGTTCAATCATCATGTTCACTTTTAGATGGTTATACGGACATAACACAATTTTTTTTTTAAATAATAAAATGGTTTATATTTTATTTATGCATGAAAACAAATTTGAAATATACTATATATGTTTTGAGTGGTGTGTTAATTATTTATTCCTATGTAAATGCATGTAACTTGTATATATGTTTTTTGATTGGATATGTATTTTTTTGGCTCCATGAACAATTTTCTTGAAGGGAAATTTTAGTTCTAGTGGGGCAAGGAGCATTTGTTTAATATATATATATATATATATATATATATATATATATATATATATATATATAATCAATACATTGGTGAGGGGAACACAAACATATTAATATGGATATTTTTTTTTACAATTTAAATATTGTTAATTTGTTTTGATACATAAAAATTAATGAAAATTTAATATTGTACATATTTTTTTCATTTGTCATTAAAATTTTTATATGTTAAATGTAACTTATATATACTTTTCAATTATTATTTTATTTTATTTCATATGCTTTTTTTACTTTTTCAATAATGTGCTTAAAGGTTGCTTTCAGACCCAGTGAAAAGATACTCCACTTCTAAATGATTCGACTAAAATGCTAAGAAATGGGAAAGAATACAAAATGCCATGATGGTGCACGAGGTAATATTTTAAAATTACATTTTGTGACATTACTTATTGATTTTTTGATACTATATTTTTTTAATATTTATGTTTTTGAAATTTGGGCCAAAAGTAGGATTTAATCATTTCTTGTCACGGGCTTAATTTTATTAGTTTTGAATTATCTACTTTTAAATTAATTTTTATGCTATATAGGTTATTTATAGAATGACTAGTGACTACATAACCCATTGGCATTCATTATTGTATTATTCTCTTCAATACATCCAATGTTATGCCACATGAAAAGTTCAAGCATATGTTTTTGAGAGTTTTATTATATTATTTTTTATATTACCTCCAATAAACATGCAATTTGTTGGCATATAAGGTTATGTCATCCCATCTATGTATACACTAAAAAATACTAACATGAGAGAGACATAAAACATTCAATCCCATATCATATCATCTACCTCAATCATTAAAACTCTTAGTATGCCACTTCCATCAAGCCCCCCATTACATTATAGGATTGCACCATAATTAATGATAAAACCTTCATATGTGGGTTTTATTTGGATTCATCATCCAAAACTAAAACATGTTTCTTTATGAGTCTTATATAATTACAAAATTATTTATTAAGGATCTTACCAGATATTCTAAATATAGACAACAACTACTAGAACAAATTTAGCTATGGTAGAGAAAATTGTTAGAAAATGCAATGTCTGCTGCATATGAACATGTATTTTTCATTAATATTATAGTAATATTAATTATGATTTTTTTTATTAAGTAGTATACATTTTAGAATTTTAAACTTTTTGATTCTTTAGTTTATAATATTTTAGATTTTAAAATAGTCTTAAAAGCTTCATATTTTTTAATTCATAGTCCAATTCTCATACCTAGTGTTTACAAAATTACATTCATATTCCATATTTGTTTTTATGATTTTGTCTAGTTTCCTAAAAAAATGAGAATTCATGGTATACATGTAGGAAATAAATGTCACATCCTCGGATGTACCTATAAGGGAACCTACTTCAACATTGTAAGATTGTAACATTAACTTTGGTGAGCATAAATGGAATGAAAGACGTTACAATATTGATGACCTTGGAAAGAAATGTCCTCAATGATGAAATGGGATAAAAATTATTTCAATTTGTATTTCACCATGTATAATTTCTATTTTGAAATACCATCCATGTGGACTTAAAAAAAAACTAGTTATAAGAAAGATGAAATATTTGAAGATGTCATAGAATATTTTTTAAATCTTGGTTTTAATAAGGATGTCATAATTGATAATACATAAAAATAAATTCATTCTAAAATATAAAAATTCAAGTTAAATTTAATAAAAGATTTAATATATCAGCGATTAACTTGGAACACATACTAAGAGACATGGGATGAGCTTATTAATGATACAAAATTCAAAAATATGGCCCAAAATAATCTAAAATATATTTAATTTACATGAGGATATAAAATATGATTTTAAGATACACCAAAGGAAATTTGTTATATAAATTCAAGTAATGGGTACCTTAAATTAGGAACTGATGGGTACAACAATGGTGCAAAGCACCAAGTCCCTATGAGAACTAAGAAGATTGTACATTTTGATGATATAGATATTTTTTAATTATCAAGGCACATTAATATCAATATATAGCCAGAGTCTTACATTTTTTGATAGTACTAAAATGTAAATAATTAGTTTATCCACCATTTAGAGGTTATCTTTGATATTGTTATCTTCTAACCAACATTAAAGATCATAACTAAGACTTGTTCTCATACACATACTTTAGGTTAGCATTGCCCCTTAAATAGGAATTATTACCCATTCACTTTAGTTGGGGTTTTCTAAAAAGTCACCAACAACTCCATGAATGGATAGAGAAGGTATAGATAGCATCACCAAGGCTTAAAAAATGGGGATTATAAGCACATATTACAAACCACATAGAGATTTTTAGTTTTCAATATTTATCATTATTTTATCAATGCAAAAGTGTTGACATACCATCACTATCTAAAACAATATTTAACATAAAACAAGGTTTGACAAGGAGGATAAAGGTAGATCATTGTCTAAAATAAGGTTTGACATAATGCAACATTAACTAGTTATTGGTTAAGATGGATGGTAGTGTAAGATAACATTACATCATGTGGATATACTCATCTTTTCAAACACTGTAATCGGTCATACCACCTCTAAATAAAGTTATGCTTAAAAATAATTATGGGTATGGCTTCTTAAAGTGTTCTCTATATTGTTGTAATATTCCATTTATGGGTATGATCAGGAGAAAAATTTATGGATATGTTGCCTATAAGTATGTATGGATGAAACATGTTGTTGTATTTCATGTTCTTGGCATATACTCTTCTTGCATTATAACTGAGAGATCAATAAGGCATGTAATTGGTTATTTTCTCTATTAGATAAAGAATTCTATAGGAATGTATGGATGAACTATGTTTTTGTATATCATGTTACTAGAATATACTCTTTTTACATTAGAACTATAAGATTAGGAAGCCATTTCATTATCCTCTACCTATGATCAGAGGTGCATAGTAATGTCTCATAGACATAATGGTAACTTTGTCACTTGGAAAGGAGTAGGCTACAATCATGTACTCCCTTAGTCATCAACAAATAATGAGAAACTAGGAGGAATGATAGAGGCCATAACAGTCTAGTATGGATGTTAATATTGTTGAAAAATTTCCTTTTTGATGTACTACTACTTATCTAGTTTTGGAATAGAGTCAACCTATTAAATGTTAGTGATGCATCTGCACTAGTGAGGAGTTAAACGTCTTGTTTTTAGTAACCTAAGGGTAGAAGGAATGAAAGTAATACCTTTCAAATTCCTGATAGATTGGTTCACTAGAAACAAGTAGTTTACTTCATCATTGAAATGAGTAACTACATGCATGTTAGCAACATTAGAAGTTACCTCTATTCATTGAATGTTTCACACTCTTTTTGGAAGGCTAAATACCTCTATTTGAGAAAAAAATATTTTGGTATCCTAAGGCTCTAGAGAATGGAGAATAGAGATTTATTGATATTATAACCTATGTGGGATATTAATTTGTGTTACAATTTATGCCTAGGGATTTGGGATAGGGATTATTACGCTTGCATGTGATAAAGACTAGCCAGTCATATAAGGTTGGACCAATTTTGTTTCCATCATATAATTGTTATATCACTTTTGATATTGACAATATCATGGAGGAAATGTGGACACACAGTAGAATCTTGAAACTCTATTTAGTGCTAGAAGACAAACATAAAATTATGTTTTTATACCTAAAACTAAAACTAATACAACATGCTACATAAAAATAAAAACTAGGGTTTGCTCTATTGATTGGCCTATTTGACATATTTATTTCTAGTGTGAATATTTTATTTTCACCTCTATCTAGCCCTATAAGAGTAATTATTTCACTAGCTCAAACATGGAGACTCATATTTCTCATCACTTATGGTAGTGTGTTGCCATATTGAAAAATGACATTATAGATCTTCATGTCACCATGAAAGATGAAAGGAATAGTATTGTTTTTATGGATATCAATTAAAGAAAAATAAATTTTGGTCATTCATGATGCCAAAGTTTACTGGTAGAAAATGTAGGGAAACTTATGTAGAGGGAAAATATAGAAAAGAATGTGCACAATACATGATGCCAAGGCCAAAGTATCTGACATAGGATTTCCATGATTAGGCTTCTAAGAAAATTTCAAAATTTGAGAAAAAATTCATACCAAAATACACAAATAAATAAATTAACATTTCATATTTTCTATCACATAGAAAATTTAAACTACTAAGTATGTCAAAATCTAGGAAAAACTCAAAACATACCATCAAAATGATGTCCTATAAATAGGTAAAAAACATCAAACATTTAGAGGAAGAAATATCAAAAGGAAAGTAGTAAATACTCATGCCATAATCAACCTTAGAAATTAGGGATGTGAGCCAGTCCATATCTCCTCTTCTCATTCTCCACTTAAATGATGAGTTTGATAGCTTGGAAAGGCAAGGAACATGCAAAAAATCCTTAAATATGACATACACCATATACCTGAGGCTCCTTTCCATGCCCAAAACCACCAAAATAGCATGACCCTACTGATCTTTGAGATAATAGTGAGCAATATGGCTCCCATGATCTTGGTAAACAAATTGGTCCTCTGACTGCACAAATCACTTTGCACCCATGGTTTTCTACCCAAATTTTGAAATGCCTTGTAGTTTTTTTACATAATAACTAGTCAAACACTTAAAATCTCAAAGTACAAAGTTTAAAGTGCAAATTTCTTCCTACAAAATATCTCTACATAACTTCCTAAATTGTTCAAAGACTCTACTTAATAATAATCCTATATTAGTTCCCAAAACCTATCGCATGCTTTAAGGTTTTGGAAATAATAAGTATCCTAAAAGTCTATTGTAAAATATCCTTACATTATACCAAATAAATCAATAAAATATTTGTGCATAGCCTTCTCAACCCTTGAATCAGAGGATCCTCCATGAAACTACCTACCAAATAGCTCGATCCAACATAACAAACTAGATAAATATGCCAAGGGCTTAAGACCATGAAAAAACCCTAAGAAACTCCTCTATAAACTAAGATGTGTTGTTTTGGCTAAAAACTCATTGATCAAAAGCCTAAAAAAACTAGAAATCAAAGAAATAGATAGAAGTAATGAAAATCTAGAGCTTTACAGCTACACTAACTGATTTATTACACCTAGCTTAATTCATTGAAATAGCTATCTAGTATTACACTTGGCAACCAACGATGGTGAATTTCCCTAGACTAACTTGAAATCAATGAAATATTTCTAACCTTAGTAAATAATCTGAATTGGTGGACACTGTCATGATTTTGACCCTCTCTAATAGCTTTAAATTACAACTTGCAGCCTAGAACCAAGTGAAGTCACTAATAACATGAATGCTTTTCTGCCAATCAACATTCAATATAAATTATATTTTATTGTTTCAATTAAAACCTATGCACTTTACTTTTACATAAGTCTAAACATATTTCTCAGCATATAAAATAGAATCATTTGATTGGCTAGCAAGTCACATTTTAATGCTATGCTAAAGGTGAATGAAGACTAAACTATCCCTTTGGGACTAATAACACTTATGGTAGTTTTTGTAAGTGAATAATCTCATTATGTTTATCTCCTTTTTTAAGAATAAATTATAAAACTATGAGATAAAATTATTTTATGATGAATTATACATTATATTATATTTTTACATGTAGGTTCACCAATTTAAAAATAAAATGTTGTGGGAGATCTGAAATATATTCCCTAGCCTCTGATAATATATGATAGATTGAGGGGTGAAATTAATCATTGAGCATGAATATGAGGTAAGATTATTACAATAATTTAATGAAATAAAAAAAATAAAAAATGTGTGTATGCCTCAATAGGAATCATTCATATGGAATCACTGAATTACATAGAATGTTGACATCTCAACCCATATTTTAAAAATAAACATAGAGTTGATTAAAATGATAAGTGTACATCTAAATCAATGAACTCCTTTGAATAAGTAGCTAGAATTAAGGGGCTTCCACACTGTCAAAATTACCCAAGACATGATGGTGGCCTTAATCACATGATTCTCCATGTCAGATACCTAGAGGGATTTGTACCATAGTGGATAGATATAATTGTTAGGTGTGGAGCTTGATTGTCTTCCAATATTAGAGGTTAAAATTTTGATGTTATTTCAACTAGGTTTGGAATCCATTCTTTGAATCCCTGATGGCACAAGGGGTTTACAAAGTGGGGGGGGGAGGGGGGGGGGGGGTAACCCCTTGTGGGTTCTGGGTGGATGACCCCCTCAGTGATGGGTTTGGGGGCCACGTGCCCTAGAGATTTTTTTATGAAAATTTCCTTGTTAAATTTTAATTTTGTATTCAATTTAGGCTATTAATTAAAGGTTTCCAGATGTGATAGTAGAGGTTATCTTTAGGAATTTTTACCCTAAAATGTATTGATATATGGTTGAGATGTATGAAAATGAATGTTCGTACATAGAAAGGAGGCAAAAAGGTAGAGAGGTCTAACAGGGTTTGTTACAAGATTTTGTTTCTCCCTTGTATTGCTATAAATAATATATTGGACAATTTTGGTGGATGTAAGTCATCTTGGGTGAACCACGTTAAATCTAGTGTCTCTTGTTATGTGCATGTTTATGTTTATTTTCAGAATGTTTGATTAATTTGTTTCATAGTTTCTCTTGTATACAATTTGAGGATAGATCTAAGTTTTAATTTATACTAACAATAACCGACCATCATCCTCACCAATTAGATTACAACCCTTTCAAAAAAACATTTAACTATAAGTATTATGGTAATTTAATCAACTAGACTATGTTACTTAATAGTAATATAAAAAATCAATCTTGTTAATAAAAGCAACTAATCAAGGAGGAACATGATGATTTTTATGTCATATAATGAATTGATTAGCATTCCTACACCTCTTCCATAAAAAACCCAAAAATATAACAGACAATAGACTAAGATGATTAGGATGTTCAACATGATGAGCATGCTACATCCTCTATTAGTATAGCTCCTCGTTGAAAAAGAGAAAAAAGTGAATAGGTGTAGTTTTCATTGGGCTAGTATAAATAGAATTAATTAATGTATTCTCTTTATTAAATTACCTAATTATATATTTTTTAAATTGATAATACCATTTTGTGAAGTACTTTTCTAAAATAATAGTCCATAACTAGCATTTCGAGAAATGTAAAATGTCTTTTTTCTAATACAATATCAATTTCTAAGAATATCATAAAATACTATGTTTTTTGATGTCTTGAATATGTTTATTTATGTCTTGAATATACGAAGAAATGAATAAATTATTAATGAAGCTTTTGGAACACATATGGAACAATTTTAGAAAATGATATTTAACTGTGTAAAGGAATATGATTTTATTTTTTGAATCCTTTGGAAAACCTCAAACATTAATTCTAAAAAAAATTCAAAGGAAAACATGAAAATAAAATGGAAGAAATTAAACATAATCCATAATAAATTCAAACCATTTCCATAAATAAATATAATTTTTTGTAAATTTGGTGGATCAATATTTTGCTTTATTTAATGATAACATTTATGAAAAATTTTACCCTTTTTTGGAATTCAAAGTGAGATTTTCACAATTAGTGAGTAACAAGTAATATTTTGATGTCTTTGATCACATGTGGTAAGAATGGAATGATATTTAGTTTTCAACATTTTGTCAATAGAACTATAAAATTTCAGCTATTATATGGACATGGCTATAGTAAAATCTCTTTCCTTCAATCTTGCAATCATATCTTGCATCCAATTACTCTAAAAATGGTCTTTAAAAAAAACTATTTAAAAAGTTTTTAATCAACATTTATGATAATGGTATGTTTTCCATCATCAGGGAAAAGTAATATGTATATTGATTCTAGACTAAAGAAAAAGTAAATAAATTTTATAGTTTGAATCTAGCTTGCAATCTAAACACATTTTATTGTCTCAAATTTAATTAAAAATTTTTGAACAACATTTTTCCAAAATCTCATTTCTTAATACTATTGACTATGAAAATATTATCTCTTTAATGATTAAATTAAATTCAATATATGTTGGTTATAATATTTAGTAAATGATAAAATAAGGAGTTAAAAAGGATAAAATCCAACTATTACATGATGTGAGTTTTTCCTTTAGGCCTAGTGTACTCACATTTTTAATGGGTGTGAGTGGGGATATAAATATAGCATTAATAAATGTTATTATAGGAAGGAAAACATGGGGATACATTAAATTATCCATCACTATCTCTAGATATCCAAAATAACATGAAACATTTTCTCATATTTTTGGTTATTGTGATAAAAATGACATTCATTCTCCTTATTTTATTGTTGGCCAAAATTGTATAGCATGGATGAGGATAATTCAAAACTTGTTTCTAGTCTTGCCTAAACTTGATGGTGAGCTCTTGATAGTTGTGGTTAGGGTCAAACTTGGTCATAGTAAGGATGTTTTATCAATTTCTTGTTATCTTAATGTATCTTGCATGGTCTATAAGAGTGATACAACCCCTTATTCTTGTCATTTACCCATTCATGAAGGTATTGCTTATGTTTTTTTGAGAGATTAAGGTAAATTTGAAGAAATTAAGGTAATGAGAGGTTATGGTCTTTTTCTTGTTTATATATTTTCTTTCTATACGACTTCTTTGTCAAAAGTCATGAAGTTATAAGTTAGTCCAAGTACAACTTGATAGAGTGGAAAATTCACATATCAAATCATTAAATGGGTCTTAGGCCTATTTTGTTTGTGTTAATTTGTAATAACCCTCTCAAAAGCATTTTATACTTTGCCAATGCATTATAAGGCTTCTCAAGTGGCTCAAAGTCAAAAATGAGGATTTTTATAGAAAAGATACCCTTGTAAAATCATAGACAACATGGGAAAGGGTAGATCATGGTCATAAAATATTAGTTTGGTAGTTAAAATATAAATTTCAGTTTCATCCTTTCACAAAGAGGTAGTTTCAAGAAGGTTTATGTACTTAAGAAGTGAATGAGAGCTCACTTGAATGGTTTTAAAATGTGATAATTAGATTATTACCTTCTCCAAGTAGAATCCATTCTTTACAAGGTGTTACAATAAAAAATAGATTTAAAACTCACTCCATTTCTCCATCGATCTCTTTGCAAACTATTAAAGGTCATTTTGAGGTGTTCATGCTAGGAAGAGAATGAAGAGTTGGAACCAGTGCTATGTTAGGTTGATAGGTAACCTTATTCATTTCAAATTATAATCATTATTTTTAATATTTAATGGCTAATATTTATGAATAATTATCAACAAGTTAAGCAATCTAAAGCCATCTTAAAACCCTACAAGGAGAATCTTTCTTGTCTTAGCAAGCTTAAAATATTAATAGATGAAAAAAATTTATTGTTTGAGATTTTCAAGGGTGTTAATATCCCTCTACCATCATCCTCCATCATAAATTGGCAAGTGTGGGAATCTAAGGTATCAAAAGGAGCTAGGTTTCACTTTTCTTATAGGTGGTAGGGAGGGTTTTAATGGTTTTGCATGGTTTCTTATTTCAAGATGCCTCTAAAAAACTTATACCATGCTATAATACCTATTAAATAATAATTTAATCTCATATTCACCTCTAAAATCTATATTTTACACCAAACTAAAGGTATAGTCCTCAAAAGAGAACATATAAACATGTATGGTATGATTTAGAGAGAATATAGTTTTTTTGTAAAATTTAAGAAAAAGAATTATTATAAATGAGTGAAAACATGAAAAAATAACCTTCAATATTAATTTTAGGAGTTCCCAAGCCTATTTTAGTGTCCAAAACATCAATGAGCATATACAAATTTCTATATATAAGGAGCCAAAATGACTTTGAGGGCATGGTGAAAATTAGTTGGACTATTAAGGGTA